>OZ026627.1:16628659-17178659 GCA_964020975.1 Hermodice carunculata
TACTCGCTTGGTCCCAACGTCAAATGATGGATATACTTTTAACTTATTACGGTTTAATTTATTTTTAAAATCTTCTAGAAACTCAGCATCACAAGTACCAGGCGCTAAGTCGTTCCAAAGAAGAACAACTAATGGTAAGAAGGATGCATTAAATGCATTGGTCTGGGCACAGATTAAAGATAAGTTATAACCAGTTCTGATATTGTACCGGTTCCGCTGACTAACAGATCTTGGCACTAAACCTCTCAAGTACTAACGTGCATCACCATTTAATTTTTTTGTAGAAAAAGATTAATTTATTCTGACAATTTTTCAATTCCACATTCCTGATAAATTAGATCACGATTAGTCCCAACTGTGGCCCCTGTAATTACTCTTGCAGCGGTCAAATTGATCTTTCCTAATTTTTGACAGTCCTTGGATGTACCCCCACCTCCACACAACAAAACCTTATTCCAGAGTTGGACGAATAAAAGAGAAGTAAAATTTTAAAGATCGTCTCGTGAACGGAAACTGTAGATACTTCATAAATTGACAATCTTCATACCAGTAATAGCCAAATTATAAATATGACTTGGCCTATTAAATTTGAACCTAAAACCAATCCTAGGTGTCTATATTGCTGCTTGGTCGGCAGGGGTTCTTTTACAAACTTATTCCTTGTCAGATTTAAGCCTAATTGTTTCCAAATGCCCTCTAATTTCATGTACTAACATTGTGGGTTTGTTTTTTTTTTTTTTTTTTTTTTTTTTGACAGGGACCATTACATGCCTATCATTTACTAATCCTTAGTCACGTGTCAGGTGCTGATTGATCTTACTTTTTCTTGTTTCAGATTCAAAGCTTCAAGTGGAATATTTCAAACCTCTAGTTGCCCGTCTCCTTAAACCTTTTAATTCCCAAGCTTCTCTGAATGTTTATAATGGATAGAGTTTGGTTCTGACTCTACATTGACAGATTGTTTGATGGCTCTCTGCCAAAGAAAAGGCATTTCGATCAAATTTCTTCGGCCAACAAATATCTTTTGTACAAAGTTCTTAGCACGAAAGAAAAATCAGTCGAGACAAATTGCTTACTGTAATCATTGCATCGCACGGAAATTTAAGGAGAGATTTAAAAAACAACAATTTAAGGATAAAATGAACATGTGGCTTTCTTCAATGAGATGAGTGAAAAGATTTGCGCTTCGTCACCTGAGGTAAATCTTTTCTCGTTAAGGTTATATATTTGAGAGAGTTCACCAAATGCCATCTCACCTGTCTTTCAAATCATGGAACTTATCTGGTCCAAATACCGATCTCCTTGGTGTGGGCGCTGAAGGACAGACTCAACAAGCATGAAAAAATGTAGATTATACACTTGTAACAGCAAAAGCTGTTAACAAAGCCTCTACCCCCAGGTAAACCACTAATACATTTCGCACATATGCATCGAAAATAAAGTATATAAAGTACATACATCAGAAGTTGCATGCACGGATGTGTTGTTCCCTCGGGTTTGTAAAACATCAAATCAGTCCACATGTAAATGATATGCCACCTCGCCTGTTACGGTTTGATTCTGCGTAAATCGCCCAAGTACCAAGAGGTAAAATTGTGTATGCTTCAACTATTTTATTTCCCTGGATCGTAATTAAATTAGTCTGAGCGAGAATTTTAGGTGGCACCTATCAGTATATCTTGGGCTAGGTCAACAACTTTCACTGCGGCAGATTGTGAGGCACGGAAAGCTGCTAAGAAAACCATATTCCTACCGAACAGAGTTAAGAAGCCTACAAAACGTTTTGAGGGAGAACCCGCTGTCAGGCGTTTCCATTGTGGAAACTGGACACCAGCTTTATGACTCAGTACAATGGAAGTAATGAAAATCTTGCACCTCACGTCAGTTAAGATGATGGGATTCCAGTGCCGAAGAAATCGTCGTCTTTCATTTTGAGTGACAAGAGGAATCCTTTACAGATAGGATTGGCAAACATTATAGCGATATAGGAGGCCTGCGGTGTAGTGCAGCACTTTCTCCAGCATCATAAGAGTCTTATCATTTACAACAGTCAATATGTCAGCCTCATCTAATTATGTTAGTGCTCTCTCTCTCTCTCTCTCTCTCTCTCTCTCTCTCTCTCTCTCTCTCTGTCTCTCTCTCTCTCTGTCTCTCTCTCTCTCTCTCTCACTATATATACTTCTCATTGACTAGTAGCCATCGCAATATCTGCATAATGCTGTAGTTACGGCACTTAAATATTTATCTGCCTTTAAGCTATGCATTATGAAAAGAAGTCTACTTGTCACAATTCTGACAGTTATTCTGTGAACTGTACAAAAAAAAAGTTCAATCTAACCGTTTGACCGTTTAGCAGAAAGGGGCTTCCTGCTACGCCAACTGGGACCATCGTTGTCGACAGAGCGGGCGCCTTAGAAAAAAGTAGTCCCACCCATGGAATATGGTAAACAATATCACATGGGCCATATTCCGTGGCTCTTAAATTTAACACGGTCCAAAGTAGGGGATAAAGCAGTATATTATATCCGGGAGGTGGTCTTTCCACCTCCCCGATAATATGAAGTAGTTAAAGAGAGAATTTATCTGACATCTGTAAAGTAATGCACATCCTTTAGGTAATATACCGTAAAATTAAAACGGACAAAAATTATAATAGCCTCTGACCCTGGAGGTTCAGAGACTACATATGACGAGCACTACATTCTGAAATCCTTCAACAAGACTAAATCAGATCACTGCTAACAAGGTACAAGTTAAGGCTACAACGTTAAGCTGGACTGCTGTATCTGACATACTTGCACGGGAAAATCCCACTATTGGAACTTTTCATTTTATAGAGGAGCAGCCTGTTGTTCTGTTCTTTCATGTGATAGCAGCAGACATCTTTCCATAGTTACAATTTATTTTTAGTTCGATTTAACGAGAAAGACATGCTTGCTGCCGATGGGCCACTGTAATTTTTACAGTCAGGAATTACTGGTGCCGTCACTGGGTCACTGGTGCGTGGGTATTTGTGGTGCAGTCGAATCGTATACCCGGGAGAAAAAAGTGAGCGGTCTCCTATGTTTAACATGGGGTCCTAACAAACTTCTGCATGAAATATAATGCATAATTATGGAGTTGCATAACATGGCCATGAAAGCCAAGTTTACGGTCCAGTTTAGAGCATTAAAAAGTTGGCCTGGAATTAAGATAAGGCCGGGATAAGCCCAAAAATTAAGTGCATCCAGTGTTGAAGTGCTTATTTGGTTTCAACGGCATGCTGCAAGCACATGAGACCTCAGTGACAGTCAACACGTCTCGGCGTAGAGATGACTGGCGACAGACCTCTGGTTTTGCTAGAGGTAGGATTGTTGTTATGCTAATTTGTGCCTCTGCTTCCAAAATATGCCGAACGTAAAACAACCATGACGGCTGACTTTTCCCCCCAATAATTTTTCGCCACTTTCAAGTCCCTGTCCCAAATTAAATATCTGTTGCCTCTACACAATGTGTCAAAAGAAGAAACAATATTTGAAGCAAGCATTCCTCCAGCACTACAGTGCCCAGCATATCCAAAGAGCCTTCTGAAAACATTATGATTAGCAGCATGCAACTTACATATGGAACTCGCCCAGAAATGGGTCCATTGACAGGCACGGTAAATAGAAGTACAGTTGAAATTAAAAGGCTCCACTTTTGTATCATACTATCATAGGAACAATAATAAAATTTGCGTAATAACTGTTTGCCTGTACGTAGAAAATTCCAGTCCACCGATGTATATCACCATTATCTCTGCAAGAACTGCACAGGGAATACCAAGATACTTGTGTACATGAAGACGGCCAAGTAGCTTTCCCTTTACATACAAATGAGGTACGTTGGATAATTTGAAGCAGTGAGACTCAAATAACATACACCAGGTTTTCTCAGCACTAAATAAATACCATATTATGCAGCAAAAACATCGCATTCCCTTAAATAAACTTTTATAAGCCTTTTCAGATGGACACAAGAGCAACAAGTCATCGGTATAAATCTAATGATTCAGTATAGCACCAGCTGTATTGCAACCACCATTATGTTTTCATGGGAATTTTGCTAAGATCATCGGTTTGTACACTAAAGAGCCGGGGGGATTGCAAAGATTGATGTCAATAGTTGCACTAGGCACAACATGCTCTGGTTGTTCTCTGATCTCTTTTAGTTAGGACAGATAACACGGAAAACGGACATGCAGCGATGTCTATGTATATATATGGATTTTTTGCCAATGTTTAGTGAATGACCTGCAAAAGTACGCACGACATTGAGGAGTGCCTGTTTTTCTTGCCACGAAAGAAAGCAAAAATGGCTTAGGATGACAGAAAATGTTGATCTTAGAGGCTAAAAATGGAGGTGATAATGGCGCTATTCATCTAATATTACAGAAATATATCCTTCGTACTACACGTTGCTCATTGTTTTCCAGACGAAATATCCGCGCAGAACTGATCATCTGTTCATAAAGTTACATGGGCGTTAGAATATATCAAATATGGTGGCATAATACTGTTGGTCACTGGCCAACGTGGGAGATAGCAACTGTCTAGAGCAGATTAATCCAATATGTTCGACCGATCATGCAGGGATGTATAACATTAACAACATCACCATCGAGACAGTTGTCTAATTCAACACGGAAATATTGTCAGACTGGCCAAAATGGCCACGTAACATGTACAGTCAACCTCTTGTTGAGCCTAGACTCCAAGCTATAGTGGTGTCACCTCATGGTCCTAGCTGTTGCCTGCCACTGAGCTGATTGGTCCTGAGAGCTAAAGATGGACCAATAGCAAGAACCCTAGTGACATCTGGTGGTCCTGGTACCTTTAAGATTATCCAATGATATTACGTACTACGGCCCAACTAAAAAAATTGGGAAATACACAAACACACACGACATATATATATATATATATATATACACGTCGATCGATCGATCGATAGACAGACAGATAGACAGATAGACAGATAGATAGACAGATAGATAGATAGATAGACAGACAGACAGACAGACAGACAGACAGACAGATAGACAGACAGACAGACAGACAGACAGACAGACAGATAGATAGATAGATAGATAGATAGATAGATAGATAGATAGATAGATAGATAGATAGATAGATATAGATAGATAGATAGATAGATAGATAGATAGAACCCATCTTACGTGATACAAATTGCCGGACGTCGATGAAGTTAAGTTTGTAGTTTAACTAACCATCATAATTCTCTATGACCGAGCACGATGCCCGCTTATTTAAATCTCGAGTTTGTGCTTCAAAATTTCAGAGTATAGATGTTTATTCTATGTATGTATGGCAATACAGATGATTTTTTCGGTTTAAGAGGGACACGGATTTTCCTTTGGTAGACAGCCTGCCTCTATCAACAAACCAGGGACTATTTTAAAAAGAAAATATGGTTTCAAATCAGAGAACTATCATATCCACTGCCACCCGTTTCGCATTAAGTGTGCAGTTAATAATTACTGTTTGGAAGACTTTAAATGCTAGATATTTATTCTTAATGTTTTTTTGTTGCTGATTAAGACCATATGAACTCGGGATCGTTTGCTTTCGACTTTTTGGAGGTGAGTACAATAATTTAAAACAGATGTAAGTCCTGCACACCTGTGGTCTCTCTTTTTTTGCTGAACATTTTCTTTCCCGCAAAGAAGTCAACCTGAATCACCCTACACACCGTTTCATGTCTCCTTTTACTCAAATTATAGCAAATGAAAGAGTTTCTTTTACCTTAGTGGAGTTTATTTTGACATACGTGTGCTCACACATATAGGCGTATTGCCAGTTGTACCTGCGTGAAAGACCCATTTGTCCTCACCGAGCCACAGCCGGTCTTTCGTCGTGTGTGTGTTTATGCTTGCAGCTTTAGGTGCGTGTTTTTCCCCCAACTTGTTTTTATACTCTAGCACCAGAACGAGCCTGATATTTACTAAGCCTTGGTAAATTTGCAAGCAGAACATTGGAACTGATGCCATTTCGTCTTGCAATTAGGACACCCAACAGAGTGCTGGCCACTTTAAAGTTAAATGTTTGTGCTGGAGTGCTGGCAATGCACTGAAAGAGATGGTATCCATAGCAGACAGACAGGCTGCTTTACAAGGATCTTGTGTGGGTCCCATTAGGACAACTGAAGTATAAATCTTCCCAGTGCCATGAGAAATCTACAGTCTGGCATCTACATGAATAGCTGTCTGTGGGTCATGCTCGTGACTGAACGCGCGCATACTAACATACGCTTCCTCAAAGTTTATTGAGAGCGAAACTGAAATATTTATGGCGCGCAGAAAAGTACAGAAGAATAACAACTCAAAGTCATTTTCTGTGTATAATTAGCTAGATATTAGTTGGTTGTCAATAATGAAGATAGGAATGTAATACAAACAAGGAAATAAAAAGGATAATTTTCCAATTTTGACTCATTGGCATGTATCCGAAAACATTTCAAGTTTCTAGCCAAGCAGGTCTCGTTCATCTAATATGGTTCACCACCCTTGAGCTGCACCAAAGATCACAGGAAAACTCCTATTTACATTGAACAAAATTTTCTCTTGTATTTCTATAAGGTGCTTTTTAACTCTATATTTTGAAAAACTTTTCAATCATGTCCTACCATTTAATGCAACAGCAGGTGGCTGGCCAGAAGTGGGTAAATATTCTTTAAGCCCGGCGGGCCAGTCGATGTATTTTCCGCCGGAGGGAGGTAGCATAGGGTATTGGGAGAGGAAGATTGCCTCAGGCGCACTTCAGTGGAGGCCAAATGAACAATGCCATAAACTGCCTTCGAGTCGGGTGAACCCATCTTAATCTTATCCACGTTGCCACCTGGTGACATTTGTACGCTGCTGCCGGCCCCGACTGAGCCCTGTCCACGAAAACATCGCACCATTATCATCATCAAAGCTAGTGGAAGGACACGAAAGTTAACTCACCTTGGGCAGGAGGTACAGCTATCACAAACTTAAACAGCATTTAAGGATCACCAGGCGTCTGAGGGAATCTGACTGCGGAACCCTTTAGAGGAGCATCCAGGGGAACCGCCGCGGGTGACCGGTCTTCTGATTCCCCGCGACCCCCATGCACACCCCAATTTTGATTTCTACACTGCTCTTTTGAATCATAGGTGAAGCATATGAAAGTAAGGCGATAGTGATTAATCTGTTACTTTGTTAGTCACTTCATAATCCTGAACATTGTGGACACTACCCTAAAATAACGACGCAGATATATGTGAACATTACGCACTCTGGCCGTCCGTAATCCGCGTGCTTGCTTGACTGACATTGCCGTACGCTTTACATACTTGACCATAATGGAACACCGAGACAGTTGGTGGAAATGTTTATATGTTCATTTGCCAAATTATGTCAGACAAATTGACGCGTCGGATGTTCCCACAGGTTCTCCTCTAAGGTGCTCATGACGGTTAAAAAGCGTGGAACTCCGCCCCCTCTCCCTGAGCGGTACAGGAGATGTTCGTAATAATAGTACATTTCTCATCGAATCTGAATCTGAATCACTGAGTCTTAATCTCTCCTTTGATATTATCAATGCACTTGGTGATATATATATATATATATATATATATATATATATATATATATATATATATATATATATATATGTATATATATATGAAAGGTAAACCATTTAAATATATGTATTAAACTCTATCTTAATTTGATTTAATGATATGATGAAATAGTCTGTATTTAAACAAATGTAAAAAGGTATGGAATCACATGATAAAATCTATTTAAACCTGCCACTAAATGCATGCAAAACTTACAAAAATGATGTTCCCTCTTATGGGAAATCTTTGGACATGTGATCAAATAATTGACCATATCATCAAACCACTTCCCGTCTTATTTAATCATATCATTAAATCGGACCGGAAGTGAACTGAAGAGATAATCAAATGATTGATATCACCAAATCACTTCCGGTCCGATTAAATCATACCACTAAAAAAACTACTCATATGATCATCTATGTTGAAATAGTAACAAAATAGAAAAAACACACACACATATGTATGTATGTATGTATATACATATATATATATGTATATATATATATGTGTGTGTGTGTGTGTGTGTGTGTGTGTGTGTGTGTGTGTGTGTGTGTGTGTGTGTGTGTGTTCTACTAAACTCTCTGTGCCCCAAGTTTCTGGCAAATTATGAACTTCATGATGGTTACAGAATGCTTAAAGATTGTACAAGTCTTAACCTGAGTACTAAGTACTTCAAAGACCAACCAGGGTAGAGACAATATCTTTATTCCCAGTCATTTTCCTAATTTGGGCACGGAATGTTTCTATGAAGACATCTGGCACGTAATTAAAATGTATTGTTCAAATGGATTCTGGTCGGTAAATGCACCGTTTGCCAGTAATATGAGGGCCCCACAGTGAATAAATTATTATAGCCAAGATTAAAAGTTTTTTTTATTCTGAGGATTGTAAAGACACATTAACAACACGTTCAATTTCTGTGAAGAAATTAAAGGGTTAAAGATGGGGTGGCTGCGACTTTATTCCAGGTAGATCCGGACTTCTTCAGCATATCACACCAAAGAAGCTTGCTTCTCCAAATTGGCGGCCATGATTTCGTCACGGGATCATGTGTCATGGATATTCCAAGATTTTACAAACAGAATTCATGTTACAGTATAGTAAGCAAGGACTGCCTTGCAGCTACATGTTTTGCCTGTACGTGTGATTTTATGGCGGTGTACGTTAGGATAACAGCTACTGTCTTCCGTAAAGTGGTCAGATAATAGAAAAGCGCTTATAACAATAAGCACTTAGACATCGATATCGATCAAATAAGAGTTGCCTCACAGGCATCGTCACTTGGCTTTTTTCCATACGATGTTGGATTCTAATACTAAATTAGTGCTGTGGTGCATATTACTGATTACTTTACACTAACAAGAGGATGTACAGTTTGAAAGTAGAGTTAATACCAACTTAGATTCTGTGTCATACACCCTCTCGAAGATCTTTCAAAAATATAACAAACAAGGATCAATGCCATGCAAGGACTGCACATCACAGTGTCATCGTGCAAGGAATAGACGAGTCTGCATTCATGTTAAGTACACTGTATGAAACCATAATAACACTAATAAACATATCGCTACAGTGCTTGTGCTATCCAAAAAGCATCTTCATTTCAGCACCTCGCACATTTTACTTCCTTGCAACCTCATCTTGTCGCCTCGAGTTTTTTTTTTTCAATAGGGATTTCAGTTTTCTCTTTGAGATATTTGATGTTGCTATTGCTGTAGAGCAAAAGGTCATTACACCCTCTCGTTACAAACTGTATGATTTCATTTACCAAGGACGCAGATTTCCCACTTAACACTGGTAGTACACATAGTACTGGAATTTTATTGTATGGTATTGTAAACTGACTTATTGTTCCGACATCAAGCATTATCTTACTTTAGAAAAACTAATCTGGAAACTCTGGGGACAAGGGGTAGAGTAAATTATCCTCCGATGCAAGTATAGGCATGTAACTATTTTCGATAGCCAGTCTTATTTACATTCATAATTATAAATACACATACACTCTCCTCCGCCAGTAATATATCATTTTTAGATGTAAAAAGAGTCTTGCTGTAAATTATTCATAAAACTTTTGGTATTTCATCGCAAACGTTAAGTTTATTTTTGCTGCATTGCTCTCTGAATACAGGTGAATGGAGCTGAAAATGAACTCCACAGTTACGATGAGTGAAATCACAGTGAACAAATAAAATGAAAATGAAATTAATTCAAATCAACGAGCCCAGTGGAGGTGTTTCTGTGCTAGCCTGCTCCATACAATACATCAAATTTGAGCACTTTCTCTTGGAAAAGCAACGCTGCAATAGCGACAAAACATTCCTACATAATACGAATTTCCGCTTGACTGTAGACATAGATGTATTTGGATAAAGACGTACAAATGGCAGGTCCACTTAAGTGTTCAAATATTTGCTGGCTTACGAACAAGTAACCATTGCAGTTATTATTTTACTGCAACTCTTAAGATCCACTAATGTTGTTACGATTCAATTACGCCCTGCTAAGTCCAATAACGTAAATACTTGTTGTTGTGTGACTGACCGTGTTCTTGTCCTTGTGTTTGTTGAATGTTTCTTTTGTGGGTTGCTGTTTTTATGTTTGACCTTAAATATTGTCATTGAAAACTAAGCGGCTTTTATTTATGGCATCATTTTCTGAGCACACTTTTCCGTGTGGAATTGTACCAACGCACTCTCAGCAACAGCGTCGGCGCTGACTATCGTTGCCTGAGCTTTCTGATGAAAGTTTTGGAGATTTAAGGTTAAGTTTGAACAAAGTGAGAGCCCAAAACAGGCGTATTACTTGGTACCTTTCCCAGCAACCGGGAGTTCTCAAAACTGCGGGAGCGGGGGTGGTTTGATTGATTTGATTTGATTTGATTTATATTGAACATCTCTCTGCACACCGAGTACAATACCACTAGTGCAAGATTAAGACCGTCCAGCGGCACTTACATAAAGCATAATTATGCTTCTGCAGCTCCTCCTTGGCTTTTGAACTCATGAATATGTTTAACCACATCGATGCTTTAATGCTCTATACTACAATACTTCTAATACATAAAACTACATGCCAGAGCAGTCGACAAATTATTGTGACTTGCAATTCTGATCACAACATGTTAGTATACATTTTACGTGCGTTACGGAAAAATGTCAATTTCTCTTAACATAAAATGACCGAATGTTATTGCTATTTTCAGCATATTGCTATATCGTCAAGATACCATGAAAACAAATCCATCTTAATGAAGGGAAAATGCTAATAGCATAATTGACGTATGCTCTTATAATTTTTACATGAACATGTTTCTATTTTAAAGAAACGAGCCATAAAGTGTGTGGAATATATTTAGTGCATGCCCAATTTGTAATGATACCAAACATAACCACAATTTTTGACACGACTCTTCTGTTCTGGAACGTATAAGTTATGATCATCATTGTGCTGTGGGTATGCAGGAAGCAAAACCCGGTATATAGAGCCCTCATCAATAGAACCGTTCTACTCTTGGTTAGTACCCGTGATGTAAAATTGGTATTCAAACACGAAAAGTGTCAGAACGATATACCTCCTGAATGCTTTTTTATGTACTCAACATAACACATATTACCACTGTATTTGTGTCTTTTCGTCCACATCCACTTCCTGGTATTCATTATATTCACTCTACTTAAAAAAGCAAACTTTCTTCTTTGTTTCAATTTGTTTTTCATATTTTATTTTTTGTTTCATCGTTTGCCCTGGTTCGGTTTATTCTTGGTGCCGCCGACTTTCGTGTTTGATTGTACCTTAAAGCCAAGGAGTATTTAATAAACATAATGTTAGATAACAGTTAGTCCAAGATGCATTACATTTAGTTGATGTGTGTCTGCAGTATTGCCTTCCGTAATTCCACAAAGGGGTGTCAGTAGCCTCAGTCTTCTTCACTTAACCTCCTTCTGAGTAGAGCAGGAAAATTGGTAAACTCGGATTTTATCACGAATGCAGCCCGAAGCAGTCGTACTCATAGGTAGGGGGTCACGTGTCCGTGAATTAAAACGTATGTTTTGACCAGATTGTGTGTCAAGTTCGATCCCAGTTGTAACCATGTGATCTTAACTTGTCTTAAAACTGAAATAAAAGCTTATGTGCTAAATCTTATTTACATTTTTCAAATTTTCTCTCTCTCTCTCTCTCTCTCTCTCTCTCTCTCTGTATATATATATATATATATATATATATATATATATATATATATATATATATATTTGTGTCTGTCTGTCTGTCTGTCTGACGGATTTCTGAACTGTATATAATCTGTATACCGTACGATCTTTGAGCAAGTTCCTCGTAACGTATCGTGTACGGCCTTTGCTACATGACGACATTGCTTTTCTCAGCTGAGCCAATACATCTACAACTTGGGGTTAAACGAGGGCCATAAAGTGAAGGGTTACGTTTGAAAACTTCATTCCAACTCTCATGAATCTTGCTATGTGACCTTTTCCCTTCTCAGCTAGAATCTACTTTTGGCATCTCCGGTGCGATCATGCCATGCCTGTAAAACGCCTGGTTTTGAAGATAAACTGACAATTTTATCACCTCAGTTATGTGCTATGGGTAATCCCAAGTGATTGCGGACATATCGTGTCTCTATTATGTCTGGGATGCAAATTCCGTGTGTCATTTTACGTAACTGTTTTTCCCTTTTTAGATATGCAATACATATGAAGGTAACCAGAAATATACAAGAATTATAATATATTCAATGGGGGGACTCAGAACGACTTTAGTTGACAGCTGGTATAAAATAAGTACACAGGGTAGGTATATATAACATAATACTGTGAATTCATTTAATTTCACTGAGTTTTAATTTTCGCTTTTTTCGCTGATGCTTTAAAGCCACTAAAACAGAACACAGTAAAAATGATTTTTAGCACGGCATGGATAGGAATTTTAATAAAATTAGTGAATTAAAATTTCAGTGACAGGTCCAAAATACAAAAAACCGCCAAAATTAGAACCCTTGAAAATAAATATATTCACTTTGTTAAGGATGAGCTGTTATAGGCAAACAAGCACATATCTTGTCAGGAGTCCCCAGTGAACGACTCGGTGTCCAATACCACTGAGGCCACGGTAAATTAATGTTTCTATGCGGCACCATTGATTTGGGGGAAAAGGGGCATGACGCTTACAGGTAAAAGTTATTGCACTGACCAAGATCAACTAAGACAAAAAGAAAGATCGACCGTCTGTATATGTAACAATCAGGAATTGTGCAAGACTAAATACTGTTCAGTAATATATGACTTGGCACAGTTGGTAAATGGTTTAAATTGTCTCGATTATACATAGAGGGGTCCCTCAGTCATGCATATTGACGAACGATGCACCCGTATATATGTGTATATATATATATATATATATATATATATATATATATATATATATATATATATATATATATATATGGAGATATAATTATACCTTATTCAATTAAAATCCCCTCTGTAAAAATAGACCACTCTAAATTGATTCCGAAAATTGAAAGTCCTTTTTGCTAATCCATTATTAAATTATATCGCTATTGAGACTTTTTCCGTTATATAGATCTCTCTTCCCCCCCCCCCCCAGCCTTATGTGGTCTTAAAAAGGAATAGTCTATTTTATATGGACCATTTACATTTATTTCATAAAATCCAATACTTGTTTCTCCAATTGTCAATATCAATGTGTGTCCCATTGGGGTGGGTGTATTTTTTCGGTGATAGACAAGAAGTTCAAATGGCAGAAGCTGATGAGCTGCGGCTACATGTGAACTTGGGATTAATTAAAACTACTCTGCATTTTACCCCATCACTGCCACAGAGACTTGAATGTGGGCTTATTAGATAATATGTATTTTAAAAAATGCGTAGATCGTGGAACTTATTAATTCAAATATAGTTTACAACCCTGCCAGCTAACATAAAATATCATGATTTTGATATTTTTTTCATGATATATGCATGATGACTGTACAATTTTTCGGGAAAAACTGCCTGACAATTTTGTTTGCAGGAATGCCGCTCAGTTCCGGAAGATACCTGGCACCGAATCACTTGTGTTTTCGTGGACTTGAAGGGAGGATTTATATAGGAGCTACTGACCTCTGCTATAAATCATTCCGTCATTTCTTCGAGCTCATCCATGTGGTCTACCTATATATCTTGTTTCATTTAGACCCAGTTGTTTTAGTGATTGATAATATATCAACAACGTGCTGAGCTGGTAGATTGCGTGCGTTAGACGGATAAATCGTGCGTGAACATTAAATATGTGAATCTACATCCTATACCTGAAGGTAACTATTGCTTCGCCGACAACCTTCATTGGCAAGTTAGCCGTCCAACCGAGGGTAAGGAAAGTCATCAAGCTCGTGCTGTTAAGATAGGTCTCATCTGCAATTTTCAGTCAAAAGTTTCCGATCATAAGCATTTGTTTGAATGAAAACGTTGAGGCGGGTGGCATTGAGAGCGTTTTTGTTCAGTTGTTTACGGCAAGTGTAAACGGCTGTGACCGATTCCTTCATGAAGGTTCTGCTTAGACGTACCAATTCTATGTTGCAAAACAGCTTGTCATGCACAAAATGTAACGACTAAATTAGTCATGCAACGGGCTAACTCTTTCAGTGCCAAACGCGTCTGAAGTCTAACTACATACCACGGACTGCTCTAAATAACAATAAGGGTGTTAGATTCATGCTCCTTGTAAAAAAAAAGACGTTTCATTCAAGTAGCACCATGCCTGCAGTTATACCGAATACTTACAAGAGGCCGTCAACTCTCCTCCGCGCGCTTTGGGCATAATGTGCCCGATGTGCGCCGCGGAAAGCTGTTGACTCAGTGCAAAATGTGGCGTGAAAGAGTTAAGTAAAGGAGCAATGGAACAGCAGAGTTATTGGTAAACTGTCGCTGCATGTGTATTGTAAATTGATGTTGGCGAGATGAGTCAACTTGACGTTTGTGTCATTCTGTTATTTGGCACTACATATGGTCAATGCCTGGGGCGTTGGCACTTTACAGGTGTCCCACGTAACTGTACCCCCGAATCATGTCGCGAAAAAAAAGAAAATTGAGACATTTTAATTGATTTTAATTACATGCATGAGACATTGATAGCAAACATCTGACAATTTCTGTCTACTTGTCTGGCTCTTAACGTAATCTGGCAACTGCGGAACATTATTTTTCTGAACATGCGCCTGTGGGTCTTTCCTACTTTTGACAAAAAGCACATCCATCAGTTCTTCCTTTGGTATGAACGGACCCATCCAAAACATAGACTTGGTACTTCTCTTAACATATAATTTAGCGCGTGGTGAAATTTGAGCTACACAGTTCTAGTTAAGTGTACCAGTTTTTACGTCTCCCTGCATCATTAACGTTCTTTCTATGGAACAATAGTTTTCCGGCTGAATGGTTCATCAGGCTGAAGGTGGGTGGGGTACTGGATGTGAAAGTAATTATGTTATGTCACCCTTGTGACAGTCCAGCCTCGCCTCAACATGTTTTGCAAATTTATAAAACAAGCTACTTATGCTACAAGGAAGAATAATTAAGTTGCTCAATATCAGCTGATACAACTATAAAGGCTAGTGTCCCAGCCACTTAGAAAAGTAAAAGTTTTGAGCGTCTTTGCTTTCTCGTTGTATACAGACATATGAATGGCAACTGTCGCGGGCGGTCAAAATAAATTGGTCACAGTGAGTGCAAGTGTTTTACAATTCTGATCAAAAATAAATGTCGTATGGAGCCTTGCCCATGTGGAAAGAAATGCTCATGTAGATTTTTTACAAGTAATTGATGGTCCTTTTGCCTCTATATTTTGTTACTTCATGCCGCATTTGTAAATAAATGCTATATTTTCTACCCCAAAACAACTGCGGATGTTATGGCAAATAAAGAAAAAAATGTGGACGAACAGGTGGACAGATCGCTTGCAGTAAGCCAAACGATCAATGCTCCGCTTTAAATGGTCACGTTGTCTTGTTTTCTCTGGCCCCCAGGGAGCAGTCTTGTCTTTCAGAAATGTCAAAAATGAACGCATGCACTCATGTATATTTACTCTCAGAGATTGTAACCACCAGTGCAGTCCTGAATGTTCTTTTTAACATTTAAAGACATTTTTTCTGCAGACGCTATATTTCCCTGGCCAAGATATAGCTAACCGGTAATTTTGTCCTTTAACTTTCAATGAAGCTTTACCACCAGACTGAGAGAGAGAGAGAGAGAGAGAGAGAGAGAGAGAGAGAGAGAAAGAGACAGAGAGGGAGAGAGAGAGACAGAGACAGTGACAGACAGACAGACACAGCCAACCAGGCTTTTCCGCAGTAAAGTCCAATTCAATTCATCGGATCATGCGGGCCTATGAAAGGGAAGTTCATCAATGGTAAACCAACCACCTTTAGTGGCAGATTCATATATACAACCCTTGAAACAAAACAAAAGTTTCATTTTCTCTTGCTGCAGTGTATAATATATGATGATAGTTGAACATGCATTTGACTCACTACTGGTTCAGAACCGTTAAACACAAAAATCTCGAATCAGTTGGGGATAGATATTCTAGAAACTTCATCTCTTTGTCCAACAAGTTCAGGATGGCCACCATGATATGACACGTTCTTTCTCTTCACAACTATGAACCTTTGCTGAACGATCTACACCCAAATGAAGCAAGTTTATAAGTACTCAAACGGCCAGTGTTATATGACGGAGATGACCTCACTCCTTAACTCTCGCCCCATGTGCAAGACTGGATACCCAGCATACCCTTGTTCCCAAAGGGTAAAGTTACACACATCTTGGAGCAACCACTCAGATACTTTAAGAGAGAAATCTTAAGAATAAACATTCGTACACGCCACACAATGTCTGTCCAACACATTTACCGCTTGCCCTGTGGTTTGACTTTACACAATATCCACATCTGCTCACCTCTACAAAGTATGCAGGAACACTTTGTGCACACAACTTAATATGTCTGTGTGCCAACACAGGCATTCTATTATCTTTCTTTCTTTCTTTCTTTCTTTCTTTCTTTCTTTCTTTCTTTCTTTCTTTCTTTCTTTCTTTCTTTCTTTCTTTCTTTCTTTCTTTCTTTCTTTCTTTCTTTCTTTCTTTCTTTCTTTCTTTCTTTCTTTCTTTCTTTCTTTCTTTCTTTCTTTCTTTCTTTCTTTCTTTCCTTCTTTCCTTTTCTTTCTTCTTTACTGCCAAATTTTGTTCGCCAGTTTCCTCAAACACTATTACACTCAAAAGCTTCAAACTTGGCATGATTATAGGTCTATACATGGATTTGTGCCTTTTAATAAAGAGAATAAAATATGTGGAAAATAATGCGAATTAGGGGCATTTGAAAGTTTAAATCCTGAATATGTCCAAAACTATTATAAGTACAGCTAGCCAATCCAGCTCCAATTCATATACATTGCACACTTTTGTAACTTACATGTGACCTCTAAGGGTCAAAAGGTCAAGGTCATTTTGGCATTTGAAATTATCTTCCAGCCATAACTCTGTCAATTTTCCTCTAATTTAAACATGTTGGGTCCAAATTGTAGGCATTACGACCCTGCATAGTTTTTTTTTGTTTGTATTTTGCATATAACCTCTAAAGGTCAAAGGTCAATGTAATTCGAGCCTTTGAACTTGTCATCCGGCCATAATTCGGCCAATTTGCATCCAATTCAAACACATTGGACTGTGCATCACTTGGTCATTTTTCATCTGGTTTGGTTCAGACTGGCCTTAAATTATAGACATTGTAACACTGTAAATTTTTGTTATGTACGTGTGACATCTAAAGGACAAAAGCCAAAGTCATTTGGCCCTTTGAATTTTCACGTAGCCATAACTTGGTCAATTTCATCCAATTTCATTCATGTCGGGCTCACATTGTAGGTGTTGAAAATTGCACAATTTTTGTAATTTACATGTGACCTCTAAAGGTCAAAAAGTCAAGGTCATTTGGACTTTGAAAGTTTTATCTAGCCATAAGCTTAATGGAATATGAAGTGCCAAAGGACAAAAGCTGTAGCATTTAATATTTACAACCTCTGAAGGCACACAGATTTGCTTTGATGTAAATCTTCCTTTCTAGTTTCACTAACTGGTTTTCACAAACTGCTAATATTACGGCAAAGAGAGTCACAGTAAAGAGAGATAGGCACAAGTTATGCCTCATAGCGGAAAATGTCACTTTTTGCCCCTCAAGCATACACCTCTGGGATAAGAAGCAAATCACAGGGTTGTAACATCCAATATATATATATGTGTGTGTGTGTGTGTGTGTGTGTGTGTGTGTGTGTGTGTGTGTGACAGCAATATAAAAATTTAGATGTAAACTATATAACCTCCAGCACAGAACAGCACTCCACAATTTTAAGCAATATGAGACATTCACATTAGCTGTGGTCCTGCTTTGCCCCGAACCTTTGAACAAGGAAGTACCCGTATGTTCGGGCAGATTTCTGTATCAAACATGGCAATATTGTCGTTGCCAAATTAGCAACATGGATAAAAGTAACTCTTTAAAAAGTAATAATCACATTCTTCAAACACACACTGAGCTTGATATAGCAGACACTAGTCATATATGTTTGGAGTAAGTATTTTTATTCCCTCAAATGTTAGTGACATCCTTGGTTCCCCATCAGTATGTCCGTATCATGGCCAGCGGCAGCCAGGGTCATAGACGGGAAACTGGCATGCATGTCCAGTATACGAGGACATTTGATCTTGCAAATAGTCCGCTATTTTGAATTGTGGCGATGAACATCACTAGCAGAATATGAGTGTTGACCCAGCTTTGGCCTACAGTTTTTGACGTGACCCAATGACGTCCAACTTTGTATTCACGATAAGATTCTATACGCTGCTGCGGCCCAAATTCATCAATCTAATGAAGAACCCATCAAATTCGGTCGCTCTGATAATTTCACTTGAATTGCTCTCAGTTGTCGTAAGCCGGGCGGCAACTGTCACATATTTCAGTATGATGAAGTATTTGTCATCTAATACTGGAGAGTATCATCGATACGTCATCGATCACATCGTGCGGGCGCTCCTTAACTCCTTCAGTTCTATATTTTGGACTGAGGCAACAGCTTTCCTAGGCGCACTTTGGGCGCATTGCACCCAAAGTGCGCGGAGGAAAGCTGTTGACCCGGACTATTATATGATAGTACTTGAATGGAAGGTCTTTTCTTAAGGAACATGAATCTAGCACCATTATTATAATTTAGAGTAGTTCATACAAAGTAGTTCGAATTTAGTCGCAGTTGGAACTGCAGGGGTACATAAAATCGTACGCGCCAAGTGTCCTCCAGTCTACCACCTACGTTATCCAGAATCAGACCATAACTTATCCATGTAATGAAGGATCGAACATGCCAAGTTAGTGTTGTTTACCTCAAAAGGTCAAAGGTAATAGGTGAACGAGGAGAGCAAACAATATAAAAAGCTTATTAATTCTACACAACCCGTTGCATCAAACAAGTGCACAAGCGCATTTTGTCCCACTGCGATACTTATTCGGTTTTGGCAATATTCCACGCATTTTGTCTAAAAGTCAAGCCTAACATACACTCTTATGCCTTGTAACAGCAACAGCGTATCCAAAAGAAACCAAACTCACATACAAATGATCGGCGGACCTCCGTCTTTCGTAGCTGATCCCTGGCGTGGCCACTGTGGCTACCTCAAACGTGTCCATTCAATTCGTCTTAAATGGGAGATTACCCTTGAGGGCAATAAGTGAAGGTTATAAGAAAAGGAAAACTGGACACTAATAGTGTGAATTGTATTTTTTTTAAATTGACCTAAAATACTCCAATGCTTAAGTGGCAAGCCCTTGGGATATAATCTGAAATTACTACAAGAGGAATTACCCTCACACAGCTTAATTGAATTTAATCCAATAATAGTATTTGCATTTCACCCTGTTGCGTTGCCCAAGTGCCTAAGTTTGGATGAAGATCGTAGTCGCCAGACTCTGGGGTTCTTTGTGCAACCTATGGCTGTATATCTTAAAGTTTGAGCCGCAGCGCAATATATCACTAGATTTTAATAATTTTGCAACCAATGATACGAAGTATAAGTGACTAAAACCAGATAGATGTCCTTACCGTTTATCTGATGTCTTTATTCACAAGGGAGCTAAAATAAAATAATGGCTGGACGTTGATATGATGATGATTGGTCCTTTTTACTTAGTTTGAAATAGTAGTGTGTTGGAACGCATGTCCTAAAAATAATGGATTCCAAGCAATGTGAACTATTTGTACCACAATTACGTTAAGAGACTCGGAGCTGATTCAATGCGAATTTTTGTCCGCGCCTCCCAAAATCGTGCAATAAAAAACAACTTGAGTATTTCTTTTCCTTGCATTAGCAGCTATGGAATGGCAAGATAAGCCTCGTCCGTCCGAGAAAACCGCCGCGTTAACCATATATATTTCTCCAGGCGGGTGAGGACAGCACCGCTGGAATCCTTGTTAATGCGGAAAATGTGGTGGCAGTGTCTACCTGAGCATTTCAACAAGATGTTGTTGCATAAGCAATTGTAGGCGGTGTTAGTGTGTCAGGCCCTGGGGTCTCTCCTTCTGTTCCCTCTTATAACCACATGTTTATACTCACTCTGTCACTCACAGCCTAAAAGATAGTGCATTTTAGCATTTCAGCTCAATTGCTAGTCTAGCTCTCCCATATGCTGGGCTGGCGTGTCTGTGGCCTGTTACTTGTAAAATGATTATCTATCAGTATAGATCTCCATGAGTGGTCGCTGCTGGAAGCGCTTTCCCACACGGACGGACAGCACTAAAATACAGCACCATAATTTCCAAAATTAACTATTCAAGTTACTGCTTTTTCGGTACAGTTCCCATTATGTCTATGCTAGACTTATGCTTGTGTTTCTCCATTGACGCTTAATGCTTTTAATTTCAGCCGTGCTTTCGTACAATCAATTTTGGGTCCGTATTCCCCCCGAGTGTTTTTTTGAAAATCACCATACGTGCACAGATCATTGGTTAATTTGTGACTTGTCGGAATGCTTCCAATGAGTTGATTTATTATGTCCCATTGAAGCCATTAGGTTGATTTGTAGCTACTCGGGAAGCGTATGCCCGCTTGCAAGTTTTCACTCCATCCTCTGACTTCTCTTAAGAAAACAGCATTTAGCAAAGTGTTTCAGAGGGAATTCTCTTTTATTCTTATCTCGCTGGAACATGACTTTAGCTTTCTTTTTCTTCCAGCGTCTGCAATCAATTTATGGTCCCACAGACGTGTGTAATTACGTTGCTTTATTGCATATAAACAAGCCACTTCTTCACTGGTTATTGTGGGGAACAATACGTGGAAACATATATACATGGGCGTGGAGCCGTTTAAAAGCATGTCTTGAGGCCTGAACGTCTTTGACCAATATGTTTAACATATTCACAGGAGCAACCATGACAAGGGACTTGTGGTGACAAATTGACTGTCGAACTTTTTACCTAAAGCATCGTGGTAAAGAATTGTCGAAGTTAGTGATGCTTACATGTGTTTGAACCGGACTTTAGTTGAAATGGAGGTGATTATATTCCTCGACTATAAATTCTTGATTTCTACATTTCCACTTCAAAAGTTGTTCATGACATCATGTTAAACAAAAGAATAAAAGTCTCTAGGCCTATATTCAAACTCCTGAGATAGTCCAAAGTTGTTATGTAAGCAAAGCATTATATGATGCGGCAACTGTTAGCTTGGATACGGTTTTAAAGGATTAATTAGTTTTATCGTGACATTATTTTGCATGCTGCTAACAGTATTTTGATCGTTTATCACAGTAAATGTATGTCTTTTCCCCTTTAAATTGTACATTTCCCTTTTCCAACAAATATTTTGATCTTTTATTTGAGCGTAGGCCTTTATATGTCCTATTTTCTTTAATTTGTACATTTCCCTGTTCCAGTAAATCATCATCATCATCATCATCATCATCATCATCATCATCATCATCATCATGATCATCATCATCATCATATGCAGACAAGTCGTAACTGACAAGCAATTTTTCCAACTCATGTAGCTACATGTATTTCGGCTGAATTATAAACTAGGCGTACCTGTGTCAGTCTACATTTTATAAATTTGCGATACGGAATTTGAGATGCAAGAGTAGCCAACTGAACTTCATAATAAAAATCATGTTCTTGTTACGTCTGGAAACTGGACGTGGTAAGAAAGAAAGAAAGAAAGAAAGAAAGAAAGAAAGAAAGAAAGAGAGAGAGAGAAAGAGAGAGAGAGAGAGAAAGAAAGAAAGAAAGAGAGAAAGAGAGAAAGAGAGAGAGAGAGAAAGAAAGAAAGATAGGCCTAGGTCTGAATTTGAGGAAAGATGACACCGAATTACAGATGATCTGTGCGTGGCGTCTTCCTTAATTTAAAGGCATGAGTCTGCAGAATGTTTTGACTAAACAAAGGAAAAGCTTCCACGCCCAAGGTGAAATACCTTCCTGGGACGTAAAATGATACAGGCAACCTGAACAAGCCTTTTTTTTGTAATGCCAGGTTTCATTGTTCTTTTGTGGCAATGTTGGTTAGGTTAGTAGCGTTGTGAAATGACGTCATAAACCATTCAGCAACCCCACAGCGTGCACCAGGAGGGTACAAAATAGGTTTGGTCGAACAAAGCAACCAGAAAAAAAAAGCGATAAGAAAATAGGCCCTGTCGTGTATTGCAATCTGTTCCTGGGCAAACGAGATTGAAAATCGAGTATCGAACCGAGTCGAAAATTTCGCTACAAAGTTCATATTTGTTCAGAAAATTCGGCTTCAAACTGCTGTTTTTTAATGAATCCGCGGAAGAAGGCACGCTGGAGCGAAACAACTTGAGCAAACTCTGCCGAAGAAAGCTAGGCCTAATATAATCACAATAAGGTATATAATTAACGAATAGGCCTAGGGATGTACTTGTGATTTGGTTGAGTTACCACTGTGATGGCACAATATTGGAATGCCTTTTAAATCTCTTCCCGGCAACCCATGAACTTATATACTGAGCAATCGTACACATTTTCCTACCCACACAGATCAGGGGCAAAGAGCATTTACCACTTTGTCTGCTTAGCCCAGGTCAAGTCCTGCTTAGGCTAAGCTTGCATATTATAGTTACGAGTCTACACTCTAAGGAAAAAATTGTTCTTTTGGGTTCCTTGAATATCCCTACGTTCTTTGGGGAACCAGTGTGTTCAAATTGTCCTATGATGACCCCCGCCCCTCCTTCCCCAAAGAACTAGTTTTTTTTGGGGGGGGGGGTTGTTTTTTGTTTTTGTTTTTTCAGACGCAAGCCATTGTTTTTTGACCTAAGAAAGATTATTCGTTCAAATGTTTTTTTCAGACATATAAACTGAAACAGGAGTTAAAGGATATACATTTTAACATGTACCTGTAAAACAAATAAGGTCAAAATGATACAGAAACTCTTTAGGATGATTTTACTAAACTTGAAGCAACAACATATCGTTTAAAAAATTAAAAGAATATGCTTGTAATTTAGATTGTAAATATTACCTCCCTTATCAAAAGCTGCAAAACTCTTCATTAGATAATACAATGTCATAAGCAGACGTTACGACTAACTCATTGCAAATGCATCTTTCTTAGCATCTTGCCTAGACACCAACGCGGGGCAATATTGACATACCATGTCAAATGGTTGCAAGACGGTAACTCTACGTACCTGTCACTGACAGAGTTTCCTGACATTTTCATTAATGTTCCCCGGTAGAGCTGAAACCGAAGCTCCCTGAAAATCCGCTGAAGAACTGTTAGGATTCTCCAAAGAATCCTACCATAGGATTCTTCGAGCAACCAAGAAAGGTAGGCCTAGCGTATTTGTGACAAACTGAAAAACCCTAATGTACCTCAAAGACCCCTTATTTGTAAGAATGAAAGTCATCGTAAAAAAGAATTTCACCCATTAAAAGTGTGTGTGCTCGTAAATCAATCAATCAATCTTAAGTTCATAGGGATCAAAAGTTTACCTCGGCACACTTTGGGGCTAACGCCGATAAAAGCTGATGACTTATTGTACAACCAAGTACTGAAAGGCACTTCTCAGAAGCTTAAAGGCTTGGTGTTCTCTTGATGGCATATCGTAACTCATTCCGTGCCTCAAGCCCGGAGAAGCAGTTGACATGTATCATTCTATGGTCTCTTCAGTTGTAGGCACGTTGGTACTACAAATGGAGGAAGTTGAATCTGGTTTCATTATGTCCATTCAGAGCACATCGAAGTTTGTCGTAATTGACAATGAAAAGTTAAAATTCTCATTGAGTAAACTCAATAGGGTAGTCACTCTAACATATGCAATTTTAACTCATTTCCGTCAACGTATTGGAAGAGAATGGTCATTCTAACATTGTCTGTGGTTTAGACCAACAAGTCGACTGGAACCTGGATCAACCACCATGAACGAAACATTCCCGGCACAACGTGAACGTGGTTTTACGACGTAGGCCTACTACCTCACAATTTGTTTTGGAAACTGCTGGGGAAATGTTTCACACTGACCCTTTATGCAAACTGATATTGCTGGAAAGACACCTGTATTATCTTTATAACAATGATAATGATGATAATAATGATGATGATAATTATTGTTGTTATTATTATTATCATCGTCATCATCATCATTATTATTATTATTATTATTATTATTATTATTATTATTATTATTATTATAAACCTTATTAATTAAGAGATTTAACACTTTGCCTTGCACGGCAAAGTGTTAAATCGTCCAGCTGCGCATGAGCTCACACACACACACACACACGTATGACATATATATATATATATATATATATATATATATATATATATATATATATATATATATATATATATATATGCCTACACCTTTCTACCCTATACCTCAATGAACACACACAACTGACTGATGGTGGCAAAGAGCCGCACAGCTTCCATAGCTTGCCGTGGAAAAGTTTGAATTAATTTTGCGAAGTGGTCGTTTAGGATTTAATGTGTGCTCGTGTTCCCAATGGAAACTTATGTCTCCGGTTGATACATTAATTGTGTTTGGACGGGAAACTTCAACCATGTTTTAACATTCGCTCAAACCAAAAATATGCTGACAAACACTACGAATACATTAATTTAACTTTAAGTCGTCAGTATGTTGACCAAACTCGCAAGTTTTCGAACAGTGTTAGTTTGTCCTACCACTGTCTGTAGGCTAATAATCTCTTCAATAAACTACATGACCATCTGATTGCTGACAAACAAACTCGTACCAACATTTTTACACAATTATGAAAATACACACTGATTTTGTTCCTGTCTAAATAAAATCGTGTAAATGATGCGATGTCGTAAGTTTGATTAGGTTTCATATTCATATGTCGAGAGAGAATAACATCCAAGAAGAGCCAGAGACACAGAGACGGAAAGAAAGACAGAAAAAGAAATAAAGACAGAAAGCAGAAGGAAGGAAAGAAAGATAGCAACAAACAAACAAACAAACAAAGAAAAAAAAGAAAGAAACAAAGAAAAGTAAAAGAAATAAAGAACTCCCAGTCCAAATATGGCTTTTCTTCTCGAAATGTTTTTGCGTGATGTTGATCTTGATTTTCTCTGTTAGCTGAAAGATACCAAAGGTAATCCCTGCATCTGTCTATGGGAAATGTTGTTTTTTTTTACCTCGCGGGGCGAGTTGTTTATACATAAGCTCTACATATTAGCACGAACGATAAGTCAAGCTGCTACAACCTCTTTCCGATTTATTATAAAAACACAATACATCAACCTGATTTTGGGACATGCTTTCCACATTTGCTTTGGTTTAAGACATATAAATAGAAGGCAATAGCGTGAGGTCTGAGTTTAGTGCGACTTAAGTGAATTCAGACCTGAAACAGCGAACGATTAAGCTTAACGACATCTGTATAAAGGCTGCTGATATCGGCGTGAGCCCTGTGATCACCGTAGCTGATTGTCACAACAAAATGTCTCCCTTTGAAAAGATTTGATTACAACTTGCATAATGTTTCTAAACGTCTATAGCTTAATGGTAAACATGCCATGGCTTATCTGCATCACGTATAGCTCGTACATATCAGTGGAATCCAAGAAGAGCAGGGGATTGTGTTTTTCTTTGAACAATTCCAAGTGATCACCGTGGAATGAGCGCCAACTTTCTCTTGCGACGACAATCACATAGTCAATTACAGAAAAGATTATTTCTTTGAGAACTTCATATGCACCAGTATACTTGTGACCTTTTGCTGTGTGTTGATAGGCAAGGGCAAGAACAGAAGGTTCAAAAACTGCCTAAAAGAGAGCACTGCAGTCAGTGGAGTGCTAGGGTTGTTCATTCCCATTACTTTACATTGTAATTTGCAACTTAATAACTTTAAAACTACTGCACATAGAAACACCAAATTTCAGACTGTAAATCTACATGAATAACCAAATACCTCATAAAAATCATATAACCACAACTACAAAGTTACTAGGCTATATAAGGTTGCCTTAATATACAAACTAGTGGGAACACACAGCTCTAGCCCTCCAAATGTTTGTGTATTCAGTTGTATATTGGGGTAGATACACACCTAAGAACTCATTTTGACCTTTCCTATTGTGTATGGCTCAGCTTGCACTGGTATGCGGTAGAACCTTGTTGATTATGATTGTTCATACGGCTAGTTCTTGCCTGCTAAACAGCGCAATAAGGCCTTTGATGTATTTAGATTTAAAGTTCATGTATTGTCATGCATGGTTTTCTGGTCCTGACGATACTTGGGTGACAGGGTTGACACTGATGTTCATACATACAAGGCACTGAATTGCATGTCATTCCGTAATACTTTTTATCCAGTTTTAAACATCCACACCTTTTGAATGACCCGTGAAAAGTACCAATGCCCCTTTAATCTTAGCGGTTGACCACTCAAGTGCCAGCTTATGTGCTGAATCAACAGTTCCTATAGGGGCTATTTGCCGCGCAAAACCCACCAACGTAACATGTTGACCTGAACCAACTCTGGAAATAGTGATTGGAGACCAGGCATGCCGGTAATTCAATAAAAAAAAGTCTTTTTATGAGGACTTATTATCTGATATAATTGCAATAATTCAAATAATCAGGACTTAAATAGCGCCAAAGCTGACAACGGGTCAGTTGCAATAACCCTCAATTCTGCCTGGTTGAAGTTGCACAACAGTATCAATGGCCAGCCCGGTGGTTTCAGTTCACCAATCACAAAAATTTAAGGCAGTTGCGTAAGTATGAAAGTCACTTACATTCAGAGTCAACACATTGAGGTGGTAAAACTTCTACAGATGTAATTGCGTTAGAATTACATCTTACATGCTCTCAGGGCTCGGCGAGAACACAGCTAAAATATGCCTGACATTCCTACTAGAGGCATCTATAGTTGCCCACAAAAATAA
Source organism: Hermodice carunculata (assembly GCA_964020975.1). Lineage (NCBI taxonomy): Eukaryota > Metazoa > Annelida > Polychaeta > Eunicida > Amphinomidae > Hermodice > Hermodice carunculata. The sequence continues at coordinate 16,655,776 of OZ026627.1, forward strand.
GGATATGCGCTAAATAAATATTCCATAACAATTCCATGTGTCCGAGACAGATTAACCGTTGTCGGATGGGTATTCACAGTGGGATGTATTTAACTTTTGTGCACAGCATTTAAATGAATTGTAAGACTCCAATTGAACCGTTCTATTGCCAGAATCTATATTGTCAATTGAGGGGTTGGGAGTTATTTGGCTGGTTTTATACCCGAGGGGACCGGGACTGTTTAAAGCACACCCAAAATATTTTACTTGTGTATTTACTCCTGCGGTAAAACTTGGTCAAGACCTTTGCTTTGAAGTTAGTCCGCTACGCATAGGACCAAAAATAGGAAAATGTGTCCCAAGACAAACAAATTAATGGACAGTATGTGATATGCGCCATTGCAAAATGATTGTTACGGGGTTAATATTGTATCCAGGCCCAACGGGTTAATCGTGACGTCCACACTGTGGTCCTCAGTAAGGTGAATTTTTGGCCTTCAAATCAAGGAATTTTAAAGTAAAGTGCATACAGGTCATGTGTAAAAAACTAGGGTGGGATGGCAAAGCTAGCAATGAGAAAAGGGTCCGGTTAAAAACCCGAATCGAATTTCAGCAGGGTTATCACTAAGTATTGTGAATGGAAAGTTCTTTGGGATGAGATATCGAACTCCGTATTTTACTGACAAACATCATATTTCATCTCCCGACATTTATGTAGGGTGAAACAATCAGAGCAAATCAACGACAACTCCTTCTGCCTGGATGGTATCATACAACAGTTCTCAAAACTTTCTTTTTAAAAATCATTATCATCATTTTCATTATCGTTAGTCACTGATCTTAACGGTGTCCCAAAAACTGAACAAGTGGCTTGACGAGAGGAGTCTCAACATACTCATGAAGGGTCATCATCGAGCAGGTATACTGTAAATAAACACGGCTAATATTCTCTGTGCTTGACTTAGAACTTGCAAGACTTACAGTATAAGCCAGCTAATATGCGTTGGAATACGTTGAGGTCTAAAACCAGGAATTGTGTTACTTCGAAAGAAAGAAAGAAAGAAAGAAAGAAAGAAAGAAAGAAAGAAAAAAGAAAGAAAGGAAGGAAGGAAGGAAGGAAGGAGGGAAGGAAGGAAGGAAGATGTGGTGGTCACAATTACAAATGCTGAAAGAATTTAATCTGATTATTGCGTAAAAGTTTGTTTAAAAGTGAAAGAATGTACAATTGGTTTGCAATACTGACATTGTCACTCATTTTATTAATTGTTCTTTTCAATTTTTACTGAAAAGATACGGAAAATACTAGAAAAGAAGATTTGCTTCAAAGCAAATCTGTCTGTGTGCCTTCAAAAGTAGTAAATATTAAATGCTACAACTTTTGTCCTTTGGTACTTCACATTTCATTAAGCTTATGGCTGGATGAAAATTTCGAAGTCCAAATGACATTGACCTTTGGCCTTTAAAGGTCGCATGTAAATTGCAAAAATGTACAGTGTTACAATACCCTTAAGCCCAACATGAACCAAATCAGATCAAAATTGACCTAGTTATGGCAAGATGAAACATTCAAAGGGCAATATGACCTTGACCTTTGCCCATTAAAGGTTGTACGTTCTTACAAAAATGTGCAGTGCTACAATAGCTACAATTTGAGCCTAACATGATCAAAATCGGATAAAAATTGGCCAAGTTATGGCTTGAAGAAAGCCACCATCAAAAGTGGCCTATGACCTTGAATTGACCTTTGACCTTGAGATGACCTCTACCTGAAGTGAAACTGACCTATAAAATGACATTTTGAACTAAAATTGACCTTTGACCTTGACAAGACCTTTGACCTTGGCATGACCTTGACATTTGAGATGACCTTTGCCTTGCTATGATCGAACTCCTATACACTTCGGACCGCATCTACTATAGTATATAAGGTATTGAAGATTTAAAACTTTAATTAGCCCTCAGTTGAATAATTTTGAAAAACATGACCTCTCATTATAAAGAGGCGAGACTTCATCTATAGAAGTATAATTGTTTTTAGTTTGGAGTTTCTACGTGTAATACTTTTCAAATGAAATATCCGAAATAATGGCCTCTAAAATAAGAAAGAAAGAAAGAAAGAAAGAAAGAAAGAAAGAAAGAAAGAAAGAAAGAAAGAAAGAAAGAAAGAAAGAAAGAAAGAAAGAAAGAAAGAAAGAAAGAAAGAAAGAAATAAGAAAGAAATAATTCCTAGAAAAACAATATGTCTGTGTTGGCACGTAGACATAAATATACAAGTGAAACAGCGAGGCACGCTCTATTGTCTCCCATACGGGAAGGAAAGATGAAACGCATTATAACAGCTTGGTTTTTGAAACTTTCTTCTACACCTTACAAGTTTTCCTCCATATGCAGATTTGTCAAAACAAATGGTCCCCTTGTCCTGAATGTACCATGTCACCCCAAAAGAAATTTAAGCCAATTTCAAGAAGTTTTAGACATGTAAAGTCAGAAAAATGAAGAGCAAATAAATGTCACCTGTATGAATGCCTCATCGCCGGTACGTCCAAAGGGCCAGTTTATACTTAATAACATCCCTCAAGATATATAGCTACCAATGAGGTCGAACATTTGCTGGAGACTTGAGTAATTTGTGATCACGTTCGTCTGGCTTAAAACTAGAGGTACATGGATCATTGGTGACTTTCTTCCACAATTTTTACAAGATCGCTCGCATCTCTAGTTTTGCCTCTAGATAAGATATTAAAGATTTTGCAACTTCACGAGAGATTGATTATTACCATAAACTAAATAGAGCTAATGATGCAATTATTTCAAGCATTATGGTTTATAATTAAAGGGCCAAGTGCAGGATCAGATCCATAATCTGAAGTTAAAGAGGTGCACCAGATTGCAACCCGGGCACACAGGATGAAAGCATTGCGTGCAAGGCAGAAAGCGGCTGTCTAATTCATATAGTGTGCATGCAAACGCCCTATTCCTTAAAGTATGGCGTAACATATCCAAACACACTAGCCTTTCCCAGGCCCTGTAAAGTCCTTTCCAAACTTTACCGATTCTTTTCTGTTTGGGATGGCGACCTTTCCTCCTTGATCCCTGGATTCCAATAGCTGAAAAAACACTTTGCCTCTGTTTGCTGAAAACAACAGGCCCAAGGCCGCAAAATAAGATGACGAAAAGAAAACGTGAACTCAGGAGTTATAATGTTACCCTGAAGCCATCATTGTTAATTGCGAACCTTGGAGGACTGGGGGATCAAAGGTCAGACAGACTGTTTGTTGACAGCCATCTTGATTTTAGGGACCATAAATTATTTGTCAGGTAACTATATTCCACAGAGCACACAATACAAATTTTGAAGGAGAAACATGAGCTCGCATGGTCAGTGGCTACTGAATACTTTATGGGATCTTGGACAGTAAGGTCGCGCTGTTGCAGACCATAGAATCGTGTATTGTTGACACAGATGGTCATTACTGACAGATAACAATCTGTTTACATAAATCATAAACGTTATGGTATATTTTACAGTCTGGTCAACATCAGTTCAGCACGTACATGTGGTGATACAAGGCTTAGAACAGGTTGACGCGTATAATGTAGTGCAGTTTACACGGGGAGTATTTTTTTAAATATTAAAATCAAGGATAAGAAGTTGCACAAGATGAACTACCAGGTGAGAATTGTTCGCTGGTCAGGTAACTTTTAACCAACTGCTGACATATTCAAAGCTTGCTCTTGTTGCGTTTCCTTTTATGAAGACATTTAAGTTCCCGTGACGTCAGAATAGGCGTATGTTGTCATGCCGTTTTGCGTTGGCAAATGTCAAAGTAAACCCTCATATGCCCCGCTAACTAGTGGATATAATCTGCAACATTACCCCGAAATTATTAGTAAATCAAGGCTAAATGACATCTACAGTTACAGAACAATTTGTGGACTCTCCGAGCGCACTTTCTTATATTCAGTACGTACATAAAGTGTGAAAGAGTATTGTATCCTGTGTCGTCCGTCTGGCGGTCCGTCAACCCTGACGACGTTACCGTGATGGCTTAAAAATACTGATCCCAGCTTTACCATTTTTTATGGGGTATGCATCTGAGCATGGACCAGATGTGTACCAAAAAAGCAGCTTCCTGTGGTCATTTGTTGAAGATTTTATTATTATCATCATCATTATCATCATCATCATCATCATCATCATCATCATCATCATCATCATCATCATCATCATCATCATCATCAGTAGTGCTCGCAAGAAGCAAACAAAGACCAGTGCCACCAAGGACATTTCATTAAGCATCAGTTGTTCGCATAGTGAATCCATACTCAGACTCATAATAAATGATATAGTTTTATATTTTTTACCCAGTTACCTGTTCAGTTCATGAATGGAGAGTGTGTTGCAGCCACGGTGCTTAGGATGGTGACAGAGTTCTTGTGGCCAAAATGTGGAATCCATCAACCACGCAACCAGGTGCTTAACACTGAAATGTATGATTTATGATTGCACTTTGTCAACCTTGTACAATCACAAAAAACCCAGGTGGCTGCATAATAATAGGCATTACATCAACGCCTGTCTCGTGCTTTGCCGTCAAAAAAAAAAATAGTAACTAAATAAATAAAAAATTAAAAGAATAAAAATATAAAATATGACTACGTGCATGAATAGCCACATTTGTACGACACCGCTTCGAGAATACCGTCATGTTTTGAGCGTGTATGTCATTAAAATTATACGTTCTCTTTTGCTTTTTCTTGTCTCACAAATAAGTCATTATCTATGTGCAAGAAAAATCTATAGTATATGCATCAATGGTCAAAACAGTCAAGCCCTATTCTGAAATATATATGTCACGAAGTAGAATGTTTCGTCAATGTTGCAACCTGCATGTAATATATACCAATAAGGTTAAAATATCTCGTAAAGTATCATTTCTGTACTGCAGTAACGTAGGTTTCAAGTTTACCCTACTTTGAGAATGTAAGGGCATGTGGTTAGTTATAACGCCGTTCATATAGGAATTGCTTTGGATGTGTCACGATTATGACCTCATGGTGCCATACATTGCCTGCGTCACCGTGTTAACGTGGATTTTAGATTTCATCGCACAACATGAGACCTGGCCTATTTTTTTCAACTGTTTACTACATCAGTTGAGTTACACTTTTCTTGTTTATACGAGTAAAATACGGAAAAGATTTGGCACAAATACCAGTTTTAGAACAACCGAGTATTAATTCTGAAGTCCTGAAACAGTGGACACAAATGCCCCTTGTGCCTTTTAATCTTTTTTGGCTCCAATCGCCTCAAAACGCTTGAATATAAATTGTCGCATGCCTCAAACTTTTTACTTAAGATCTCGTCTATAGAGAACAGGTTTGCTCAAAACTATATATAAGACATATTGTGATGGCATTCCCCAGGCCAACATCTTCCCTTGACGCGGGCTGCGCCCAACCCGAACCAAGGAAAGTGTTGACTCAGTTGCACTCCAACCAGGAAATGTTAATATGCAGATTTTGATAGTAGACATCCTATGAATGTATGTACCTTCTGCATTTTGCAGATTTTGAATGTTTTTGAGACCTTTATTATGAGTGTGAATCCTTTATCTCTACTCAATATCAAAATTATGAATATGTCTTAGAGCCTTCCGATCAGGGCAGTTCCTCCATCTGCAATATGCACTTCAGGAATCTTTCTTTTTATTGTATTCGATCGCATTAGCCTACTTGCGACTGTACTTCTTCCCTCGCACGTCAGAAATTTGAAAGCTCTTTAAGAAGTACGTGACAAGGAAATTGTAGAAAACTTTATCTCCTTTCCAGGGTAACTGAGCCAGTCATCGCAAAGATCAAGCAACAATGATATCGATGACACAATGAACCTTTACAGGGTCCGTTTCACGCTTGAAATATACACCCTTGCTTAGAGGTGACGAAGCGTGAAAATGACTTGGGTACTTAATTGGCTGTGAATTTTCAGTGGATACCACTGATATGTGATACTACTTCGATGCAAGATTTGCATAAGGTATGCAAATGGTGATCGCGTACATATTACAACGCTTATTTTACTAGCACATATTATATCGATTGGTTTAACGCAACGCTGATTTTACTTCAGCGTAAGTGTACACCAAGATTTACTCTGTAGTCTCTATAGCATATAAGATGTGAAAAAGGAAGGGCATCTTACGAGATAACAAGCTCTAATGCGATAGCAGCTTCCAAGAGACAAAGTGCCTTTTATTTTGCAAGCGCATAGGAGATGCCTGTGGCACCAATACGTTTACACAGATAAAGGTCAATGTCTTCTCCATTAGTTATTGGGTGATCTGTACACTGTGTTTCTGGTTTGCAGTCGCTAATAGTATTTCAATGTTGCTAAAATGCTCTCATTTATGGTTATGAATGAGTCATCTTTTCCCCATAGCTGAAGGAAAAGAACTCAAAAATACTTTTCGATTTTCTCCTTCGCATCACAATCAATACCACAGGTAGGCAAACACACCCGTATTTAACTCACCACATATGATGTATAATCATAATTACGGTGATGTGAAAGAGATGAGACTGAGTCTATTTGGTAAATAGTACATTTACAGGCGCATAGACAGAAAAGTATCAATACAAACACTTTAAAACTACATTTTTTTGGAACAGAACAAACTTGGGATTTCAAATCTGAAAAAATGTATGTCCTGAGATATTTTTGTGTTCACATGGAAATGGTGAGAAAGATGTGAAACTGTGCATACCTATAAACATGTTGTTACAGCTTTAACAAGCTTTAACCAATTATCCTATTTTTTCACAGAATTAATGCAAACCTTTTTGACTTGAAAAGACCTTATCACGGATTTTCTTTACATATTATTGTTTTGTAATTATGGAACGGTTAGGGTGAAGTTCACACAAGTTGAGGTATCTTCTGAATTTGAGAGTCTTTACTGATATATATATATATATATATATATATATATATATATATATATTTGTGTGTGTGTGTGTGTGCGTGTGTGTGTGTGTGTGTGTGTGTGTGTGTGTGTGTGTGTGTGTGTGTGTGTGTGTGTGCGTGTGTGTGTGTAATTTCAAGCAAGAAACAAGCTGATTTCAATTTTCTCCAGCAAGGTACAGACAGTAACATTAAAGGTTAATCCCTGAAATCAACTGTTAGTTCCTGGATAAAATATGGCGTTATTCTTCTTTATGATAACTGGTTTTAGGTAGACATGTTCCTATCATCATCTTGTGTGCATTATACTCAAGAATTGTAGTAACACGTCCAGTGACATATTTTAAATGCAAATATGCAAATGTTTCTTCACATGTAAACGTAATAAAGTGTTTTATTTTTCTGGTTAAAACCAGGCGAAAGGGTTAAGTCCGATAATCACGGGGGAGTGTGCTGTCTCCATCAACTTTGCGACGTTACTTTGATGTTTACCTCGCGATGTTCACGTTATATCAACTCTATATTTATCCAAGCTATTCCATTATCTATACAAAGGTGATTTAGCTATATGCTTCTGCATAAGCCTTCTCATAGTACCCCGTTGCAAGGCAAATAGTCCCGTTCTCCTGGGTTTGCTCTCTATACACATAATGTTCGTTATGTCAATAAAAACCACACGTAATACCTATATTTATAATATCTCTAAACTAGAAAATACGCTGGCGGAGTCAGACGCCGTCATGCACTACGTGGCAAAATACAACCTTGTATCTTTTTAATGTGAAATAAAATGCCATAATGGTCGCTGTTGTCATATGTTAAGACAGAACCATAGTCCTGGGATAGCACACGGACGCATGAAGATGGTAACTGTTACTTTGTTCTTTGTGTTGTTATCATCTGTTCCATGTGTTTCTCCCGACGTATGTCAGCTCCTCAGGAAGTCTCGACAAAGGGGAAAATAAAACTGACTGGACATTTTATGAAAGGGGATACGAGTGTTCTTGATATTGAAGGGTCAAACAAGAAGGGTTTCGGAGTTGTAGGTCACGCACATGCTAACAAGGAATTTAATTGGTCTGCGGAAATGAGTGCTAGAAGGTTTCTTTATCGTGCACTTATTAGGGTGGAACTGCTCTATTCCTGTACTTTTTGTCCGTATATCGATTCTCAACAAAGAAAACAACGGGCCTAATCAGCTGTGATTTCATTTTAGCTTTGCATTTTTGTGACTGCCGATTGCCAGACTAAGAACAGGACACATGTTTTATGGACAGTCAAATAAAACAGAGCGAATTGTGTTAATTGGACTGGACATCTTTATTTTCTTGATAAAACAAGATTTGTAATAATGCATCTGTAGAAATACCTTGGGTCATTTGGTTATGACTTGGACTTGAACTTAAGATGTGTGATACAGTCAAACACTACAGGCTTACGGCACTCGGTGGTCCACAGTGCAATTTTTTAGCTCATGATCAGAATGCACACGTATTATTGTGTACCGGTAATAGGACAGGTAACATACTGCATGCTAGCATTAGGATGGGCTGCAGCGAGCTAAATCAAGACTTACACAAACTAGGTATCAAAGAGTCATCTGGATGCTCATGTGGTTCCACCAAAGGGACAGCCTATCATTACGTACTTCTTCAAGTACCCGAAATTTCAGCACTCATATAAAAACTCGCCAGTACTTTCAGACCTGTATGCACGATCAGGGCAACCTTCTCCGTTGAGCTACGTCTTTGACGCAGTGGGGCGCTTGGCACTCAGCCTATTGCTGACCCTTATTTTATTGCCTCAGGGCAACTTCTATGTCTGATACAAAATCCTAATTCTGGGACCTACAACTGGTCACTGTTTATCGTTGTATTTACATTTTCAGGTAATGCTCACTCTGGAAAAGTCCCATTATATATTGTACATTACATTCATTCGACGAATTAACCTTCCATTAACACTAGTCACACATATATTTTGGACGCTACCTCTTCAAAATAGCAATCGACTTGGTTGCCATTGTGAAAATTGTAAGTTCCGCAACCAATGCCAATGGTTTTTAAATGAGCATTGGGACGATCTTGCTGAGTGGGGGTGGGAAGACGGTTATAATATATTAAACCAAAAGTATATATTTTGCAATTATTTCAGACCATCAATGATGATATATATGCTGTGGCTGCGATTTACTTTGATATCAAAATCAAATGGACTTTTGTGAGACCGTCCCGCAATCAATGCATTAATTGCGCAATGTTCAAAATGGCGCTCGAGCATGCCGTGTTGCATTAGGACTTGTAACTAACGATTACAACTGCTTCAGACACAACCGAGCGGGCAGATTAAAGTTAATATAGTAAGTCATGTTTTAAAAGTACTTTAACGACCATTTGCCCTGGTAACTCCTAGAATGGACACCTGGAGCCGTGCTGAAAACACGTGGCCACGAGTCACTGTGATTTCCCTTTCCCACAATGCATTGCGCATGTTTAAAATGGTGCTCAAAGTCGGTACATGCTTGTCTTGCTGTTGCATTTATAACTAACGATGATAATTGCTTCAGACACAATCGACCGGCAGATTAAAGTTAAGATTGTAAGTCATCTTTTAAAAATACGCTGACGACGGCTTGCTCTGGTAACTTGGAGAATGGGCACCTGAAACCTAGCGATACTAAATACCGATACCACACCCATCGTCGCTATATGCAGCAGCAATGCAGCAGTATGCTTTTTCCCTGGCCCAAGTTGACCGTCCAGACAAGTTGAAATAAAATGCTGTGTTTGAGTTGACTTTACTGCAAAACTTTGTCTTACAACTTGGTAACTGTTGATTTCAACGACCAGTTTTTAAACGGGTGGTTGTTTGTGGGGTGATTTTGCTGGTCGGTCGTGTGTTGCAGCTGATGTAAGGCTGTCCAGCCGGAGCATTGTAGCAAAAGTTTTCATCACAGTTCTTGAAAAATGCTACAGAATGTATCCACAATAAGTGTCTCTCATGTGAAGAAGCTTATTGAGAAAATGATCCAGGAAATGTTAATTTGCTGCTGCAATTGGACAGCACCATGGTCTTGAGCGTCAGGTCGTTTAACATTGCAAAAGCACCCGTGCCATGGGCAAGGAAATCTGGTATTTTGACCAGATGGGGACTGCGGTCGGTAATTGCAGGCACTATTTTCCCATGATGATAACTATTCCCATGCAGAACATGCCAGGATATATCAAAAAGAGCGACTGTGAGAACATTTTCAAAAATAAGGTGAAATCATTCTTGATGCATCGGATGGGTGTACTGGAGAGGGACCGTTTTATATATTTATAGTTTCAGTATCTTAGTGTTATCAAGGACCTGCAATTTATACACACACACATATATGTATATATATATATATATATATATATATATATATATATATATATATATATATATATATATATATATATATATAAAAACATGTATATATATATATATATATATATTGCAGGTCCCTGGAGTTATTAAATAAAGCATTTCAGCTACAAATGTGTACAAAGCAACTTAATATTTTCATGCTTGCATTTCTGCTATTTTCATGTTGTGGTCTACCATGATAATAAACCAAGACAAGATTCCCTAGGCAGTTGGTACCCCCATCTCATGCATCATAGTTTGGTGTGCTTTGAGCAATTATATTGCACCATCCTGTTCATAAAATATTTTCAATCAACATTCAGTGATAAAAGTTAAGTACATTCAGGCCTAGTGATTATCTTAGAGTATTTTTTCTTCTAATTAACAGATAATTTATCTGTTAATTTTCCCCGAATTAAACATAATATGTGTGCAAAAATTAGAAAGCGTTACATGTTTAAATACAAAATTTGTCTTATCTTAATTGATAACATAGCTTTGTTTTTCATTTTATTTTTTTTACTAATTTTCATCAGATTTTTTTTAAATCTGAGGGAAAATAGCCATATCTGTCAATAATGACTAAAATGTTGTGATTTCGTCAACCATGTGAAGGCAAGATACTCAAAACTCCACAGAATTCACCATTTTGCATGCTAAAATTCAAAATTTTTCGTAGAGCAGAGGGGGGGGTGGCCCTAGCCCTCCCTCCCCTTCCCAGCATGCCTTCGGCCTTTTGGGCCGTGTAGGTAACGTTTGGGCCATTGAAAAAAATTACAGACTTTTTTGGGCCACTTGGGTCTCTGACTGAGTTTGTACCACTGCCTGGGTTGATCAGTATTTATCAGGGAAGGGCGGCTTAAAAGTACTTTTTCCCATTAATTTTAGGGTTGGGCCTTTTTAGTAGGGTCTTTCAGGTTACCGGAACCACACATACATTTTTGTTAGGCCTTGGGTAACTTGGACATTTGTTGAAACATGTTGAAAATGGATGTTCTTTCCGCTTTTACATATTACCTCTTTTGACGTCAGTTTAATTTGTTACCTGGGCACAGGCGGAAGCATTTGTATTATTCAAAGAGACATTCTTAAGTCAAAAATTATATCGTTAGCTCTATTTACTTTGAAAACTTTATTATTAGGCAACAATAAATTAATTTCGAGACGAAGCCAAATTTTATTATACAGTTGGCAGATTTAAACCACCATACATTATTCTGAATTTAATTTTAATGTTAAAAAAGGAATCAATTATCACAAGCAATCAGTCGACTGAACCGCATGGATTCTTTTAGCTCAAGTATGCCTACAAATGGAAGTAGGTTTGGACTTCTCTTCTTCCCTTTTTCTCTCGATCTTTACTCTTTTGTATCTGTCTCATAAATGTGCTATGTCTCATCTTCGACGTGTTACAGTTTTCGCTCATGTATAGTCCTGTGTTGTGTATTTTCCCCCGTTTTAGTATTTGGCAATTGTATATTGTTTTGTGTAGTGTTGGTATGATTCAAACCCTCATATTGTAATGCTCAATATTTGTATTTCTACATTTTTCTATTGTGCCAACGAGATTTAAATAGGCTCTGCCTGTTTCTCAATCGTTTTTTTGAATTAAATATGTTTTAAAAACAAATGTACCCTTTTCAGAGAGAATCGCAAACTAAGAGACAGCAACTGAGGTTTGACAGAATAAAAAAGTGGCAGATGAGGAGTTTGCAACTTTCGTTACGGTTATGACCAATTTTCGTCAACATTGTCATCTTCTTGAAGCTTCTTACACAGTTCGTCAAGCTGTCTGTCAAACCAAATCTGTTTAACTCGAGTTCTAAGTGTAGAAATAAATTTAAGGCCTCCATTACAATCGTCCTTGCATGATTTTTCTGTTAAATCATGTCGGTTGCAATGGATAATAAACCTTTCCCCAAGTAACATGGTCTTTTCCCCGTCAAAAATGTCGTAATTGCCTGTTAATTTGGTTTATTTTGAAAATGTGTGAATGAAATCTAAGTTTGCCTCAACGGAACGCCATTATTGAAAATATTTATCGTGGGTTGCATATTCTTGGCCGTAAAAAGTTAGGTGCGTATTTGTGGTTGTCCAGCACAGATGTTTCTACCTGGTGGCATATTCATCAAAATAATTCTAGTATATATGAATATCGTAACATATTAGGTGTACGTAGTGCTTAAAACAACGTAAAATGGTTATTTCTGGACTGAGTCAAAATATTTGAGCGCCGAGGAAGACGCCCCTCCCCATGGAAGCTATTGCAAAGACCATTTACTTTCTCTGAATCCACCGAATTCAAAACAGGCATACGCTGGTGCTTGAATCAGGGGACCTTACATGAGGAATTTCGACGTGAAACGTTTATCGTAATGTTTATTCATACAGGTGTACAAGCACTCAAAGCGTCAAAATGGAATCTAACGTATCCAAGATGCGTATTCATTAACATGGCTGTCACGAACACATGCTTTGCGCAATACTCCTTTTGAACATGAGTGGCCACAAAAAGAAAAGTTGATGATCAAAGTTTTGTTTTCTGCAAGGCTATTATTATGCGGCTTTTAGTTGGGTACCACTGTGCACTATGGTGAAAAATTAAATAATTCAAACCAAGTGGAAAAAAAGCCCCTGGATTCCTTTGGCTGGGAACCATCCTACGACTGTAAGGATATAGTCACACAATGCAACTCCTCTGTCATCGACCGATACTAATAATCAATACCCCTGTATCAGAATAAATATTTGGCCGGCAAAGATAAACGAAACATGTCTCCAACAGAGGCAGCCCAAGAAAGACCCAAACAAAGAGTTTGGCCTCAGGTGATGCTAACTGAATACTTTGTTCCACTCAGCAAAGCAATTTACGCGAAGACTCCCAGGGCAACTTATTTGGAAAATAACGTTATATCGACCAGTCATCCTTCATCCCTCTTATCTGCTTTTCACAGATTGTTTATCTTTACAATAGCCCAAAAAGTATGTGCGACAAAATCTAGATTTTTTTATGCAGGTTTGGATATTTGTTCGTCTGTTCAGCGTTAAAATTTGCTCCTCCTCGCTGTAGAAAGTGGCTACGTCGATGTGGGGACACTGTCAGTGATGTTATGGGTGATGTACAAAATGTAATACCTTTAGACTTTGATTCAATTCGTGCTCCATAGTGACCGCCGGAATGAAAAAAAAAAACAAAACTGGATCTGTGGACTCCTCTTTGTCACTTGGTAAAGCGATTGCATCAAAGTTTTCCAAGTCCAAGCAAACTCTATGCAATTAACCTGCTCCGATTGCAGCAAACGCTGACATGTATGAATCACATTTTCCTGAGGACCTTTTTAAAGATCATAAAAAGATTCAGAAAAAAAAATAACAAAGTGCTGTAGTGAGAACGGCACTGAAAAGATTTGTGTATGTCAACAGATAGCGCTGATATTTTCTAAGCTTCTTTGCTTGAGAAAAAGTGTATCACACCTGCGTCGATCTGCAAAATTTTGTAACAATTCATGGTCTACAGAAAGTGACTGAATGTTTTTATGCAAACCATCATTGCAATTTCTAGTCCTTAAAGGACGTGATATTAGTTTTCTTATACCCCTGTTACCGTCACACTTTCTTTAGGTGTGACAGCATTTTATCTCTCCCCGCCTCCAATCTTTATAATCGAAGACCCATTACATTGCGGCAATCTGAAAGGTATGAGAATCTAGTTTCTGAAAGACAAAAGCGCGAAATTTATGACCTTCTCCGCTGAATGTTCCAAACTGATGGATAAGGCGTTTTACACGAAAGTGGTATGAGAATCTTTTAAGATGGCTAAAGATATGCCGACACGGCTCACAGAACCTGAAAAATGGCTAGAGGGAGCTGTCAGCTTATGTCCCGTGGAAAGATTCCCGCCTTTCTTTGTGGCCAAATGCCTTCTTTATTGGGTTTTCCGTGCTCTCCATGGTGTGGTTCTTCAATTTAGCTTTGATATTGTCTAAAAGACAAAAGATGAGCACGCTGGACCCAAATTTTCACAGATGGGCAGTTGTTATTGATGTAACTTGCAGTGACATCTTGACGTTGATATGACGACCCGACTGGTCTGTCCTCTTTGATATTGTCCAAAGGGAGAGTGACTTAAACAATATATGCTGGCGGGTTGCACGAGGAAATGTCCGAGATTCCTGCCGCTTCGCTGCAGTATAGGTGTTCGGTTGTGTAACAAGCATGAACAATCACCTCTAAGGTGGCCCGATTGGGGCTGAAGAACATGCAAACATGTAACGCTGTACGCAAGTGGACATGAAAGCAAGTGTGCACCTTAGATACCTACATATAAACCGATGCGGAATGTCATGCAAGTTGGCGTTTATTCCAATTTTGCCAATATATATATATATATATATATATATATATATATATATATATATATATATATATATATATATATATATGAAAATTTAACAGAATGTCTGCGAAAACCTGTGGTCACCATTTCCTTGCGCCCTGTCCTAAGTAACGCTGGGCGCCACCAATGATATATGAAAAGCTATTACACCAATATTGTGATCTATTTAAGGCCAACAGAATTGCAAACAAATAGAAATAAAACATATATTTTAAATCACAAATGTACAGAAAATGTGCCACCTTGAAGAAGTCTTAATTGTATTTCTATGTATGGCCGACTCCAAAGCAACGGGAGGTGTATAAGCCTACCTCGTTTCTGGCTTAGAATTTTGGGCAAATATACAAAATGTGTATTCACTGTCACTCAACCTGTCAAAGAAAAAAAATTCAATCTCACTAGAGAAAGAAGTCGGTTCTTTAAACAAACCCAATATTTTTGTATATGTAATAGATTCAACCGTAAAGACCAGTTTTGACTGGCAAACGCAAATAATTTTTTGTGCTGAATCATATGGACATCACTGTGGCTTGCTGCGTAATTGTCTGCGTGTGGTGGGGGCAGCCTTCTTAAGTTATCATGCCTTTGTCGTCAGACCAAGAGGTCAAATCGCAGGAGCTGACAGACAACAAGCTTAAACGATTATCTTCATATTTCTACAACAAAAGAAGGGTCACTTTTGAGTAAAAACATAACAATAACGACAAATATGTTTTTGAAGCAAATAACTGTTAAGCGTCGCGCGTGCTACTTCCAAGTGACTCGTAACGCTATTTACGTTTTCTATTATTATACAGTTTGTAAGAATATCTTAAACCAGGGGTTTGTACATATCTCTTTGAAGTCGGTATCTTGCAAGTGCTGTATGTCACAGAAAACACCGTGGCTGCCTATTGATATGGACAGAACCATAATGTCAAAACGTCAGGGCAAAACGCAAGCATTTTCATCCGAGATCATATTGCCAAGGAGGAGACAAGTACATACGTGTGAGAATGGTGTTGATTACATCTAGATGCTATAAGGGTGTAGGTCACGAGGGCATATTATTGACAGCAAGCGCCCTCATGCTCATCTACCCATCGTCACCTGTCTCCGTCTTTCGTTTTTTTCCCCCATATGTAAGTAGAAACATTTTTTCTTCAAGGTGACTCGTTTCCATTTTTGATAGACCATCGAGAATTCACATTTATATGGTTTCTGGTTATCGCTCTGTGTGTGTAAAAAAATCATCAGCGTTTCCCTCGAAGTTTCTTTTGTTTCCAATGATGGAAGATTTCTTTTGAGACAAGTCGCTCAAGGATCTCGGTACATGTAGTCAACTGCTTGTCGTGTGTTAGTCTGGCAATCCTAGTGTCAGAATCAGGACGTTGATATATGCCCACCTTTTTAGATCGACTCGACCTCATGGACCTTTCTGTACAGGTCACGCTAGTAACGACAAATACATTATGCCTTTCTGACAATATCGAATTCTTTTTCATCTTTCCCAAGTGATTTGAGCGGATTTTGGGGGGCCCATCTGAACAAACTGTCTCTGCGGGGTACATACGACACAGCTTGCGGTGCAAAAGCTTTCATCATCCCAGCATGTGCGCGGTTAATATTCAGAAGAATGTGCACAACGTAAATAAATAAAGACTTCCGGAAGTACCAGTTACAGGAGACTTTTTTTAAATTTTAAATGGTGCTGAAGATGCGGATCTCTTTGGAAAACCAAAATGAGAGCCAGATTCGCACCTTCCCTTGAAGCCTCAAATTCACCACTTTGCCCAATATCCAATTATTCTAATACTCCCTTAATGACATTGAACTCGCAAGATATAGTAATCCATTGCCTGATTAGTATGCAACAAGGTGGGCGATAAATCAGTACACGTACGAAAGTGGCAAAGCCATTCCCATGCAACACAATGCGTACCTGACTATGGGATGGCACCGTAGACTCTATGCTATATAATCTATTACTTTGAAAATAAATAAACACCATAATTATGTTAGCCTGCAAGTCTGCATTCATGAAAGTGGTGTCTCTATAATTTTCAGTCTCTGTCATGATTTACCGCTCGGCAGCTATTCTTGCGCGAACATGTTATTTGTCAGCTCCCAATATCTAGCTGTCATTTGCTCCAATTTTCGTGACTCTAGGTGTCTCCTTTATATGACACTAAAGGGCTCTATACCCATAGATTATTAAATGGAATTGACACGATGCATTTACATTTTTTCTTCCCGCAAAGTCAAAAGGAGTCAAACAGTTAATGGTACTTTTGGGTACCAATAAAGAAAATTGGTAGCTGCGCCGCATGCCTGTGCGCAGAGTGAACGGATACTCTCTTGGCCGGGAACAAAACTCCTCGTAGTGTCGCCTGTCCAGGTACTTTATTCGGAGAAATGCAAAGACCAAAGTTTGCCTCTGTGTACATCAGGAAAAAAAGCACTGAACATGAAATCCAGTGACACAGTTTACACACTCATTATATAATGGCAATTTTGCATGCAAAAAGGGACAGAATGCACGTGATCTATAATCCAGTAATACAATTTACACCCAGCATATATGTCCGTTTGGCTGTTTGCTATTTCATACACAAAATTAGGGTGGCACAATCCTCATTATTTTCTATGCACATCGAATCTAAGGCTTCACTCAAGTGGGATGGGAACTGGCAGTCTTTAGACAAGCTGCCCCAATCTGACAACTCACTTTCTCAAGCCATTCTAAAGATACATTCATATATTTTTGTAATTTATCAACGCAAATTAATTCATATATCTTTAACGGTAATATTTACGCTGCGCACTTGTTAATTATTACACATACAAAATGCACTCCCTCCACAAGAACATCATACATTACTATCAAGATATTCTTTCGAGTTACTGCTGAAAAAGTCACACACTCAGACAGACACACAAACACGCACACACATATATTATTTTATAAATATATATATATATTTATATTTATATGTATATGTATATATTTATATGTATACATACATATATATGCATGTATATATGTATATATATATGTATATATATATATATATATATATATATATATATATATATATATATATATATATATATATACAGCTTACCATTTTGTGATTACCCAGCCCTGTATATCTTTGCACACATGGTAATCTGTCTGGTACCCGTTTCCTGTGTATCATCGATCACACCTCTATCTATTACGCATCTGTACCTCATCTTTACTGATATGAGGCATAATTACTTGTCGGCAGTAAACGTGATACCAAGTATATGCCTACAAAACGGAGTTAAATCCACATACTACGTGCCATTCTATTCCACTACGTTTGAACCCTGATGGTACTAACAGCTACAATCAGGAATAATTTTTTTATCTATATTTTCACAACAAAATCATCCCTCGGTAAGTACAAATACGTGGCAAATATTTTGACAATCTCTATATAAAACATTTACACCGTACCCACCAGCACTTCCTTTAGAGGGCTTGAAATTAAAATAAAATATAAGGTAATTCCGTGTATCCCCTTCTGTTAAATTAAGAACAAACCCCATTGCGCAAGCTCTAAATCTATACCTGGGCATGCAGAATTTCGACAAGGTTTCTCAAACCAACGATATGGGGTCCTTTACCGGGGAAAGCCTTGCTTCTGCAATTTCTGGGATCAGTTATCTGTGGTTTTGTTTTGAACGCACAGCTATATATGTTATTGCTGTTGTTGGTTTTTAAGCATACTGTCTATTTATTCAGATACAACAGCTTGGGGCTAGTTACGCTATAAAAGTAATATACTAAACGCAGGAAAAGCACCAGCAGTTTTCTGTCCAGTGAGTTGTCCCGAAATTATAACAGTCGGCTCTGTAATTTGGTTGAAAATTTATGTATGTTCACAGAATACAGTGGTGCCCCTCTTGTAAGGCCCCCAAACGAGAGCCCACAAGATCTATATTTAGAGGCAACTTCTCCAAGCATCAAGTTTGGTATTTTCATTTTATTTACCCACTCAGGAGAGGTCACTCCTCTTACAAGGCCACGTTTCTGGTCACTTGGGGTGGCCTCATAATCGGGGGATCACTGTACCGTTAAATGCAGTGTACATGTATGTACAAGAAGCAAATTTCCCGTAATGTTTACAGACAACTTTTTACAGTATACAGCCCCCGCAGGGGATCGGTTGCTTAAATACATCATTAAAAATCTGCATGCGGAGAGGACAACTACATAACATCAAGCAAAGCAGACAATTTTTGTCAAAATACAAAAAAAAAAAAAAAAAAAAAGGCAGACCTACCAGACGAGTCTGTTTGGCAGGTGAAGTCTTTATATCAAACAGTGAAAAATGTTGTGACGGCTTTTCGAAAAACACTGTTAAACACTTATGGCTTTGCACAGGGCTACAATATTATCTTACCTTGGCACAGTGTCGTTATTTCATTCAATGCTGTACATACTAGAATGAAAGAAACTATTTTATTACTGTTACATTGTGTCTACATAAATGACGGTGCTATTTTAAGATTTCCTCTGTTGGCTGTTTTTTTTTTCTCTTGTGGTGACTTACGGGTGGCTGTATATACAGCCCAGCGCGTCTCTTCATCTGACAAGCGATTAGTTTTTAACAGTTCCATTTTTTGTCCATGTTTCAGATTTAACTCTAACTTTCCATGTTCAAAAATGAATAAATGGCTTAGAAAAGTGTTGTAGAGGTGGGCTAATTAAAGTTAATAAGAGTTCCAAATATGTTGATACATTTCTTTCAATTATAGATGAGGTATTTTGTTAAGCGCCAAAATTGAAGGACCACCGCCACACCTCAATTATTTTTATGTGCACAAGAATTCTTTCTTGTACCGGTTCGTTTCATATGTGCTCATGCTTGAGCTTAAACATGAGGTTTGACCCGTAAAAAAGAGAGAGTGTTAGCATGTGTAGAGACTTATTGTGAGCCAGGAAAAGAGACAGAAAATACATCTCTCCAAATATACCGGTTGCTGTGGACCAAGTTGGAAAGAGGAGCGATGAAAATAAGGAATGTGAGTTTCATATTGATCGCTGTTATGTTGCCTCCAAAACGGACTCAGCTTAAAATTATCTCTGTTGCACTTGGTTTGACCCACGATCACAAAATTTTTAGTCCGGGTAAGACAAGTACGCTCTCATCCTTCTCATGGACTGCCGAAGCAACCAGGGAATTGCTCTTTATCACCTTGTCCATTGGCAGAATGTGTTCTCTGTACCACTGTAGTTTTACCATGGTAAACAGTGTACCATTAGAGCTTGCGTCACTTTTTCGGCAACAAAACCGAGATAGTGCCGTCAAAAGGCAAACCAGGTGGAAAGCAGTTAACACCCAGACTGGTCTGTTTATTGGGCAAAATTTTCAAACATGGGTCACAAGCAGGTTTATTCATAGGAATTTTGCAGGGTTGATGGAACAGAGGCAAGTTCTAACTGTTCACCTGGTCACGTGCTTCCCGTCAGCGTCAACCAGTAACGCGTGCTGCGGTAATGCGCGCGCAATCGGCGTCATCCTTCGGAATTGTCCAGAGATGGTGATAAAAATTGCTTGACCTATTTCCAAATTTGTGAGGCCACAGTACTAACAAATGATATATTTTCCGAGATTGCTGAATTTCTTTTGTTTCTCAGCTGTCATTTTAATTTTACTGTACTATTCTAGGTATAAACGACCTTGTTTTGATTTGTTTTGCGGGTTGTGTGTGGGGGGGGGGTATTTATTTTTTTATTTTATTTTATTATTTTTGTTTTTTGTTTTTTGTTTTTTTTTTTCATTTAATTTTTTTGGTGATCCTAGATTCATGGGCAAACAGTGACTTTGAGGATAAATGGCGCATAAAGGAAGGACCAGCAGTCCAATCTGTAGCACAGACAGGCCAGTTGGTAACCCTCAGTGGCACGCTGGATGGTCCGGTCACGTTAACTTACAAAAAAATTGAAAAGGAACACTAATCACTAAAAAAAACTAGTGGGCTACACGTACGGTATTTCTCACTCTTGTCCAATAATCAAAAGTCTGACTTTTTCAGAAAGGAGTGGGTGTTAGGGGTGAGGATGGGGGTCTGAAAAACTGAAATAATTTTGGTGTTGATCCAAATGTAATTGGCATGATATCATGAAGGTAAATAACATTGGTAAAAAGCAAGTATATTTTAATTCATTGTGCTATACTGTAATAACTGATCCAAAAGTGAGTGGAATTATTTAATCTAGTTTATCTATTTTTTTCTTGGGGGCCAGGGTAGGCAACCGAGGGCACTGCCATAAATTCCCCTCTGTGGTAAAATGTCCGAAAAGCCTGAGTTGTCAGGCTGGGTGAAAACTAACGTATGTATCGTAATAATCGTATGTTGTACCATGTGGTTAAACATACTACTCTCCTGTAATTCATATAAATACGACTTTCATATCACTGTGAGTTTATATTACGTTTGCGTCTCGGCTTATTACGGACTGACAGTATTGCAGTCATCAGTTACTATGACGGACCCTCGCCGCGATCATTAAATGAAAATTAAAAACAGACTCGGCAGTGTTATTGGGGGCAAGGCTGAAAGAACACACAAGAACTGGATTTAATTATACTTCACGAGGCATCCAGAGGGTTTTTTCTTTTTTAAGCGGACAATTTTTCCTCCTGTGTTGTGGAAAATTAAAGCAACTTGAAATACAGATGGACAAGACGATGTTTCTGATGCCGGAGATTAATGACTGCGAAATGAAGGTTGTCCAGCTGTATGATAACAGATGGGAACAAAAATTACATAGTAAAAAGCTGGGATGAAATGACGTGGAGGAATTAATTCGGCTTTAGTACCAGTGGAAAGCTTCGGAGGTGGCATAGCGTAGTTGGAAGTCGTGTATTCGAAGGTGCGCTGGGCGTACAAATAACCCAGTCGTTTGGCGTCAAAGCATATGGGGGAAAGGCCGCAAAGTTAATCATCCCCTCTTCTCAAATACATGCATTCACCCTGACCCCCACACGCGCGCTGCATGATTGGAAAGGCGAGAAAATTAAAGTGTAGAAATAATTTGTATATGCCACAAGAGTCTTCTCACGAGAACGTTAAGACACGCGCTCAGACTGAACAAAGCCAAAATATTACTTGGTCGGCCCGGAGCCGGAAGACATTGAAGATGGTTGCTAAATATATTGAAAGCAAATGGCCGATTTTCGTTGCATACAGGGCGATGATGGAGTAGATGCTGGATGATAACTCCTGATATTGTCCTGGACTTTAGTTCTTGTGGGAATAAAGTGATACCCACCCACCCTCCCGCTCCTATGCAATGGCTTTACTGTCGATGCCCCAACGAGCACCTTGTTAATGTTTTCGAAAACAAAAAGGACAACACATAAATAAACAAAAATTGTCTGCTAAGCAGACCATATCGAGTTGACAGCCGTGAAGTTAGCTCAACAAAGCACTGAAGCTCTTGCCCAATGTAGTCCCCTTTGTTGTCGTTTTAGGTTCAGCGATGCAAAAGAGATTTCTGCTGCATTGCAAGAATAGAAAGAAATCTTTCGCAAATCGTGGTCGTGTTGAAATATCTTAGCCTGGGTTTTCAGCCACGTGGCTACTAAACTATTGACAAGATTGACAGGGGAAAACGATATCGTGGTCCATGACAAACTATTACAGTTTGGAGCGTCAGGTTAAGAAATAACTTTTTTCTTGAGAGAGAAAGAGGGCAGGCCCGCTAATGCCTAAGTAAATCTTTTCCCACCCCTGCTGTATGACCGTGCATTAAAATCTGTTTGGTCTCTGGGTCCTCTGCTGTCTACCCTGTGTACGATTCCGCGGCAAATGAATCCAAGGATTTACGCACAGATATATCACAACGGAAAGAAGAATCATTTATTTATTTTGGTATCGACAAAATAAGCGGAAGGATCCCACAAAGTAGTTTTTTTTTCTAATAATTCCTTTTAACATCTGAAATGCACCGTTATGGACTGCTCTCATGACAGCACAGCTACATCTACCACATAAAAAAGGACTGTTCGTTTTCTTTTTTTATAAAGATATACTCCAATAAATGTCTGCATTTAAGTGTACTTAAGAGTCTTTTATCACACGAGCCATCGTGATTTTTAACGTTTTCTACGCCCGTTTTATTGAGCTTATCCATAATGTCCACCACGGTGACAAAGAAGTGTGCATGTTTTACATTTCCACTGCTCGCCCAGAGAAAACAACGTACACCATCTGTACTTTCATCGACAATAATATGAATACAGCCCAAAATTATTGATGTCTGCTATTTCATGCCACGTCAGTTTTGTTTCTTTTTCATCGATGGGACTTATATACACGCAATATACGCACACTTCATCCTTGTAAATCAACGTGAAAAAAAGAAATATTCCCCTCAGAGTTCCACGGTAATAATGGGCAGCGCCATTTTCAAACGCTCTGGGCCTCGATCAATTACTTCACGGCAGAGGTAACAGAAGATTGGCAACATTCTTTTAAGTCATCAAATAAGGCTTATTCGTATAATTTAGCCTGTATTAGAATAGTTAGAGTGTGTTTGTGCTTACCTGCGTCGTTTTGTCTTAATTACCGGTTATCTTATCGTATACGTGGTCTCTGATCTTGGAAGAAAACTCAGCAAAACTTGGACACAGCTACAATGGTAAATCCAACGAAACAAGACTTCCAGTTACTCCTGGTACAAGTGTATGTATTCCCTTTGATACGTCCAAGCAGGATACTTTCTTTGAAGTAGTGTTTCCGTAACCTGGCGTTGTTTTGAAAATAGACTTGGAAGGAGACCTTATCTTAAAATACCTGTATCCCCACGTGTTACATGTAATCAGGTAGAGATACTCACTGGATCCTTGCCTTCGTTATGCATATGTACAAATGCTGGAGGTGTTCTCTGGTGCCCTGTTTAAGGTATTCTCTGGTACCCTGCAACGAGGCTACCTTATGTCCACAAGAGGCCGCTCTGTGGCATATGGCGACATCCATTCATTCACATCAGGTCTGAAGGTGGATTTTCGCCCTGAGGGCCAGCAAAATAAGGGTTGTGCATGTGAACAAATCGTTCGCTTAAATACTTCATGTTTTAGGTCTAAATCATGAAACACACGTCACCACTTAATGCTATTTTCTTTCATACAACAATGATGATAGGTGGTTTGGAGTTACACTGCACATGGGCATCAAATATTATTGTTTTTCCATTATATCCTTACTGTATTCCTACGGAACCTTTCAGTTGGAAGCAAAAAAAAATTAAATGGTGTACAAAGCGACAAAAACGTTTATTGATGTCAAAAAACCGACAGCTGACATAAGACTCATCACTTGCACTCGGCCGAGGTATAGGGATCTTTTTGACCTCATCGTGGGATGATACTCTTCTTGGGAGCATAAGACATTGTCATTTTTCTCAAAAATGCATGGGAGAATAATTTGTATCTACGCATAAATATCACCACTTTCCTAAATATGTCGACACTAGGTTGCTCAACAAGCTATCTAAGCAAATTCATAAAAAAATGGACTTCACGCCTTTTTTTAATGAAACATCGTTTGAAATCCGCCACGCAGGGAGAACCTGTTTATTGGATATATTTGCTTCGGCAAACATTCATAATTTTTCACGAATACTTCCCAGTTTTACTTCTCTACCTTGATTCGCAGTGACTTAACCTAAAAACTGGCTTACGTGTGTCCATCCTACTCTCCCTGGTTTGTCGGCTTACATTCTGCAGTAAAAGGACTGAACATGCGGACTAACAAAAACATTTAGGAATTTTTTTCTTTGTTAAGCAAATGTATTTTTTAGAACAGATGTTACACTAACTTATTGTTCAATTTTTGTTCTGGGTGCTAAACTTTTTTCTCCATCATCATCATCATCATCATCATCATCATCATCATCATCATCATCATCATCGTCGTCGTCGTCGTCGTCGAACTCACTTATCATGGACATTATCGTCATGGTCATTGTACGTAGCAGTCAACATGGAGCCAACCATCCTTACAAAATGCAACATTCCCAACAACTGCTCTTTAATGGTAGCAGCCAACCTACTCTGAATCAATATTGACCGAGTGAGACAAGTTTATTGACCTATTATCATAAACCAATGGGGCAATCTGGATGTGATTTATACTGTGGTTTTGAATTACCCTCAGTGACAAATGAATGATACCTCACTTTACGAGGAGAGTTGATGTGGAGCGTAGCCCTCCGGTCTAAATATGTTTGGAACAAGCGAATAATATTCGTGATTCGGTTTCACGATAATGCAGGTCGATGATCCCGTACTGCACATGCGAGACCGGACCGCCCTCTGTGAGAACCCTGTTGAACTAAGAGAAGCTGACATCTTCCATTTACAGAATTAACAACTTCCTTGTCAGTTAACTTCATTTCGAAAGCACTCTTGAAAGGGGACGAGGATGTTTTAGATTTAAGTACCATGCCACGTTGTGCTTATTGTGTTGCTTTTGTTGTTTTTGATATACTTTATTTGTTTCTATAGTTTCTAAAACTTTTTAAAACTGTTAACTGAAGGAACATTAAAATAACCTCTGGCTAATACAAATTCTTCTCGAGTAAACACAAGTACACCAATCATTGATACTTCAGACTGTATATCAGAAAGAAAAGTTAAAATGAGAAAGGATACATAAAATATAAGGTATAACAAAACGATTTGGTCATGCGAATATACCATGACAAGCAGAAGATTAAAAATACAAACAGTTATTTGCTCAATTCAAACAAATACATAATTATAAGCAAAGAAACCTTACGAATGAATAAAGTATGCGACCCCAAAGAATAAAAGAAATCAAGTGAAATCAAACCAAATACATAATTGTACAATATGAAATCATAATAACCATGCGTGGATTTAAAAAAACAAACAAGGTGATGTAGGTATAATGTTAAGTGTATCTTCAACACAAACAGAATCATGATACATATATGATTATAAGAATAATCATGTGAACATAAATACATGGTGCTTAGAACACTAAAAATCATACACAAAAATACGAAAACAAGAACTGCGCATGTTACATAAATCCAAACCAAACAGGAAAATCAAGTTGAAAACATTTCATCTGTATCGTTACATCTTATTAGCTTTTTAAACCTCGAGGTCTTAACAGTATAAGTCCCTATCGTGTCTATTATGTTGCAGTTTGCATCGTATGGAGCAGACGGGAGCACCAAACAAAAGTAAGTCCACCTTCTCGGTCAGTGACAAGCTATCAAACAAAATACCTGTATTGTCAGTGAGAATGTGTTTCACCCTTGTTAAGACTTCATGTCTAATATCGTTATAAAGGGGGCACTACAACATAAAATGAATTAAAGTTTCGGACCTGGAACCACAAACACATTCAGGGGAATTACATAACTTTCTGGAAAAAATAAGCATTCAGTGAGCTAAAGTGGACTCGCAAACGATTTAACAGTATAACAATTTTTGGGGTGCATTGAATATAAAAATCTGGAAGGGTAAAATACAAATTTTGCACTTTTTAAAACTGTTAACTGAAGGAACATTACCTATTTTTAATGGTAAATTGTTCAAAATTTTAAATGTAAACGCAGTGAACGAGTTGGCAAATATCGATGTGCGGTAATTTATAGTAATAAGATCATTTACATGCTATAGATTATAACTGGTTCAGTCGCCATCGACCCTGGGCAGCAGTCCAATCAAATGCGTAGGACACAGACCTTTGACTATTTTATAATTAGTAACCAAACTTAGGTATTTCCGCCTGTCTTTAGGATTCGCCTTACCCAATCAGTTTAATACCTTGATCTGACTAGATGTTTTCATGGCTCCAGAAACGTAAAACCCTGCATAGTGCTGAATTGACTCTAACATTATGCTACCTCTGAGTGAGCAGTTACCGAAGACAGGAAAAGCTTATTCCAAGATTGGTCTTATGAATGATGTATAGATACTTTCTAATGCATTTATAGGTAATGAAGATGAAAAATATTTAAAACGACCTAAACGTGACGTAGCCTTAGTAGATATGTGATTAATATAACTGTCCCATGAGAGATTACCTGACAAAATGACTCCTAAATGTTTGTGTTCACGAACACGTTTAACATCTTCATTCATAAGGCCAGAGGGAGGTGAACTGGCTTATTTCTTTTAAGATACACGATAATTTCTTCTGTTTCAGTTGGGTTGATATCAGTCTTCCATTTCTTCCCCACTATTGAACAATAACTATTTTTTTTATTATAATTGTTGTTTCATCTCGTGTGTAAACCATCTCGAACAGTGATGTGTCGTCAGCGGAAAGATATGTTTTACAGGTTGAATCCTCTACCAAATCATTTATAAAAACAAGAAACAAAAAGGGGTCCAAGCTCGCAGGACAGATATGTTTTGCAGGTTAAATCCTCTACTAAATCATTTATAAAAGCAAGATACAAAAGGGGTCCAAGCTCGCAGGAAAGATATGTTTTGCAGGTTTAATCCTCCACTAAATCGTTTATGAAAACAAGAAACAAAGGGGTCTAAGCACGCCCCCTTGAGGCACACCAGACTTAATTGGTACCCAGTCAGATGCAATACCTTCTAACGGAATGCTAGACTAAATCAAATGCTTTCGGTATATCTAAAAAGACCATTCGAACCTTTATACCATTATCAATTGCTTGAGACAGTTGGTAGGCAATATTAGTCAGCTAATAAGTGTATTCTTCATTCACATTTCCTAAGATAAAACTGACAGAGTTAGATGTACAAATGAGAAAGTCTCGAGTATCTGTAAACACATTTCATTTTGTCTATCAAATGCTACTATGAAACAAATGTGGCAAAAGTTACTCCGAATATCGGCTCCATTTTCGTTTAACCATATTTCTAATTCGATCAAAACATCAACAGAGAACAGCCAATGATATATTTAAAGATTTAGATATTCCTCACAATTTAAGATCAGTCGACTTAAATAAGTACAGATTACACAAAGATGTGTATATAATATACGAATAATGCTTATTTTTTACATCTCAGCACAGGACGTCGAAACATTATTCTAAAGTTTTACAAACTACAAAAGAAAAGAACTTACAAAAAAAAAAAGAACTCTGGGAGTATTCAAGGAAACAAAAGTATCGTAAACGGACCGTATTCTAGATCCCTACGTGGCTGCATAAGCTGTCTGCCTCTGGACTCGATATTATTTCATATACTGCACAGGTTATATTTACTTTGATCAGTATGTGGGGTAGGGTTTTAAAATTTTTGTGGGGGAATCAAACGCATCTCGTTTGATTAGATATATATTTTCTCAATGGATAGGCTTCATTTCAAAATCTGAGCAAAACGATTTTGGACGCATCCCCAATCAGCTTCAACAGATCACAATCATGTTTGTGTTTGACATAAGAATGAGCATAGCGCCATGTGCTTACGTAATGATATTAAAGGAGTTTGCATCTCAACAACCAAGCGCCCACAGTCTCTCCGTACAAGGATTAGGAGAACCGATCTTCACGACAAATTGCCAACAGTCTCCGCATGTTGCGATCAAGAGTGTTGGAAAACACGATCAATCGCCAACGGTGTCCTCATACATTGATCAAGAATTTATATCTCAACCGCCAACTCAGCCAAGTCTCTTCTTGCGTAGCCCCCAGTCCTTCATAAAAAATGAATGCTTAGTCTTCTCACAGTGGATAAGCGAAGTCAATCTCTACAATCAATTCCCCCACAGTCTTTTCACATTGGGGTGAGCACACCTGACTCTAGCAATCAACTGCATATCTCCATATAATGCGATGAGGTATACGTGATCTCAACCACTCATTCGGTTATCGAGAGTTGTAATCAGAGCTCTCTGTCGCCGACAGCTTCATCCTGTTAAAATCAGTACTGTTGATCTCAGATGACGAAGACAAAGGTTTCCTGACATTGGAATCGAAGCAATGTCTCTGGTATCACCTAACAGATTACATCAGCTTGCATATCTTAGGAGGACTCTTGACTCCAAGTTCCTATACCGTGAAATGAATGCTAAAAAGTGACTTCTACAAGATCAAAGATTTTGTATTGCCAGCATTTTTAAAGATGAATAGACCAAGTGTCTCTGTACTTACGTTGAAGAACATATACGCAAATCATTCAGACTGTTTCGCCAGCAGCCTTTATTAACAACCTCAAGCCAAATACGAGGCTTTATTTTAGTTTCCTTCTAGAATGTCAGCTATTACTGGAACTACTGACATATCCTATCTTCTGCAGACAAGATCAAGAGATTACAGTTAGGTGAGCGACGGGGAATTAAATCCAATGAGCAAGTTACGTTACAGATAGCTAACTTACACCCTTCTCTGTGTTGACATCGGACAAATATTGCGCTTTCATTTGACTCATCTTGTCCCTTAAATGAATGTCAACCTTGATCCCTTCCCCTAAAATCTTCAAAAAGTGCTCAGATGTAAACTGTCATCTGTTTTAATGTTTTTACTTAACTTTTTATTACTGAATAATGTTCTTGTCGAGATTTGTATGTGAAATCTCTCATGATGGTAGAGACTATAACTATCCCGCTTTGGGCGGGATATCTCCCGCTTAAGTGCACGTTTGAGAAATCCTCCTACTCTCCCACTTTGGGTAAATATTTCTCCTGCTGAAACATCAAATGCGATAAATGTGTAAGGGAATAGTGTGTGAAAATTTTTTTTTTATTCTGTATTATATCACATTTATAACATGCTTTTCTTAGCTTAAAATAGTATTTGCAAATTTCACTACGTTTTCTGTGCACAACGGGTTGAAAAAGTGCTCCATATTGGCCTACTTAGACTTTAAATTTTTAAATTTTGGTTACCCTGGGAGCGGGCTCCTAGTCCAGACCCCGGCCTGGTCGCTCCGCTCCATCGAATGTTCCTCTTGAAAAAAGGACTCATAAGGTGCTCTGGGTTGGAGTTTCTGTGACAGCACGCCCCAAGCCAATAGCTTTCGTAGCGCAGATTGAGCTGTTGACTCAGTCGTGTCTTCTGGCCAGGTATGGGTTAAAGCATATCATCAGCTGTCATCTGTTGATCATTTGGTTGGTGTGAGACATGTTTAACTTAAAACGAAGGAAATGTTAAGGATGTCTGTTAATCTATTTATTTCACAATAAAATCTGTCAGACATAGACGCAACTTATATTGATGTATTTACAAACATCTGTTGGACATAATGAAATTAATATAACTGTATTTACAGATAAGTTGTACTTTTTACTTGAATAACCAACATCGTTAAATACTGTATGAAACATAATATTTCAGCTATGTATGCAACCGAAAACTTTGAGTAAGAAGTCTGGCAGTGAAAGTTACCAAGTCTAGACAAAGGAGGGCAAGAAATAAATTTTCCTAATGTCTTCGTCTCGGCAATTCTAATGAACACTCGACGTGTCTAGCAAATGAATTAAACCAAAACAATAAACGGAATATCCTTCACTAACTTAATGGTGTAAGCATGAAGTCTGAATGGGAGACAAACGCACGTTACCAATCTCTAAGAGCTTTTATGGCCTTGAGTGCATTAACGGAACAACATTTAAAGTAGTTTTGTAGAAAGTATCAATTTTCATTATTAGATTTTCTGTACATGCCTTGTGCAAACTCGTCACATTTCGACCTAATATTGCCAACCAATTCTCCCAGAGTATGTCTGATTGATTCTTATTTGGGAGATTTATTGCATTCCAAAATGGCTATCGAAGTAAAGGGGCTAATTTTTACCTACTTGATGAAAATTATTATGGTCTATACCGTCGCCATATTGCTTGAGTGAAAATGGCGGCCACAGCACGTGCTGATGACAAGTAAAGTGGATCCTAATTCGTTGTTAAAATTGCGTTAGAGCGTGTGTCAACCAAAGAAAGCCTTCTGGGTGGGTCATCAAGTACATTTAGGATGTCCGTGTCTGGGTTTAGCGCCCTAAGGCCATCGTCCATTTCACTCTTTCGGTAAAAATTGCAGACGAGTTTATATTCTTTTATTACATGCCTTCGATACATTGGAAAATTGTTGATCATGACCAAATGTAAGGCCAATGATGCAAAACTGGTCGTCTGGGCACTTTCATGAGCATGTCTTATTTTGTAATGTTGGATATTGGATTCTTAATCATTTTGATAGACCAGATGAACAGGAATTTTTTAGAGAAAATCGAGCAACGGTTGAACTAAGACTTGTTATAAATATGACTTGCCTAAAGAGTTGATACTGTTTGGCTTGTCAGATGCAAGATCGCCACTCATGATGGGTGGGTCCCTAAGTTATATCTACATCTCCCAATATTGTCCAATAGGAAAGGTCAAAATTAGCTCTTACGTGTGTATTCGCCCCAATATACAATTGAATACACAAACTTGTGGAGGGCTAGAGCTGTGTATTCCCATTAGTTGGTATGTTAAAGCAACCTTAAATAAACTAGTCACTTATGTAGCTGTGGTTATACGACTTTTGTGCGGTATTTAGTTATGCATCTAGATTTACCGTCTGAAATTTCTCGTTTCTATGTGCGGTAGTTTTCAAGTCATTAAATTGAAGATTACAATGTAAAGTAATGACAAAACACAACCCGAGCCCTCCACTGACTGCAGTGCCCTGTTTTAGGCAGTTCTTGGGCCTTTTGTTCTTGCCCTGGATTATTGAATATAGTGCTAACATCATTGAGGAAATTCGCTTGCAATTGTACAATGGGTTTCCCTTCCTGGTCGTACAGTACTAACGAAAACACACGGAGTGGAACAACATAGACAAAAACGAAACAGAGTTGGCCGCTAGAGGCTTCGTAGTTTACCTAGTCTCCAGCCACTTCTGCAATGAGCAGAATGTCGGGTGTATGTAATGATGAAATTAATCTTATATAGGCGTAACACATATATTAAAGAAAAATTAGATTAGTTAGAGCCATTGTAGAAACTCTTGATACGTCTAAGGCGAATGACCGGGATGATATCAGTGTCCGATTACTGGAGGAAACTGCACCTGCTATCTTTAAGTCCGCCACAAAATTTTTTATATATCCTTGTCAAGTCATAAATTTCCAATTACATGGAAGAGGACAAATGTGGTTCTAGTCCATATGAGTGGAAATCCTACTGTTTGTAGTAAGTTGTGTTAGTAAAGTATTTGAGAGAATAATATTCAAACATTTTAAAATCACTTTAGATATAATAATGTTATATATGTGTGGCAGTCTGGATTTATTCCAGGTGACAATACTGTCAACCAGCTTATCTATCTATGTCACACTTTTGCGAAGCTTTTGCTTCACGAAAAGACGTTAGTGTGGTCTTTTGTGATATTACAAAAGCGCTTGACCGTGTTTGCCATCCGGGTTTCCCGCATAAACTTAAAAAGGCTAGGATCCGTGGCTCTGTTTTACTGTGGTTCGAGGATTACTGTCTTGCAGGGTGCCATGTCTTCCTAGGGAAGCGTTTGGTCAGATGTCCCTCAGGGATCTGTATAAGCCCCCGTATTAATGTGATTGACATTAATGACCTAACTTATATAGTAAACTCATTAATTAGGTTATTTGTCGATGATACTACCATTTATATTCAGCTAGAAGACACCGCCTCTGCAACCAATTCTCTTAACCTGGACTTACAAGAAATGGAGAGTTGGTCGCATAGGTGGCTGGTTTCGTTCAATTCATCAGAGACAAAAAGAATGATGATATCCAAAAAGCGTATACCCCTACAGTATCCCGATTTTGGTCAAGTCATATGAATAGTTTGGTCACCAAAGGAACGAAAATTGTTAACATAATGAAACATTTAAAGTATCGGTTAAGCAGAAACTCCTTAGAAATTATATATTTTGTTTTTACTTCGCCCTATTCTGGAGTATGGTTCTGTTGTTTGGTACGGCTGTTCCTTAGAGGAATCCCAGCAGCTGCAAAATGTTCAACTGAGTGCAGCGCGTGTAATAACAGGAGGGACAAGGTATATAAGTCGCATTTTAATTTATGAAGAAGCAGGCCTTAAACATTTGGCAGAAAAAAGAAAGAAAAGAAAATTGACCTTGTTTTATAAGATAATGCACGGCTACGCACTGCAATACCTGCGAAATTTAGTTCCAAGCTCTGTGCCTGAGCGTAACAGATATAATCTAAGATCGGGCCACAATCTTTCTAATATTCACGCTCTTACAAATTTAATTAAAAGTTCATTTTTCCTTCCGTGATTAGACTATGGAGCGAACTGCCTCGGACTACTCGTAATGATGAATCTGTTGACGAATTGAAAAACAAACTTAACCGTGTTAGTAATGTTGGTTAACCAAACAGACTATATTATATAGGTGGTCGACAATTAGCCATAATTCACGCCCGATTAAGAATGCAATGCAGTGGTTTATAGGTCGATCTTTTGACTCTCACGAGTGTGCCTCTGGTACTGCAAACGAAG
This sequence comes from Hermodice carunculata, assembly GCA_964020975.1. NCBI lineage: Eukaryota > Metazoa > Annelida > Polychaeta > Eunicida > Amphinomidae > Hermodice > Hermodice carunculata. The sequence goes on from OZ026627.1 coordinate 16,688,958, forward strand.
ATGCCTTCCAGTATTTCTGTGAATGTTCCACATACAGATCGCCCTGAGAAAAATGACAACCGTCATAAGCTTAGCGCTGTTTACAATAAATACTTTACTTTATGGTTCTAAAAACTGTACCTATAGTCAAAATCAAACAATTTTCGAGACCGTTCAAGAATATATTAGAGACACAGGCAGACTCGGGTCAGTAACTTGTACAAAATATAATTATTCGTATTGTACTATGCGCAGTAAAACCCAAAATATCTGTCTGTTGGGAAATGGACATACTAATGAGCAAATTCCAGGTTACAAGATTACCGCCAGGCTTTTTTAGTGTCTGTGGTGTATTATCCTGGTCTAAATCTCTAATTCGTATGGTAGTACTACCCTATCTGTTATGTCATGTGTTGTTTATGCCTCTTACTTGAAAATTACCTTATTGTTGTGGACTGACTGAATTTTCTTGTGGCAAGAGGGATTGATATAGGGCTTTTCCCTGTTTTCCAATTGTACTTGGTCGAAATAAAATATGTTTAAACCAACTTCTCACCGGTTACTTCCTAGCCAGTGATGCAAGTGCAAATGCAATAAATATGAGACAATTTACACCACATAGTTGTGCATGTAATTTGAAATCATGCCCAAATGCGCTTGGAAGGCAAAGACGAATTGACACGATCGGATATACATCTGATTCTTTAAAAAACCCAGCAGAGGTTTTTGCCAGCTCGATATTACCAGTTAGGAATGTTAAGACCACAACATATGCTGTGCACGTTTTTGGAAAGTGCGTGTGGCAGAAGTAAGGTTCAAAGATACTTAGTATAATAGAAATATGGTCCATTGATATTTTGATGTATTGTTGTTTATAGGATGAAAAGTGCCAAAGGACTACGTGGCTCATATATTTTCAAAGTTGCTCTTGGCATCCATTGACTATGTAATTTTGCTGCCTGAGCGACTGTTATGTGACATTGTTTGGCACAAATATCATTTATTTACGTTTGCCGAGTGCATACGTTAAAAGTCCTGAACACGGGCAATTGTCGATAATGCCTGCCGATGTAACACGGAGAGATTATGGCTTGCAACGGCGGAGGTAAGGTCTAACTGGCCGTTATATCACATCACATGCGTTCTAACTGAGTGTAAGATTCCTTAATTCGTTTGAGAAAAATTCCATTTATCTCACAACAATATCAGCGATCCAGGTTATATTTTTCAATAACTTGTGCTGTAAAACCTGTGGAGACAGTTTGATCTGCCAAGCGTGTAGGCAAATGGAAATTCTCAGAAACTTGCCAAGTCAATACTGCATTAGTTCCAGTGTGGTTGACAACTTTAAAAGTTTCACTCGACTCATAAATCCACTTTATTTGCTCACTACACGAGAAAAAAGTTTTGAGCCTAGGAGAATATAAAATGTATGTCCTCTCATTCTCTATAGTGGGGAACTCTAGTAAACCATAGGCGAGGTTTTGTACCAAATAACAAACAAATCGAAGGACTGCGCTGCCTCGCTGCGTTTCCGGAGTACGCGTGGACAAATTGCGTTCATTCAACTTCGTTGCTTAGGGTTGTTCATTAGTCAAAGACGCTAGATATTTGAAATGTGTAAAGCAAGTGACATCGCCATTTCCGGATCAATAATGGGCAATAGATGAAACTGAGTACTTTGTACCCGTCAGTGTTAAATGTCATTGCATCGCAAGTAAGGTTATATGTCTTGACAATTTCTAGAGCTCAAAGCATGTGCCAAGTGTCAAAATAGGCAGCGGCCTCGATATTAAAGGTTAAGTTATGATAATTTTTATTTCCAATTACTGGTTAGGTTAAGTTCATTGTGGAGATAATGTGATATTGAACAAGTCGGCTGCCGGCATAAAGACAACTGTAGTAGTTCGTTGCCAACACGAGAGTGATGGACACTTGCCAAGTTTAATGAGTTGGCTCTACCTAAGATTAGCGACAGACATATCCAAATGTTAAGCCGTAGCTTGTACACAGAAGAAAGTTCGTAAAAAATCCATTTAGCTTCACTGGCGGTAATCAACAGTGACGTCGTTGCATGATTATGATGTTTTGTTTGTTTTTATTCTCTCTGGGGTCTACAAAACAACCCACTTTGACTCCCTTCCTCAAATTACAGAATATCAATTTGATTTGATTCTTGGTCTGATGTGGTATTTAGTTATCCAACTCTTTTCATGGGCTGATATGACTATTTTACCCGCACCTGCGTTCCCTAAATATCAAATTATATAACCAGTTTCTAAAACTGACCCAACATTTTACCTAACTTGCTTCCACGGTTGACATAGAAACTTACGTTTCCTATGTCCTAGGCTGAGATAAAATTTTATTAGAATCCATTATTTGGCCCGATATATCTTTTGCTTTGGTCAAGTTCTTGACCAGTAAGATTTTTGCTGCCCCTTGCCTTGTGGAGATCATGAACGCGAAAGTTGGCCAGCTGCCTTTAAAGTCAATTCAGATTGGCTTCAGGTGTTTGCAAACTCATGAAAGGCATCATGTTCTACAACTTGCACATTTGACGTTGCTGCTGAATGAAATATTCTGTGTATGAAATTAGTCAAACGAGTCAGATCACACTCTCTTTGAGTGTCGTCTGTCGCAACATTATTTGTCAGAACCACTTTCATGGTTACAATAAATAAATTACAGTCCATAACGTGAAGGTGCTACACAATTTAACTGTAAAAATTAAAAAGGGGGGGGGGGGAGAGCAAATTCACCAACATAATATAGTAGCAGGATCAGTGGCATTTCTGTCAGCGGAGCCACCCTTGTATTTTTTACAATTTGCTTTGTCTATCTGTGTAGTAATTTGCTATGTCCATGTCTTATCTTTTTTTCTGAGGTCTGGTGTGATTTTACAGGGAAGGCGAAGCCAGTATAAGTATAAATATATTTATTTCAACTGGGTCGCCCAAAGAGTGCATCGGGCTCTCCACAACATGGAGTGACACACAATATATATATATATATATATATAACACAGGACAAACAAAAGTTACTATGTACATTCATACAATTTAATAGGGAAATTATTAAAAGAGAAATTTATACTTCAATGGCAGAATGACTTCCTTTTACAAGCCTATCCAGATAAAAAGTTGAGAACCTATTCGAAATTTAAATCATATTTCAAAATAGAAAAGTACCTAATTGTATTAAAGAATTTGAACGAAAGGAAAAACTTGACCAGATTACGAATAAGTGCACATAATTTGAACATTGAAAAAGGTAGACATAGAAGGCCAGTTAAGGTTCCCATTGATGAGAGAATTTGTGATTCGTGTTTGGAAGTCGAAGATGAATTTCATTACGTTGTAAATTGCCGAAAGTTTAGAGAAGCCAGAAATAGATTATTTGATACTCTGAGTAAATTTATCGTAGATTTTGACCATTTATCGTCCGAAAACAAATTCATGAAACTTATGAAATGTGACGAAATTGAAATTATATGGCAATTTACAAAATTGATATCGGAAACAGTGAAAATCAGGGGTACACTATAGTACTCTGAAGTCATTTAAAACTTACGATACTTTGAGCTGTTTTTTTTTGGGGGGGGAGCTGCCCCTAAGGCATACGTATCAGAGATTGTTGTAATGTACTGTGTTGTATTGTACTGTTGTGGTATAGTGTATTGTTTAGTGTATTGAGTTACAGATTACCATTTATTGTGTTTATGGTGCAGTAATAAAGTCATTCATTCATTCACCCTAGGGCCAATAAAGCCAAAAGTGTGCATTGGAGTAGCCATATTTGTGTGATTTACTGGATACTTATGGTGGGGAAATCTATATTTGATGACGTGCGAGCAGAAAAATTTATACATGTTCAGGAACCTTGCGATGACCTTTAGGTGCCCTTGATGGTCACTTTAGTGATCTAGATAGGTCGTTGATGGCTTTTTTTCGTCTTTTTAGACACATTTATAACAAGTAATTGTAAAACGTGAAGAGAACAAGTTGTGTAAAATTTAACGTAGATCATTTCTAAAATTATTTTTCGAAATTAACCTAAAAATGAAACAAAAAGTACAAGGGGGATGTTGCAATAATTTATTCTATTTTCACATAACAGGCATATATATGTACATAAACAGGTGAAACACAAAGATTACGCTCATTAAGTATATAATTTAAAAACACACTTAATAAATATTATGTTTCAAAGAAATTACGTCCATTTGAAATTTTAGCCATAAACCCATTGCTGGTGGCCATCTTGGACTGAGAAATCGAAAACCAGGCTCTGATTTCAAATTGATATAATTCCACTAAGACTTAATTAGTTCACGTGCACTTTTTTTTCAAAATCATCCATTCTTTTAGCTGCATGCAGTGGTGGATATATTTTAATGAGGCAATTCGAAACCTTTCTGATATTCAGGAAAATACCTTTCCTGAATGTTCTAGATCAGTTAATATGTTGTTATGTACCAAATATTGTTTCATGATAATCCTCAGACTTCATAGTTTACAAATAAAATAGCCATTTGCAGTGTATGTATCAATATCTGGGTGAAAATTGATATAGAAAGATGTTTATAGTTACGTTTTGGTATTCAATGTCATTTCAAGGTCAAATGAGGATCAAGTTTTATATATCTCTGGCATATGTCACTATCTGCTAAGTTTTATGAAGATTTTTCTTTAACTTCAGAAGATAATGCCAAATGTATTCTTAAGTGAACAGAAATTGGTCATTCGGCCCCATAGTTACATATACTATTTGTTCTAATGTATATTCCTACTACCATAATCAATGAAGTTATAGATACCACACTTAAAAGATAGAATGATAAGAGACAAGGCAAAATGGTTCCTAATAATACCAACCGACAAGAGAGTTCTTAAATAACACTTAAGGATAATTTTCTGCGAGTCAACAACTGACTAATACAACTGAATGCTAATACGCTACAGACCTAAAATATGAAGTGTCTTGTGTCTAGAATGTATTTATGGAAGGCGTCAAAAACTCGTATGCTGATGGGAATGGACAATTTTTCGCTAAGAAAGAGAAGAATACTAGCTATTCTGTTACTTGCTACATTTAGTTTGGATGGACACCAGGGACTATAATAGGGGTAGCAGAGTTGACATGTTGTACTCTGAAAGTTGAATACATTGGACATAAGAACCTGAAATCTTGGAGACCTTCAGTTGGATAAGTACAGGAGCACGTAGGCTGAGGGATGATGTGGACTTTAAAGATATCAAAGTTAAGTTTCGAAAATCGCAGACGTAATAGGGTATGACAAATGTTGCAAATCTGTGTCAGTGGGTATAAAAATCAGGAACATTATCTACTGCTAGCAGGGTTGAGGTCAGTTTAGATTTGAATATGTTAAGAGAAATTCAACCTCTCATATCGGGAGGAAGATTGTTCTATAGGTTTATAGTATCAGGAAGGAAGGACGTTTCTAGGCGATTAGTTTTGCAATTAAAGGGACATATGTAGCTCGTGTGACGAAGGTTGAGGGCATTGGGGCTTGAATGATTTAGGTCAGAGAGATCAGAAGGTGTTAAATTGTGACTTATTTTGTTTTAAAATGTAACTTAAACTACTTCCTTCTGGTCGAGGTTGACCAACCCAGTTCACGTGATAGATTGGCATGTGATGGGTGCTTTATGGCACCAGTGCATATTTTTGGTAGTCTCAAACTGTATTGATTCACTCAGGTCAGAAAAGCAGTGACCACAATTGTCAAACAGTACACAACCATATTCAAGAATTGATCTAATTACAGTATAATATAGTCTACCCAAACCTTTGCAGGAAGGTTTGAATTTGAATGTACGCAACATAGCAATATGCTGGCCAGCTTTGGAGGTAGCGCAAGTAATGTGTGCATGCCAGGATAACTGTTAACAAAGAGTAACACCAAGATGAGAATGTGAGTCTGCTGCGTGTATTTCAGAGTCTCTGAGGCAAACAGGTGGATGGTGGGGTTTAACGTGTTTGGTTGAAAATATAACAGAGAAAGACTTTGAAGCGTGAAAGGTAACGCGCCATAACTTTCCCCGTTATGTTTAACGGAGGGATTAGTGTTAAGATGATTAGGCGATTCAATGGGGTTACTAACTATTTGAGGTAAACTGGTGTCATCAGCAAAGGGTCTGACATCACATGTAACAGCATCAACCAGGTCTAAAGTAGACCCTAAATAGAGGTGGGCCCAAAATGGAGGCCTGGGATATACCGGCTGCAATAAGTAGCCATGATGAAGATTGGCCTTGAATAATATCTCGTAAGAAGCAGTATGAGAGATAACTTTGAATCCATGCAACAAGATTATCTAAAATGCTACGTTGCCGAAGTTAGAAATGGGGGCCAGGATGCCAAAGTTTATCAAGGCCTTGGGCAGATCTAAAATACAATTTTGGCTTCTTTGAACTACTCTAGGCCATTTTGAAGGATGTACATAAGCTGCTGATTGTAGAGTCATTGCCTTGAAAACAGAATTATACGTGAGATTATTTTGCATTAAATACTCAAAGAGTGCGTTAAACAAAACACCAGACATTCAAACATTACAGAGCAAAGGACCAGGACGATAGTTGCTTTTAATCTGCCTGTTAAACTTTCTAAACAAAAGACGTATATTGGATCTGTCCCAAGCACCGGAAAAGTAAGAAAGACTGAGAGAAATTTGAAACATTTTTGTGAGTGGTTTACAAATCGGATCTGCTGTGTTCTTGAGTAAGATATTCCAATGTTGTCGGGGCAGGATGCAAAGGACGACCTCAGGGAGAGTAAAACTTTCTTAACATTGTCTTCGTTAAAACTAATGTAATGCTGACAGAGTGCCGCAGTTCGGAATGTTAAGTCTGGCAGAAGTGGAGAATCGGCATCAGGATGAGTTTCCATGATTCAAAGGTCTGATAGTTTGCTAAACAAACATAAACTTGTCAATAGAAACCAAAGTCTTCAGAGGTACAGTGACATATCAGTTTTGGGATGCCACTTAATCAACATTAACAGCGTTTTAATGTCTGGCAAATATTTTTTCATTAAATACACCGGTTGGCGTTTTGTCCGGGTATGTATCTTTGCACCTTTTAATATGAGCACAGATCCATTATCGCAAAGTTTTTGGATATAAATTGTCGGGAATTAAAGACAGAACACACGTAAGAGTTTCTATTTTGCAACATCGAATAACTAACTTCGTGAATATAATCTAAGGACACATTGACAAAATACACATACATTATATGGCACAAACGACAAGTCAAAACTATCAGAAGCCAAGAGGAAAAATAGAAAGGGATGAGCATGATTAAAACAAAAAAGAGGACCATACATGATTTATACTTGCAATATGTAGTCAACTTTGCATCGTCTACCTCCCAATATCATAAAAATGTAAAAGAATAAGATATTTATCTCCTTCAATGCGGGGTTCGGACTGAGTCAACAGCTTTGCTTGGCCCGCTTTGCCGCACATTTTCTGGACTGGGACCATCATATTCTCTGGAGCTGCATGTACAGGTATACTGCTACTCGAACGAAAGGTGTTTTCATAAGAAATATGAATATAGCATCCTTATTATAATTGAGAGTAGTTCTTCTTAAGTAGTTCTTAAGTAGTTCGACTTTCGACGCACTTGGCACTGAAAGAGTTAAAAAATACGAGCACGAATAAAGAAACAGAAACCTCACAGTTTATCTAGTGTATCATCAGTCTCTAATTGAAGCATAGGCGAGCCAGTCCACTTATAGCATGCCTTACAAAGTATTATTATATACATTTAATTGAACGTTTCTTAAATTATGTTACCGAACGGCCGTGGCAGAAATTACCAGACCACTGTACCCTACAATTGACTTTAAGGCAATGAGTCATTCACATGAGCCAAAAGGATGGTCAGTCGTTTGTAGTCCATCCGCAGTAGTCCGTTCACATTAGCATTCGATTTCTTCTCCGTAACGATAGGCTGGATGCGTTCAAACTCTGTGGGTACCTACCTTGGATGGATCTCAACCAAATTTGTTCAAAAATTGATTGATTGATTGATTGATAGACTGATTGAGTGAGGGAGTGACAGAATCTTAAGAAATCTCTGAAATCGCTCAGTCATTTGCTTTGAAACTGCATACGAACACTTGTGATAATATGCCAAGGCACATTGTGGCATGGTCTTATTTATTTATTTATTTATTTATTTATTTATTTATTTATTTATTTATTTATTTATTTATTTATTTATTTATTTATTTATTTATATAATTATTTATTTATCTATTCGTTTGTTTGTTTGTTTGTTTGTTTATTTATCAATCTGGGTACTTATCAGTTAATGCGCTCATTTCTATTGATTACCATATGTCAGCGGGGATTGCAATGCAGTTGCACATTTTTACTTCTTCTCTGAAGGCGTCAGCCAGATTTATTTTAAACTTGGTGGGGGTATACTTTCACTTTGTTCAACAGCCATGTTCCACCTATTTATTTCATTTCATTTTATTTTATTCATTTTGGATTGGGGCTGAGGGTGAGGAGGGGCAATACCTAAACAAAAATCCTCCAAAACCACTGGGCAAATAGATTCGGAACTGCATAGGGACACTCTGTACACCTTCCACAGGTCGAACCACGATATTTTTTTTTTCAGTTTTTTTCAATCCTTTCACGGTAAAGATATTTTAGACTTCTGCAGTATCAAAGCACATAGTTTTTGATAAACTGTTTCAATTTATCAAAATCACTTTGTACACCTGGCCTTAATTTATTCCACAGGTGGACCCACGATATCATTTTTCTATATTTTTTTTTTTATCTTTTGACAATAAGGATATTTTAGAATCCTCCAGTATCAAAGCAGAAATGTTTTGATAAATTGTTTCAATTTAGTCTTCATGCTTAAGTTAATCAAGTTTGACCATTTTGTCAGGAAATTTCAAGTATTTGTAGAGTTCCATGAGCTTGAAATTTGATGGCGGCCACTGGATCATTGTATTACACTAACATTTCCTTATATCTATGTAACTGTGCTTCCCACGTGCACGGATATTATACTGTGACAACCTGCCGGGGGCCTGAAAGTCCAGGACCCAGCGCCCCACTTCACTATAAGGTGTCCTTCGCCACCAACCCCAATCCCCAATCCCGCCTCGCTATCCACAGCGTGACCCCCTAAATATTGACACTGAGCAAAAAAAGCCAACATACATGCCTGCGAAAGCAGACTGCTTAAACTTTTTTGGGTGGGTTGGGGGGTGGGGGGGGGGGTAAGGGTGGAGCAAATGGCTGCTTCACAGGCTACCATCACCCTTGTAATTGAACTGAAGGAACTCTTGGTATTTAATATAACAACCCCAGGAGGCTATGTAGGCGAAGTCAGTGATTTCTTATTACTGAAGGAATGTTACGATGATCCCATTCAGAACATTCTATAAAGTAGCAGAACTCAATAAAGAATGACGAACATGATATCACTTTCACAAATACAATATATATAATCAACAATCAATACAAAGTAGGTAAGTGAAATTATACACTTAGCTATGCTGATACTCCACTAACTAACAGACCACATGTATATCCTATTCCCTGGTGAGAGATTCCCCACAAGTACTGTCCCATTCTTCAAAGTCCTATGGTAGGTGCCAAATAGTCGGGTCCAAGTCCAACAGAGGTACGGTTTGATTGCAATGCGGTACACAAAGGCACGGTGCTGGTTCAAATCCCACAGAGGTACAGCTTGGTTCCAATGTGGTACACAAAGGCAAAGTGCTGGTCCAAATCCCACAGAGGTTTAGTTTGATTCTAGTGTGGTACACTTCCAAATTTACGTCTCAACACAAAGGCACTGTCCACATGTAAATGAGTATCTGCTGTAGCAATAACTTACAGGCCCACTGGCGTGTCGACACACAGCTCCTGTCAAATCTCCGAATTCTCCTCTTTATTCCTGAAGGAAGCTGCTTTATATACCTATGCTGAGTACTGTCACAAGTATTCCGGAGTTTTCCAATCAGTCACATATCTCAAATCTCTGAGACCTTTCTAGACCACATCAGGGCTTTCCCTTTGTTTACAATAGAATGAGTTATACCCATGTGAATGTAGGTCAACATTCTAGATCATTCTATCATTTACCAGTAATATGGGAGCCATCTCAACAAAGTAGGCCAACTCAGTTACTCTGTAAAACCTTCAGTGAACTCAATGACCTTTCCAAATCAAAGTGAACAATTGTGTTCAAATCCATAACAGGGAGCTATGATATAGTATGAGACAACATTATTGTCAGCCGAACAGTTTGTGCAATCTTCCATCATTATATTAACCGGACTTTCGAGACGGAAAATGATAGATATTTAAGCGAAATTTAAAGAAAACGGCAACCTCATGCACACAGGCAAAAGACAATGCCAAGCGAGTCAGGTCAATATACAGTACTGAGCGTGGTATTTTGTTCACGGTCGTACAATTGACAAAGCAGACATTCAAATAGGGGTGTAAAACTGTGATTGATCTGTATCTGTTCCAACCCTGAAAGACATTGCTTTTCAACAAGGTGTTAACCCGTGCTTTACCAATACCAGTTGTTTTAATTGCTGCACGACCTTGTCAATTGCACATGGAATTGAACTCATAAAGGTGTCATAGTTGGACAGCTCTATTGCTCGACTTCCACATGGTGTGTCATGTGGTTCCATACCGTACTTGAAAATTAAACTTTACAACTGAAACTAGAGAAGTATATTTATTTGCTTCAAAACAGGTCTCTGTGTGTGTGCCTTCAAAGCTCACAAATTAAAACTCTACAATATTTTTTTATTTCCGTTGAGTGTACCTGCAGCAAAAAGTTACGATAACATAAGCGTTACACCAGTGGTCTTTTTAATGTGGAATGCACATTTGCTGAATTGAAATACAAATGTGTAATACTACACATACATACACACACACACACACACGTATATATATATATATATATATATATATATATATATATATATATATATATATATATATATATATATATATATATATATATATATATATATATGTATTCGTACACAATTGAATGTACAGGGAAATAGAATGTGTGCATATATTGTAATTATACCGTATACTTTATGTTCAGAGGATAGTCCAATGATGAGGACAGGAAGTACTGTAGGGCCAGGAAACAAAACACAAACTCAATTAAAAAAAAACAACAGCAACAAAACGATCATTCTCTACGCAGGTAATTGATAATATCGGAGCATTCAGTGTATGATAGGCGGTGGGGGTGGGGGGGGGGGTATTTCCATGCAGGATTATACTTGGTATATACCGCGGGGAAAGGCCCTGTTTTCATTACTCCCAGGATTAGAAAAGCCCCTCCCGTAATGTACACAGTTGGATTAGGATAGGGGTAACAATTAGGATGCACCAATGCAGCACTCCTTTCAACACATTACAGAATTAAGAAAGGGTACCTTTTTACATCTGGTGTAGGATTAAGATAGGGTATTGTATAAAATGTCCGAGGCACACACCCACCGAGATGTTGATTGTGTGCCCCCTCCCCGGGGGGGGGGGGGGCTGATAGGTTTGCTTTTAAGCTCCCATCTGTCAGGAGACACAGTTCCCGGACCATATTTGCTCTACATAAGACATCTGATAGCGCTAAGCCGCAGACCCTGCTTCCTTGTTGAGTATTCAGGCCAAATGCAGACAGGGTAGCCTTTGGTATGCCACATGATAAGATATAATTCAGAGAGTTACATACACTAGAGTGACTCCCACAAACAACAAGCAAGAATACGTAACACAGCACTTGGGCTATGGAATACCTGATGATAAAATTTAGAAAACGCTGATGGAGTTGAACATATAAGTCAAGATCTTCAAAAATCGAATAACAAAATTAATGTGGCATCGGTAAGGTAGCTTCCATAACATCCTAACGGCCTTTCTCCATACAGTATAGAACATATTCACCTCTTTACTAGAAACATTCAAAAGTTGACAATCATATAAACACATGTAATAACTTTTGAATTATTGATATTTGTTTGAAGAATACACATGTTTGAACTGGGACATTTGTGAAGATATACAACATTTTAACAGACAATACATTGAAATCCTGCAACGTTTCCTTCACTGCTCGTTGGATTCGTCTTGAAATGGCCAATCAAGTTACAGCCGTTTGAAGATATTCAACATTTAAATTGCTCACATGTCCCTTATTAACATAATTTAAATTGTTCAACTGTTTTTTGCGTTCATTTGTGTGAATTGAATCTGGAACTGCACTTCTACCTGCAATGATTTCGAAGGTATTCAATGTTGAATTGTTCACGTGCCCCTATTAGAATAAATTAAAATCCCTCTTTTGCTTTTGGTCCCTTGCATGCGCCTAAAGCCAAAATCTACAAATTGAAAGAAGGAATGACAACTCTCCCTGTATGATATTAAACTTTGAAACTCTTCAAATGCCCTAGGTAGCATAAATTAAATGGATGTGCCTGTAACACAAACCTGTGAATTGAAATTGGGATTGCCCCACTGCCTATAATAATTTTGAAGATGTTCAACATTTTAATCTTTCCAATGTCCTTAATTGGTATAGATCAGAACCACACAACTTTTTGTGCTTCCTTAGGTGCGCCTACAGCACAAGCCTATGAATTGAACTTGCAATGTCACATCTATAGCTATTAGCGTTGGCGATATGGAAGTTTTAAAACAAATCATTATCGGAATTTGCATAATTTTGAATATTGACTATTTCAAGGTAGGTGCAAAATTGCAGTGGTATATCAATCGTTGTACCAATGTGGTATTTTGTGGTGTTACGGTGTCTGAGAAAAACTACGGACAAAATCTTAGCGTTTTACAAGCCGATATATGGGAATATTTGTCACTTATAAAATATAATGTAATGAGCTGAAGCCCAAGACATCATGATGAACGGTGTCAAATTGCCTCTCCGAGGTTGCTTTATAGTATAATCTCATTCTTGACCGTCTAAAGGGCCATCGTATTAATTCCTATGTAATTTTGTTTCTCGTGTCCAGATAATGTGGAAACGGCTCAGCCGGTTGCCCTTTTAACCCCCCCCCCAAAAAAAACAAACAAACAAACAAAGAAAAACAAAACTGACTGTTAAAAAAAGAACAGCATAAGTTTAAACATTTTTATCGAATGACCTATCAGCTTAACAGGTAAGGAAAAATTCGAGTAAATGGAAAAGAAATATTCCTCTGGTGGGACCAATGTTTACTCTCGACCAGGACATACGATAATTGACTGGGCTGATAATACTCTTGTTAATGTGAGGTTCTTGATAGTACCATACTAACTGTCGTGAAAAAAGCTTATTCTAAACAGCAAAATAATGAATGATAAAGCAAAACATTTGCAGGCAGTGGATTGGTCCGCAGAGAAAAGCGTTTTGCACATTTGGCAGGTGATGTCAAATTGATATCCATCGGAGATTTGTTCACATTGATGAAATATTTAGAGAGTTTCCAGCAGGGGTGGTGCACTAACCACATAAGACATCCCATTGTTAGAAAAGTGTATGAAAGAAAGATTAAAGCAAGTATCATAGAACCTTATCTTCACATCGACACTTCATCGTCTTTGACTCTCTGTATCTGGTGTCCATCAGTAGGCTACTGCGGAATATCCGCGGCCACATCAAAGACATTCCGACATCAAAACAACCAGGTATGTTTTGATGTGAAATCGATTCCTTAAAGTTTATTTCTTAAATATACCCATACAGGTCACCTGTTATTGTGACTTCGCTACCTGTCCATAACCCCAGCAACCCGTAATTGGAACTTTGTCCAGGTTCTGTCACAGGTTGTTTGTAGGACTAGATATGCAGCTAATTTGTGGGTGCAGTGCTGTCACGAATTATAAATTATCCTAATGTGGTAAATTTGCAGCGTTGGACCTTTACTCACAGTTAGCACATAAACTTTGCTTTTTGTTGCCAGCTAAATAGACCACTTCATGGTTATTAGTACTTAACAAACCCGAATTCAGGATCTTTGTGACAATCTGGAGATGTATATCAGACAGAATGAGGGGACCCACCGCGTGTGCATATTGTTTTATTCCTTAACGAACATCTTGTGCAATAAGGGTGGCTAATTATCGACTTTTTGTATGTCATATGTGGACATGGTTCAGATTTTGTTGGCCTTGTTGTGAGTTTTGAGAGAGCGGAACTGGGAGCTTCATCTTGGTTCTACGTGGCACTTTTGTCAACAATGTTGGCCATGCAGATGACATAGTTATCCTGAGTCCATCGGGATTGAGAATGTTCTTGGCAAAATGTGAATCTTTTGCTACCTCTCATTACATTAATTACAATATTAAGAAGACTGAACGTATGATTTTCCATTCTAGTACCCATATGAACATTCAGCTCACTGTAAAGTTGTGTGGCGACAATTTCAGGGATATGGATCGCTTTCATTTTGCTTTATGTCTGTGTGCCTACACAGACATACTGTTTTTCTAGGAATTCTTTCTTTCTTTCTTTCTTTTTCTTTACAGGCCAATTTGTCCGACATTTCATTTGAAAAGTATTATACCTAAAAACTCCAAACTTGGCACAATTGTACTTCTATAGACGAAGTTTCGCCTTTTCATGATGAGAGGTCATGCTTTTCAAAATTATGGTCAAAGGTCATGTCAAGGTCAAAGGTCAAATTAGGTTAAAATGTCACTTAAAAGGTCAAGGTTCACTTCAGATAAAGATCTTCTCAAGGTCAAAGGTCATTTCAAGGTCAAAGGCCACTCTCGATGGTGCATTTCTTCTGGCCATAACTTGGCCAATTTTTATTCAATTTTGATCATGTTGGGGTCGAATTGTAACACTATTGTAACACTATTGTAACAGTGCACATTTTAAATCTTACATGTGACCTTTAAAGGTCAAGGGTCAACGTCAATTGGACCTTTGAAAGTTTCATCCAGCCAGAACTCGGCCAATTTCCACCCAATTCTAATCATATTGGACTCAAATTGTAGGTATTGCAACACTGCATATTTTTGCAAGAACATGTAACTTCTGAAGGGCAAAGGTCAAGGTCATTTGCCCCTTTGAAAGTATCATCGTGCCATAACTTGGCCAATTTGATCTGATTTGGTTCATGTTGGGCTTAAATTTAGGGTATTGTAACACTATACATTTTTGCAATTTACATGTGACCTGTAAAGGTCAAAGGCCAAGGTCATTTGGACTTTGAAATTTTCATACAGCCATAAGCGTAATGGAATGTGAAGTACCAAAGGTCCAAGTTGTAGCATTTAATATTTACAACTTTTGAAGGCACGGTGACAGATTTGCTTTGACGCAAATTTTCTTTTCTAGTTAGGACATGTACCTGTCTTCCGCTTTTGGATGGCCAGGATATTGAACGTCAGTATCGATCTTTATGTTTCAGAGCAAACATGATGAAAGGTAAATTTTATGCATACTCCAATGAGGTCAAAATACTGCTTTTTGGACCATACTGCACTTCGCTGCATACAACAAAGCTGTAGGTCCGGCATACTGCCAAGTCTCTATGTTGGTTCACAGTCCTGTACAACAACGCCTTTCGGTGGCTTTTGGGACTGTCCAAGCGTTGCTCTGCAAGTGTCATGTTTGTGTCAAATCGGGTGTTGTCTTTTGGGGAGCTGGAAAGGAACCTTGTGTATGGATTTCAATGCAGGCTTTTTAAAAGTGACAATATTTTGATTGAACAATTACTGCTGCTCAGATGTTTTATTGGACTCAGCGACTCACCGACGCTAGCGTCAGCCTTTATATTTAGTGTGCTGACCTGTGATATCATTTCTGAACTCCACTTTACACATATGTTTCCATATATATTTTAACTTACTCTTATAATGCATGAATATATTTTATGACCATGTGTATATATTTTATGTAATGTCTTCTATGGACTTTTCTATTCTAAAATAAAAAATATCAACTTACGCTATGCCGACCGGGTGCTTCACATAAACATGGCCGCTTTGTTTCAAAAGTGGCACACGTGCTAACTAATAATCCTGAAACACACACGTATTACGCTTCAGGTAGATTTTCTGTCCATCTTGCTGAAAACAATCTATTTATCAAAGTACCGATTGACCAAATTATTGGAAAGACAACAAATAAACATACAGAGACCTCAGGTGCAGTCACAAGGCACTATTTGACTGTAGAGAAGAGCGTTTATGTGTTAAAGATATGGTCTCAGCAACTCCAATCTGCATTATGCTGATCTTCAGCAAACAAGAATTAAAAGGGTGAGCTTAATGCACAGAGTCTGCAGGATATGATACGGAACAACTGGGTCAGTCTCTAATTCTTTTGTGACCAATTAACGGCCGGCCTTTCCACTTGAAAGCGCTATTACCCTGATGAAGAGGCTAACACGTGCCTTTTGCTTCATGCAGCCTTTGTCTCAAACACAGGTCATAAAGCTGTGGTTATCATTTCATAGGACACAAATGTATTCATCATTGACTTGTAATATTACGACCAAATACGGAGAAAATGGAGATTGGGATCTTTCTGTCAGAAATAATGTTCGTCATATAAATATTTTGGTATATACTTTGCCACTGTCCGTGGGTGACACTTCTCACATTAACTCATTCTTCCCTAATAACGCTTTTTCTCGCTAATATCTAAATGTCGTCTGCTAATTGTATTTTATTAATTTAGGGATTTCAAATTTTTTTATGAAACTTGCATGGAAATCACTTCAAATTATATGCTCATGGTCAATAGCTTTTAGAAAAGCTGTTGACTCGCCCTTCTATCAGGGTTGAATGAGTTAAAATGTACCTGAAAACAAGCCTCACTAAACTGAAAAGCCACACATGTGTACTTCCTTCTGCACACTGTAGATCGGATGGATTTTTGAAGTGCAATTTGGAGAAGCGTCATCTTACCCGCTGCATTCCATGGTTGTGCAATGTGGATAAATAATACGAAAGAGGCACCACTTTTTACTCTGAAATCTACTTTAGTACTTAGTGGCGAAAGCAATTATGGGTATGAAATCCAATTGACCAATGCTGCCAGCCCTTGGTGAGCTAGACTGGCTCCCAATTGATATAATTTGGAACCGTGTGTGTGTCAAATATTACCATCGTATGCGTTATGATCTGCAGTGATTTCATGTTTATACGACAGCGTTTGACAATTTACTAATTTCTACATGGAGGATTCCAAACTTGCCTGGCCATATTGCTCTGGAATTCATAATATACTAAAAGAAAAAAGACGTGATTGAGCATTTACTTGCCCAAATGAAGCTTGGATACGACCCTATCAGAAATTAGGTCTTGACAGCTACAGAATTTCTTTCTTTCAAGTTATACATGACTGGTACTGCATTGTGAAATATTCTTTATTTTGTCAAACATAATGTACCATTAAAACAAATTTTAATGTACACGACTTATACGCCTCACATTTAAAATGTAAGGCACGGTTTGGTTGATAGAGCACAAACGAGAAATCGTGGTATGTGGAAGAATGCTTGTATAATAACATGAAACAAAATTCATGTTATTTTACAAGCCGTTAAAAAGTAGTAATTCCGACTCTTGAAATTGATACAGTAAAAATTGACTGCGTGGATGAATTGAACTTCTTGGGTCTAACTTTAGACAAACATGTGAGTTGGTATAACCATATATGGAAGATATGTTTCAAAGCATGGCAGATAGCAGGTATTTTAAATAAACTTAAAAACATCCTTCCGATGGAAATCGTTTTCATCCTATATAATACATTAATTGTATCACATTGTAACTACTGCTTTCTTGTATGGGGACATAAATCAGAGAGGCTGTTTACTATTCAGAAACGGTCAATTCGTATAATAAGCAATAAAAACTTCAATGCCCAAACTGAACCTACATTTAAACAATTGAATTTACTAAAACTGCAAGATATATATAAACTGCAGCTTCTAACATTTATTTCAGACTTAAAAATGAAAATTGCTTTCATATTTCCATAACCTGCCCATATTTCATAGCTCCACCACACATGACTATAACACAGGAAACAGAAACAACTTTTTTTTTTTTATAAATTCGCACTTCTTGTGGATATGTGCAAGATTGCATTAGGCATCAACTGGGCTATATTTGGAACGACATGCCAGCAATAATAAAAGACAAAGTAAACACACATAGCATCCAAGATTTTACAGTCTATGTTAAAAGATATGTCATAGACAAGTATGAAACAGGATGTTGCATACAGAATTGTTATGTTTGCAATACTGGTAGTTGTTCTGTTTGTTATTATCTTTTTATACCTTTTTTATGTGCCCTGGTTCGAATATATTGTAATTTAAGCACATTTTAAATGTGATTGATGTATTTTTCACATGTTACCTGTTACTGATTCAACACTGTTATACCTTTAGGGCGGCTTGCATGAGAGCGGTCAGATATGACCTCAGTGCAAGTCTCCCAGGTCAATATGTACATTTTATATTACTACAAATGATATGATTGTAATGTAAATATGGAAGTAGCGATCGAATAAAATGATTCCTGATTCCTGAATGGGCAGAAGATATGGTACACGTTTTATTTTAATGCCCCCCCTTACACAACATCAGAATGGTTATACTCAAAGACCTTGAACATAAGTTAACAAGGTATGGAGCACAGGCAGTGTGGTTCCATTACTGCATGCATCTCTCTCTCTCTCTCTCTCTCTCTCTCTCTCTCTCTCTCTCTCTCTCTCCCCCCAGGTAAACTGTGTATTATTCTAGGGGTCAAGACTTCCTCTGTGGTGACATTTAAAGGCGTACAAGTACATTCTTTCTGAAGGCTTGGGGGTTTCAACGGGAGTCAGTAGCGACCACGAGATGCCGACCTGATTTTCATGGTATGCTTGCCTGTCTCTCAAATGGATAAAGGTTTGTCACACGGAGTGGCAGGAGCCGGGTTTTGTAGCTTGGTGCGGTATTGCCACAGTACTCACCGTGCCGATATGTGTATATATATATATATATATATATATATATATATATATATATATATATATATATATATATATATATATATATATATATATATATATCTGCTCACATTGTATAGGTATCTACTTTTATCGTACACTGTAGCTTGCCACAGACGCATCATGTCCGCACCCCGGCCGGCCCATGGTGCCTGCGTATCAAAGGGGTAGTTATTCCAAATAATTTATTATTGTCTTTATTTTTATTGTTGCTGTTGCTGTTTTGTCGTTGCATTGTTGTTGTTGTTATTGTTAAAATTCTAATTTATCACTTAATGTTACTGAAACCTTGGTTAACATCATTCCAATGGAATAAAATAGAATTTCATACATATGAAGATTTATTTTCAGATTTGAACTGCATCTGTTATTTCAAATACTTGTCATAAATATGCAAGTTTTTTTGATAATTCGCTCAGCATGTCGAAGTATAGGCACATTTGCAAAACTCAGATTATGCTATTGGAAAATGTATATACTTTTAATATGTTTATATTAACACTTTTCGATCCCAGTTTTTTGTAAGGCAAGGACGAAAATGATTATCCATACAACGTTTGAGTAGACGTGAAATCCGTAATGGTATCCCTCATACACAGAGCTTTTTTTAACGAAAACAAATCCTTTCCGTTTCAGCTGAACTTTTCTGTCTCCATACGCCATTCGGAAGTTTTCTTGCAATGTTAGTTTTGGGCAAACACTATTTAGCTTGCTCGTGTTCCTAGACACATATGCACTTCTTTTAAATCAAATATTACATGTAGCTGACCTTGCTTTTGTTTGTTTCTTTCTTTCGGTTGTTGGTTGTAACAAAAAGTAATGTCGAATGCTGGCCATCAAGTTTCAAATATCTACCAACGACGTGTGTACAGATACCTTTCTTGTGCACCACACATAATCTTGGTCAGGACGTTACGTACAGGTGGCGCCACTATCTATCCTCCTTTCCAGCATAGAAAACTTAAATTTCATAGTTTTGAGGCAAAATATTCTTTGAGCCCGAACATCCACATCAACTAATGTGCTGCTTGTCAACAACGCACAGCTTAAATTCAGTTCATTTCTCTTGATTTTACGTGCATGAACGTGTATAATTCTGGTGGCACTTAGAACATTAAAAACACCCCTAAGCAAGTGTAATGTAGGCTTTTCCCGTTCCTGTTTCAGTAATTGCATGAAGTTAATGTTTTATCATTGATTATCGTTCCTGTATTCTTCAAGAATGTCAGATTATAAAGTGCTTTCTACTTTGTCATTTGCCTTACCAAGAGAAACAAGCATCTGCTTGTTGTATAATCAAATAAGAGTAGACATATCATGCCGCTTCAATTGCCATTGAATACATGAACAGGAAACATTACAGAAGTGTTATGCAGCAGCTCTGTCTGACTGGCCCATGTGTTTCATCAACACGTATATTCCTGTAAATGTTGATCAGCAAATGACGTGTCACCTTGCGTCCTTTTGTATTACTGCGGATAATTTACAATTAAACTTCCCTGGCAAATTATGCTAAAATTGCATTAGTTCCAATTTTTATGCACAAGGTCCCGTTTCATGGAGTGAAGAAATTATTGGGGGGGGGGTCTTCACTCCGTTGAAATTGCATCTGATAACTTTTGGAATATAGATTGGACATCATAATTTTAAGAATTTTGCATACGAAAACTGTTTTTATTTCGCACTTAGCAATCAAGATTTATCTAATCGGACCTCCAAACATGCATTAAAATTTTAATTTATGCTGTTGAATGGTTCATAGAAGGAAACAACCTGCATGAATGCCCGATTAGATCCTCTTCATTGCAGCATCATAGGACGCCATCTTTTGAAATTGAAGTATCTCACAATTTTGCAGGGACGTTGCTGCGCGAAGCGGAAACGAATATTGCAAGCGCTTTTACATTTTCAGGGACCGTCGCTTGTTTGTGTTAGTCTCTTTATGTTAACAGATGGCACATGGGGATCTCTTAATGGCAACAGGTAGATGTGGGTCTCTTAATGAGAACTGGTGGTACATGTGGGTCTCTTAATCGACCAGATGGTACATGTAGGTCTCTTAGTGAGACCAGATGGTACATGTGGGTCTCTTACTGAGAAAAGATGGTACATGTGTGTCTTCTATTGAGGACAAATGGTACATGCCTAAATGCCAACAAGGTCCCCACTGACCGTTAATAACTTCAAGCACTGAACATACAATACTAAGGTACTGGGTACTTTTGTTAAACTGCTAGGGAACCAAACCTTTCTGATCCTTTGACTGTAAGCTTAAATCGTCATGTCAGAGACAATATGGGTTATGGCAAGTTTGAATCATCTAGCCTGTGTATTGACATATATGTGAGGTTGCCAGATGATTGTGCAAAGGTTGCTGTCATTTTTCTGAAAGAGACCAGTATATATATATATATATATATATATATATATATATATATATATATATATATATATATATATATATATATAAATATATACGCGTCATCCATTCGCCCATTGACACACCCGTGCGGTGACCTGCTGTGAGTGCACAGCCGCCGCTGCTGAGTTAGGCAACTTGCAGCCCCTGTACACCGGCGGTAAACAATTTTCTTCTGGTGAAGCTGTATGGCTAGAAATTAGTAATCTGTGCCAACGATGTGGAATATTTATGGGTGGTTGAATGGCCGAAAATAGGTGAGTTGCTGGTTGAATCTATTAAATTGGTAAATCTATTGCACAATGTGTCCAAAAAGATACCCGTTGCCAAAGTTTAAGCAGTCTTCTACAACATGAACACATGATGGTATATGTGTGTGTGTCCTAGGTATATGTGTGTGTGTCCTATACGCGTGAGATAGTCACTCCCCAGTTTGACTGTTGACGCTTCTTTTTCGATTGGCTGTCGTATGTACTCATTTAACAGCAGTATACATCACTATCATGCTATCTTTCACGACTATCTAATATCCCAGGTGTAATTTATGATAGATGAATGTTTTCGTGTCGACAAATAAATACCAAAACAGACGATGCTAAAAAAGCTTGGTGTAAACATACATCGTAATAACCGGTAGTGGTTTAAAGTTGTCTAAAAATCTGTAACGTCCTTACCTTTTATTTTTCCGGGTAGATGCCGCACATAAACAGATTAAAATTGTGAGAGCATCGCAAAAATACAAAAACAAAAAACAATTTTAAATTAGCCCTCATTTGCATAATTTCCAAAATCATAGCCTCTCATTATAAAAATTCAAGACTTCATCTATAGAAGTATTGTGCCAATTTTGGAGATCGTTTCTGTAATATTGTCCAAGAAAAGGGCAGACAAATTTGGTTTAAACATATTTTATTTGCCAAGTTTACAAAGATAATACAAAAGCAATGATTATGTGCAATTGGGAAAGAGGGCGAAGCCCTATTTTAATCCCTCTCGCAGAAGAGGACACATATAACAACAGGACAGCACTAGACGCACAAAACCATTAAGAAGAGGACAAAACGCCGACAAGACAGATAGGGGGGCAGGTATAATATTCACAATGTCAATAACAATAACTATATATAATTACACATGTTGCAGAATTTGGTAAATTGTTTTAACGTATATAAACAATAAAATAATATGAATACTTGTGTAAGCGATTGGCGATCAACCAACACCTGACTTGAAACGTACGGTTACAGAGATGTAATTATGTATGGCTGAGAAAATCTCGATATTTTCCGTAAGAGAACAATCAGAGGACCCGTAGAATATTGTCTGTAAGGTAAAAGGAGGATACTGTAAAATAACAGTATGAAGGTTTGATCGGGGAATAGTGTAATTAGGGCAATGAAAAAAGTAATGGCAAGAATCTTCATTAGGTGCGCATTTTGGGGTATTTTTTATGCCAATCTTGAAAAGATGCGAGTTCAATTGGCTAGCATCCAAACGGAGGCGTGTCTGCTGAATAGCTAAAAATCTATTGCCAAAGTTGTACAACTCCTCAAACTTCATGGCTCTGATTACTGGTTGGGCTATGTTTGATTTGAACTTACGGATAGAGTCTGACTTCCGTATTTCGAGAGGTAGTTGATTGCATAATCTAATGGTTGAGGGAAAGAAAGATTTATCAAAAAGGTCGGTGCGAGCTCGGAAGTGAGGGAGATCGAACTGTTGGCGCGTGGCGTAGGTATGAGTTCCAGTAAAAGAAGCAGTGGAAAGAACAGAACATAATGGGTCCGGAACTAGTTTATTAACCAATTTATACATAAAGGTTAGATTTGAAATTTCCCGGTGTTTAGTTAAGGTTAACCATCCAGTTTCTTCATATAGTTTAGCATTGCTGGTTCCATACATTGCACCAGTTACAATTCGGGCGGCATTAAGCTGTACGCTTTCAAGTTTATCTTCATCTTGAGTTGTACAGCCACTCCATACTTGACTACAATATTCTAAAATAGGCCTGATGAAAGAAGTATAAATAATTTCCAGTGTTCTCCTATCCAATGTAAATTTCAAACTTTTCATAATATTAATCAATTTGGTTGATTTGTTAGATATGTCAGCAATATGGTCTGACCATCTTAAATCGGAGCGCAATGTACCTCCGAGATGTTTATGTTGAGCTACATCTTGCAAAACATGACCTTGAAATAGGATTGGGGGATGAATAGGAGTTTGAGCCCTTCGAGAAATGAGCATTGAATCTGTTTTCAGAGCATTAAACGTGACAAGCCAATCATTAGACCATTGGTTAATATTTGAAAGATCCATGTTCAAAGTTCGAGCCGCAGTGTCAGGGTTATTAACAGTCAAATAGAGAGAGGTATCATCAGCAAACATTTTTATGTTAGAACGGACAACGTTAACAATATCATTTATGTAGATCAGAAGCATAAGAGGACCGAGAACAGAACCTTGCGGCACACCAGCACAAATTTTACCGCAGTTGGAAGACTGACCGTTAATGACCACACGTTGATAAAGATTATGTAAATAGTCTGTAAACCAAGCAAGAAGATCTTCCTTAATACCGGCTTTCCTTAATTTGTGCAACAAGCCGGGATGCCAAACTTTATCAAATGCCTTACTTATATCGAGAAAAATTATTCGAACTTCTTTCTGTAGGTCGACAGCCAGACATAGTTCGATATATAGAAGAAGTAGCTGATTTATGGTTGAATCACCAGGGATGAATCCTGATTGGTGAGCAGATATGACAGTGTTATCTCTAAAGAAATTGAAAACATTCTTAAAGACTATTTTCTCGAATACCTTCCCCGGGCAACTAAGTAGTGACACAGGCCTGTAGTTGTTACATAAATTATCATGGCCTTTCTTATGAAGGGGAGAAACGTTGGCTTGTTTCAGGGGAGAAACGTTTGCTTGTTTCAAATTTGCTGGTAAAGAAGAAAAGAATTTCTGGGAAAACATTATGTCTGTGTTAGCACAAAGGCATGATGAAGATGCTACAGCACCGACTCAGTCATCAATTGAGCAAGAGAAGTATTCTGTACAAACCGGACCATGCCTCCATGATGCTGATGGAATGAATGCTGACACTGTTACGGAAACCATTTGTTGAATGCGGCTATGTCACAAACCTTCCAAATGAAGTTGGAATGGCACCACTATCTATAATGGTTTTGAAGTTATCCAACATTAAATTTGTGCATTCCCCTGATTTGCTTAAATTAAAATGCAACAACTTTCCTTCATGGTTCATTTGATACGGCTATGTCACCAACCCATCAATTGAGGCTGTTTGGCATCCATTTTTTAAATAGTTTTGGAGACATTCAACGTTCAAACTTTCCAAGTACTCGTAACTAGCATCGTTTGGAATGCTATAGTTTTTGATCTTGGTTTATTAAGTTGGCAGGTGTCACAAACCAGTATGTATAACTTGAAATAGTGTGTCTATCTGTAAGAGGTTAGACGATATGGAGCTTTCAATTTTTAATTGCTCCTAATTTGCACGATTTTGAACATCATGACTGTTATATACAATACGCACAATTTCACTGCTCGTTCAATCCCCAATGCCAAATTTGGTACTTTTCGGAACAATAGTGTGCGAGGAAAAGCGCACCATAACTGACACGGAAATAAATAAACAGATAGATAGATAGATAGATAGATAGATAGATGGATGGATGGATGGATGGATGGATGGATGGACGGACGGACGGACGGACGGACGGACGGACAGACAGACAGACAGACAGACAGACAGACAGACAGATAGACAGATAGACAGATAGATAGATAGATAGATAGATAGATAGATAGATAGATAGATAGATAGATAGATAGATAGATTCATTTGTATTTCCAAGTCTCCCTGTGAGGTATAAATCAAATGCTTTGCGTGCTTCAGTGGATGTGACTACAGCAAAAACTTATGAATTAATAGACAAAATTACCCTCGTCGTTAATCTATTAAACCAAATCCGCCGAGTTGTTTGCCTGCCTGCCCTCAGGCGGGCAGGCAAACAACTCGGCGGATTTGGTTTAATAGATTAACGACGCGCGCGAAGCGCGTGGCTGATCAGGCGGGCAGGCAGGCGAACAACGAGGGAGGATTTGGTTTAGACAGATTAACGACGATGGTTCTTTTGTTTTTATCTCCTGGGCCCAGTGCGAAAAAAGAAAAGAAAAGAAAAGACAATTTATATCACATGTACCATTTGATTTCACTACATTATATCGGATTTTGTCAAAGTCTTACCGCATGAAAGAAAAATAAATAAGACAACAAAGAAAAGTGGTCGACCATAGGCCTTTCGGAGGATTTCTTTAAACGACCGTCGCTTCAGGCCAATATCTCGACGAAAAGTTACTTTTGGATTATTTCTATATGGAACAAATTGGTGGAGAGGAGAATTGGAAGGTCACGTTGCCCAGCAATGTGGCACCAGCAAGCATTCCATAGTGGGCTCCCGTGGAGCTCAACTGACTGAGGGCCGTCATCACTGACGGCAGCATTGCAAGCATTACCAGAAGGAACGGGACATTGGGCACAACCTACCCCAGCTGGGAAAAACGATTAAGACAGAGTCTGGGGAGTGTTTTGGACAAATGTTAGAGGTCTCTGCAAAGAAGGAGAATTTCCCTGGAGAATACTGCACATGGCGTGTTGTTGACATACTGCTTGCTGCATAATAGTTCACGGACTGCACATTTTTGTGCCTGCTTTGCTGTTAAATGGTGCTTCGCGGGACTCCCTTTGAGTCTTCAGTGCTGATGAAAAAACATTTGACCTTTGACCCATAGTCACATCAAATATGGAATTGATTCTTGCCATATTTGGAAGACCATATATCTGATTTTACAAACATGGCAAAAAGTAGTTTCATCCATGGGAAATGGTCAACAATATCACATAGGCCATATTCTATGGATTTCCAATGTAATATTTACAAAATAAGGGATAAATGTGTGAATAACACCTCTGCCTATAATACTTTTGCACACATTGAACATCTAAGCTTTTCAAGCACACTAATTAGCATAAAGTCAAGTTCTAGAACTTTCGTTTGTGGTCACAGCACAAACCTATGAATTGGTGTTGAAATAACAGCTCTACCTACAGCAGTTGTGAAAATGTTCAAAACGTACATTTTAAAATGCCCCTGATTTGCATAATTTTAAAACTGTCACCCCTGAATCACTGTCCGTCAGCAGTACTAACTTCATTTTCGCCGGAAATGTATACCACAAAATACTATACAAAACTTGGAAATCCATCCAATTCAGCTGAAATAGCCTGCGTCCCTATGCTTATACCTCCCTGATGATGCTAAAAAGTATAACTGCAATTTGAAAGCGTCCGCAAGTTAAATAAATGTTATGCTTTCTACTTTGTCACTGAGGGAACATTCTGGAACATATATTTATGATTGAGGTTGCGCGTAGGTACTGAAAACGTTTCAGCACATCTCATTTTACAACCGCCCACATTCAACCAGAGAAGTATAATCAAACGCCAAGTTCCACTAAGCTGTTACGCCCAAGTATTAGAACTGCTTCCTTACATAAAGTAAAAGCAAGAATTTTGTTTATGTTTATGTAATCTTCCTTATGACTGGTATGACCCCTCCTCTCTGGAGCCAGAAGATAGGTGTGTGTGTGTGTGTGTGTGTGTCCCATGCATAAACTCTGGTACATAATTGGTTGAGTTATTCCTGGCCTGATTACTAAGTTGCCATGAAACCATTCAACCATGCAGTCACAGACAGACATACATATTGATGGATCTATTGATCGATGAATAAACGGACAGATAGATAGCTAGATAGATAGATAGATAGATAGATAGATAGTCAGAAAGATAGATAGATAGATAGATAGACAGACAGACAGACAGACAGACAGACAGACAGATAGATAGATAGATAGATAGATAGATAGATAGATAGATAGATAGATAGATAGATAGATAGATAGATAGATAGATAGATAGATAGATAGATAGAAAGATAGATATATAGATAGATAGATAGATAGATAGATAGATAGATAGATAGATAGATAGATTTTATCGAGCAAGAGACTCACCAACTGTGCTTAAATGCTTGCAAGGATAAAAAAAATAATACGGAAAGATCATCCACCTTGCTGATAAGTGTGCTCAAAGAAGTGGGATTTAAGTAGAATAATACCACAGAAAATAGGATACTATTTATTTGGAAACCCCATATTGTTGTAGCCAGAGCTCACTTTTTGAGATCAATAAAACAATATTGCAGATATGGCAACAAGATAGTATATGTAAATGAGACCTGGGTGAACAACAATTACTGCCGGTCTGATAGTTGGTTCCCGGTGCTTGCAAAAGCAGGGTTTGTTGTGCTCCTGGAACATTGAGATATGGAGGTGTTAAGTATTCCTTCAGGATAACGAAAAGTTAGATGATGAGTCACATGATGAATCAGACTTAGGTAAAGAGTCGGATAGCAAGCATGGTAGATGTATGTGAAAATATTGAGGTGTCAAAACCAAGAAAAGTTATAAATATTTCAGTACATCTAGATATCGCCTTGCATGGCCAATATTGATATAGTTATTGATAAAAAAATAGATACATGGGAGTCTGTAGGTCTGTTATAACATTAAGTTCTGTGTATATATGGCCATACATTTATCATGTCATCAAAATGTCTGCATGTGAAGAAATCATAACTTTTCAATGCACGCATATAGTCATCTGTCAAATTTGAAGTTACAATACGACATATACTACATGGGCGGACATGCACACACACACACACACACACACACACACACACACACACACATTGAGGCATATGTAAAATTCCAATGTTTGCTGAAAAAGTGCAGGAAAAAATCCTATCACTGCCGCAGATTTTGTACTTAGGAGTAAATTGTATCTTAGTTTTTCAAAGCATTTTGCCTGTGATGACATTATACCCCTGACTTGAAATACTGTGACTTACAAGTGACAGGTTTGTAAGTCAGAGACGAGCAACGAAAGGATTAAATGATTAAATGGCCTGTCTCTGATATTTTTTTGCAAAACCACATCCTTAATCAAACAGATCATGATCCATACGTGTCGTGATTATGGTCGCTGCTGAAATTATTTTTTGTTTGAGTATCCTTGGTTAAACATGCACTTCGCGCATCAGATCCATAGTAAAAATGTCCATATAAACAAGAAGTACCAACTTACTAGGGATTTTGTACTATGGCGGCACTACAAGAATTGAAGAAATGAAGTTTATTGTCAATACATGTTTTCACTTGTGACACACTAAAACTGAAAATTTTGACTTTTTCCTGCTCGCTCTTCAGAGATCAACTTAACGTCAACAAGACGGTAGTGTGAGCAGCTACATTGGAATCATTCTGCTTGAAAGAATTATTATTTGATAGTGCCCCCAGCAGCTTTATTATGAACTTCATTTTTCAAATTTGGAGAGATACGAAACATTTGGAGTAAAATCAGTATTAGTAAGTGCTCTTTCTCACTTGATTCCTAAAATGCTGACAGTCCCTTTTGGAGATTTCCTGAAGTTTTAAACAAATTTTATTTTTCAAACTACACGAATAAAGTTTCACAGAAATAATATGACAATTGGGAAAAAGAGTTGAGCCCTATCCAAATCCCTATTGCGGAGAAGAGACAAAGAAGACAAAAACACACTTGAGGATGACAGTCACAAGACCAGGACAGATAGAAGGGCTCATAGTCTTACGTCTACATTGTAATACTGCCGTTTGTGTACATGTATAAATAAACTCAAACACTATTGGCCTTGCTTAGCCTATCCCTGATGGTTTAAAACCTCCAGTAGCTGAAATGTAATCGTCGGTAGCAGAAAAAATTTATTCATTATCGAGCAGAGAGCATGTACAAGAACCATACAATATTGTTTGCAGAGTAAATGGGGCGAGAGAAGTGATGGCAGAATGTAATGTTGATCGTGGTACAGTATATAGAGGGCATGCAAAAAAATAATGCCATGTACCTGCAACGGATGTTCCGCAGCGGCACTTCGGTGTGTCAGGGACTCCAATTTTATGTAAATGAGAATTTAGTTGGCTTGCACCTAGACGTAAGCGTGTGTGCTGAACAGATATACATCTATTGCCAAAGTTATACAACGCAGAAAAGTTTATACTTCGAGGAACTGGTTGGCATATCTTAGACTTAAAGACTTGAAGTGATCTGGACTGTCGAACAGCGGTAGGTAATTCATTCCATAACCGAACTGCGGAAGGGAAAACAGATTTATCGAAAAGTTCAGCACGAGCCCTGAAATGAGGTAGGTCAAAATTAATGTTGGCGTATACGTGGAGGCATTCGGAACTGTAGGAATTACAGAACATAAATTATCAGTAGCGAGTTTGTTTGCCAGCTTATGCATAAGGATCAATTTCGAAAAATCCCTTCTCTTAGCTAATGTATGCCATCCAAGTTCCTCGTACAATTTTGCATTACTGGTACCATGCATTGCTCCAGTAACAATGCGAGCATCATTTAATTGAACACTTTCTAATTTTGCTTTATCCGCGGCAGTACACCCACTCCAAATAGGGCTACCATATTCAAGAACTGGTCTAATAAAAGGTACATATATTGTTTCCAAAGTTAGTCTATCTAGAGTAAATTTTAGTCCCTTGATGATATTGGTCAATTTACTGGCTTTACAAACAATTTCGTTAACATGATCAGTCCACCTTAAATCAGACCGCAAAGTGACGCCGAGGTGTTTATGTTGATTAACATTCCGAAGAGCATGGCCCTGAAAAATAATAGGGGGTGATATGGCGAGTTAGTTTTCCGAGAGATAAACATTGAGTCCGTTTTGGGGGCATTGAAAGTAATAAGCCAATCATCGGCCCATTGACTGATATCAGAACGATCAGAGTTAATAGATGCAGCCGCCGCTTCCGGCTATCAATTTCTAAGTACAAACAGGTGTCATCGGCATAAAGTTAAATATTAGAACGAACAATATTAACAATATCATTAATATAGATTAAAAACATGAGAGGACCAAGAACCGAACCTTGCGGCACACCTGCACCAATTGAACCCCAAGAAGAGGCTTGACCTCGGATAACAACCTGCTGTTGGCGATTATGAAGGTAATCTGTAAACCAATCCAGCAAGTTGCCTGAAATACCATTTTTTTCTCCACTTGTGCAGCAGACCTGCATGCTATACTTTATCAAACGCTTTGCTTATATTTAAGAAAACAATACGGACTTCTTTTTACTTGTCGACAGCTAGCCACAGCTCATGGTAAAGGAGCAATAATTGATTAACGGTAGAGTATCCTGGAGTAAATCCAGATCGATGAGTAGAGATGACAAGGATGTCCCGGAAATGAGTAAAAACATTTTTAAACACAATCTTTTCAAACACTTTGCCAACACAGCTAAATAAAGAGACTGGCCTATAATTATTACATATATTCTCGGGCCCCTTCTTGTGAAGGGGGCCAAACGTTGGCTTTTTTCCAAAGTGCAGGGAATTTCTTTTTTCCTAAGGAGAAATTAAAAAGTTTCGTTAATGAGGAAGAAATAGCCGGTGCAGCTTCCTTAAGTTTTGGACAAATTTCATCAGGTCCAGATGCCTTACTTATGTCCAGGCTTAAAAGTGTCTCGAGAACTTCTTGTTCACTTACATTTAGAAAGTCGAGATCGGAAGTTAAAGGGTTAGCAATTTCTGGTAGAGTTGCTGAAGACGCATCTAGGTTACACTGCTGAAGAAAAAATGAATTAAAAATTTCAGCTTTTGTTTGATTAGCCGATATGTGTTTATCATCATGTAAAATAGATAGAACGGTTAATGACTGGTTGCGATTAAGAAAGTATTTAACAGTGCGCCACCAGCATTTGTTTTTACGATAAGGATTTTTTAGGTCGGCTCTAAGTTTATTATTGCATTCCTGTTCTGCAGATTTCAGTCTCTCTTGGTAAAAATTTCGAAATTGACAAAAAGAGGTCCAGGCACCAGTTTCATAATTTAGACATTTGGCTTTTTCATATTTTCGATTACCTTGACGTTTAAGTGATCTAAGTTGTGAATTATACCAAAGTTGGTCAGAATGTCTTATCTGGATTCTTTTATTAGGAATGCAGTTGTAGGGAGCACGTGCTACAAGTGTCTGCAATTGGCAGTTCACAACAGCTATAAGAGGAGGGCAGTGGGTTCCCTTCTCTGGTGATCGAGAGGTAAGGGTACTTACTGATACTGATATTACTCTAGATATCTTGTATTGGTCACGTAATGTAACATCTCGACCACAATTTGCCGATATGCAAGCGTATAGGTGGAGGGTGTAACGTTACTGGCACACTGGCTTCATTTGAACATCGGGAACGGCAGCCTGGGGGTAAGCATTGATCTGAGTGAGGAGGCGACATCTGAAGCGAAAACCTGAGAGCTATGCGAAGTTGAGGTCGCAAACAGCAGAATCCAACCAAAGCTGGAAACCCTCCTTACCGACCAGCATGGGACCATACCAAACCCTGGTGCTTGCCCGCCAACATGAAAGTTGAGCGGTGAAGGTAAGCAGCAAGTGTCTGCACAAACCTGGTAATCACCAGTGTAGCCATGACAAGACTGAACGGAAGTGCCTTTAACTGATAGAATAGGGCTGCAAACGCGAACCCATTTGATTGATTTATTACATGGTGTAGATTGATTTGCGGTTTAAAAAAGAAAAAGAAAAAGGAAAAGTGCTCCCAAGGGAAAAGTAGAGAGTGTGAATAAAGGAGACATTAAGAACAAAAGTTAAGAAACAGGTTAAGCAGGATCACCTATATATATATATATATATATATATATATATATATATATATATATATATATATATATATATATATATATATATATATATATATATATATATATATATATATATATATACTTTATTTTTCGTACTCGCAGTACATGGAGTTACAATTGAGCAAGGAAAAAAAATCAAATAATCAAATCACAAGTAGATAATGAAAAGTCAGTTCATACATTACAATTCACATTAATATCAAGACAATGCGTATCCCAATCTTAATATTAATTTGTACATAAATAATCGATCAGTTGAAGCACCTCTGTTTGGTTTAAATTACAGGCCATTCCTCCGTCACGTACTTCACACAGCTCGCGAATGAGCATGGCATGTGCCCTCTGTTCTGGTGAAGCATGGCCCACATTCCCTTTGACGTTACACAGATTGCTATAGAAATTGACATCATTCAACAGATAATTCCTTCGTATATTGTACCTCTGTAATAAGTAGTTTAACGATCTGCCTACCGGCGATCGTGAACCCTTATGAATCATTTTGAGACAAAATCCAACCAAGGGATTCTCACTCATATTTAGTTTGTGAATGAATTTAAAGAACCGTGAGTGTAACTGTACCTCGAACGGACTTACTCCACATATCTCAGAGAGTAGTACATTATGAGTTCTATAAGGCAACTTCCATATGTGGCGTACTGATTTACGCCAAGCAATGAGCAATTTCTCTATTTCTGGACTTGTGTAGTCCCATAGCTGTGAACCGTAAAAACACGTTGCATATGATTGAAGTAACTTGTATCGTATTGATGAGAAAGCATGTCCAAACTGAGCCATTATGATATCAACTTCAGAATATAATTTACTAACACATCGTTGTACATTGCATGATAACGAGTCTGCTCCCACACAGTTTCCTAAATGAATATATTTATCAACTTTTTCTATTACTCTTCCGTCCATTTTGATTGTGTGACAGGAATCATCGTCTGGGAATGACAGCCATTTACTTTTAGAAGGATTAAACAACACATTAAATTCTTTCCCAAACTCTGAACAAATGTCTATTAATCTCTTGAGACCTGTTATAGTAGGAGATAGTAATGCCAAATCATGGGCAAAGGCCAGCGCGCCCACGAACATATGCCCAATATGGCAACCAAAACTTGATTTTTTAAGTCTAGACATTAATTCATCAATATATATCCCGAAGAGGATAGGGGATAGAGCCCCTCCTTGCTTGACGCCATTGCTTACGTCAAAGGGCTCGCTAAAGGCGTTTTGCCATACAACATTAACAGTTTGGCTTGTGTACATATTCAGGAGAAGACGTATAGTTAAAGGAGATATATTTCTTTTTACTAATAATCTGAAGAGTTTAATATACTCCACCCTATCGAATGCTTTAGTTGCATCTAGAAAAGATATATTCACATTAGTGTTCTTGGACATGTAGTAACTGACACATTCGGACAAGACAAATGTGCATTGGGTTGTTCAGGAGTTGCATTTGGACCCGAATTGTAGTTCTGACGTGCTTTATAGTTCAATGTTTTCAGCCATAATGATACAGTCCAATAACTTCCCAAAAATGCTGCTAAGTGCGATGCCACGATAATTGTCAGAATCACTTAATGACTTCCTCTTGTCTTTCGGAATTGGATGTAACATGATTTTCGTAAGCCCCGCGGGGCAGTTCCATGTAACACCATGGTTGAGAAAAGAAGAGAGAGATACATATGTAAACTATTGTTGCCATTGATAATGTGGTCAGCGTAATAGCCAAGATCACCATCATGTTTACCTTTTTTCAACTTTAAGATACCACTTTTTATCTTATCCACTGATATGACGCTTTCTTGACACGACCCACCAGATAGAATAGCCTCTTCAAGATCAGTTTTTAACGTTTCCATTTCTTTTACATCAGAATTATATAATTTGGCATATTTATTAGCAAACAGTTCTCCTATTTCGCTTGGCTCTGACACCCCATCAATGCTAGTTGGTCTATTTCCACCCGCGTTTCTAATTTTTTTTCACTTCGAACCAAAAGTTCCTAGTTTTATTATTAACAATAGATTCCGCTAATTTATTTGCGCTACACATCTCTTTGTTTCGTTTGACATAACGCAGGGCATAATGGTACTTGGAGCGAGTATTATTTCTAAGTATAGGTTAGACGCCGTGTAGAGTTTTCCAATTGAATTAGAAGACGAGCGCGCAGCGCGAGTCTTCTAATTCAATTGGAAAACTCTACGAGGCGTCTGACATACTTATACTCCAAAAGATGGGTATTATAAAAGTATTTCCTACTTGAAACAAAGTTAAAAGACTTGATTTCGAAGAGAAAAGCGACAAGTAAGAGTACATAATGTAACGACCTTTGACACTTGACCTGTCACGCTCCCTGACCCTATTCAATGCTGGTCAACAATAGACACGCTGGAATAAATATTATGTAAAATCCTCAAAGCATCGTCTCAGCTGCTTAGCGTAGTGGACAGCACGCTCAGCCGTAGATCACAGAATTCGTGGTTCAAACCCTGCCAGGGACAAAATATTTTTTTCATTAAAAAGTGTAGACAAAAATTGTCGAAGTTCCATTGCAAAGTCCCGTCACGAGGTCACTTGCACTTCAGCGGATCTAATTCAATTAGACTCCCAGGAGGAGAGGAGCTCTATGAAAATTAGACTCCGCTGAAAACAATAGAAATTGGGCGCTGAGGAGTATAATGTCAGCAAGATGACCTGACCTAGGAGAGTTATTACATTTCCATATGAAATGCCAAAATATTGCATCTTTTCTGTAACCTTCAACATAATTACTCCACCCCGGTATCACTTTCTTTGATTTGTCAGAACTATATGGGATAGTAGATTTGCTCGCACTGATACATGCAGACACAATTTCATCATGGAAATTTTGAATGTCTGATGTGTGCTCCTTACACGTGGTATTAGTACAATGAATGGCCGTTAGAGGGACTTCAATTTTGCTTAAGTTTTGTTCCAGTTCACTACGGTAATTATTTAAATCCGTCACAGAGGCATTATGCCACAATGGCTTTGGGATGCTAGATATTAAGCTGTCAGTAGAAATATAAGACTTCATTATTTCCAGTTTAAGGATAACTGGAGAGTGATCTGAAAGATTATCACCTTCGTGTACCATAGCATATTCAGATATCAATTCTGTTAAATTTTCAGATAATATAAAATGATCCAAGGTTGACTTTTCCTGATTAATTTTACTCTGATACGAGAAGTCAACCTGATTCTTTTCATGATTTAAAACACACGTACGACCTTCATTCTGGACAAAGGACATAAGGTTCTTTGTGTGACGAGACCTAAGTCGTGACAGGTCTGTATTAAAGTCACCACCTACGACGATGTTATCAATATTCAGTTCCTGGAACTTAAAACTTATTTCTGCTAGTGTGTCAGCATATTCTCTGGACTGTTCATTCTCACTAAATATATCGCAAGGCATATATACGTTTACGATTAATATTTTGAAACCATTTGACTCACAAATGACACCACATACTGTCTTGGATATAAATTCCACAGGATTTACTTTAAAGTTTATATTTTTCTTCCACAGAATGGCGCAACCTCCATATGGTCTGCCAATAATAATTTCACTTTCATTCATACCTGACACTCCAATTACTCCCATACCTTCAACATGAGTAGTAATTGATTCTATTTGATTTCCAAAAGCCAGTGCTCCTGTAATAGAATGATGTCATTATACTTGGACAACTTGTTAATGTACTCATATCTGCCAGATCCATGACCATGGCTGTTATATGTTGCAAGTGACAAGACAGCCATGAGCGCAAACACATAGTACAAGAGCTTAGGTGACATTATTAGCATCTGTCTCAATTAGCCTCGCCTTTTGGAGGGATAAATTTACGAATTTTGACTCTCTCAGGCCATAAACTGTCAGAGAATAAATTATGAAACTGCGACGCTGGAACAGTAAGTTTGAAAGATTTAAATTTGGCCTCTTCGTGTGACGTACATGCAAGATCACGTACATCAAACCCTGCTTGTGCAATATAAGCTCGCAAATCTCTGGTTTGGGTATAGCGGTCCACTCTGTAAATAAATAAGTCCCGACTGGGCTCGGGAGCACCTTTAAATTTACTTGTTGTATTAGTTGCACTCCCCGTTATTACTTTATGTCGTCGTTTCTCTTGACGCCGCTGCTGCTTTTCTACATAAGCTGAAAAGCGAAAATCATCAGCTGTATCATTAAATTTATCTCTGACTCCCCGCTAATTATTTCTTGCATGGGAAGCATTTCTTGGTGCCCGACTAGTAAAGGAAGACTGGCTGGGTGCATACTCCAGGCTTTCCCTGGACACTGATCTTGCCATTGTGTTACTGGGAGCGTTAAATATGGCCGTTTTCTGTTGAAATATACGATTTCCTACTGACGCATTTGCCCCGCCACGCCCGCGGGCACGCCCTCGACCTCTTCCGCGTCCAGGCGGGTTAAACGCAGGTACTGTTAACCGTGGTATATAAGTTTGTGTGGCTTCGGGCTCAGGGTCTGTGAACTGAAGTTGGGTATTAGGAATATTTGGTACTGGTACTGTCATTGTTGTATTTGTTCCCCACCCTTTATCACTTTTTTGTTTTGTTTTGTTTTGTTTTGTTTTGTTTTGTTTTGTAATTTTTTGTTCCTTATCCTTTTTCTATTTATTTTGCAAAACTTAGGACCCCCCACACGTTGACGACCTGGACATGGCAAAGACATGGATATGAACATTGATATGATGAAACAGGCAGGTATATGGGATATAAGCGACTCGGATACGGACAAAGACAGACGAGGAAAAAGGAAGGAACAAAGAGAGAGGAGAAAACAAAAAGACGTCGACGAAAAGGAATCAACAACGGACACACACACCCCAGGAAAAAAGAGAACCAGGGAAGAAAGCGACGAGGAAAACAACGTAGAAGTTCAACACAAAAAAGCAAGAGAAGGAGAAGTAAGTGAAGAGAATTTGACATTATACTTTAAAATGATAGGGAATAGGTTTGGGGGGAACATATACCAAGCGTACAAAGACCTAGCAAAACAGATAGGCGGGCATGTAATCGTGTCCATAACAAGAGGAGGATGCATGCGAGTGAGGGGTAAAGATCTCGCTCAATTTAAGAAAGTTAAGGGCGTGACTGAATTAAACGGAATAGCCGTAGAAGGTAGTGAGCCCAGGAAACCAAAGATGCGACAGGAAGAAGGGACTAAACCAGTCAGTTACAAAGCGGTAGTTAAAAATGTCGACAAGCGGTTCTCTGAGGAAGAGATCTTTGAAAGCCTAAAGTTAGAGTTGACAGGTATAACTAAAGTAGTAAGATTCACCAAGAGGCAGGGGATCAAACAATTAAATTAGGCCCAGTTCTGATCATCTCGGCCTCTCCCGTGCCGCAGAGAGGTAAGATTCTGTACCAGTCCAGAGAAACTGAAACCTATATTCCTAGGCCGATACAGTGTTTAAGGTGTCCGGGGTTTGGCCGCAAAGCACCCTTTTGCGGGAAAGAAGTTAAGTGCACACAATGCGGGGGGGGGGGGGGCACCCATGAAAAGAAAGAATGCACACAACAGGAAGCAAAATGCGCAAACTGCAAAGGCGACCACAAAGCCAGTTGGCCAGGTTGCCCCAAATACCAACAAGTGAAAAAGGCTTTAATAGTCTCTAAAACACAAATGAAATCTTACGCGCAAGCACTTAAAGAAGTCAAAGCCAACAAAGAAAAAACCAAACCGACAGAGACAAATAAAGGCATACCTAAACGTCCCCTCCTCCCAACAGCTAAAACACCTAAACCAATACCCACAAGGAACCCACAACCTACACAACACAGGTCTGCCCTGAGGCCGATGCCACAGGCAAACACAAACAACAAAGTCGAAGTAACTATCGACAAACTAGTAAGATGGACAATCATGCTAACTGAAATCCTGCCAAGAGCAGAAGACCCAGACTCTAGAGCCCGGATAATAAATGAGTCAGCCAGAGAGCTTTTCGGCGTAAATCTTCCACTTGCCCCTTTCTAACCCCCCTCCGCCGCTCACCACGTCACACAATTCTAAAAAGCCAAAACTCGCACATAAATAATGACCTTACTCATACTCCAATGGAACGCTCAGAGCGTTCGACAGAAAATAAACGAACTGGAACATTACATAAACTCACTAAATAAAACCCAAGACGTCATATGCATCCAAGAAACATGGTTAAACTCCACACATGAGTTAAACATTGGAGGGTACACAACTTACCGTAAAGACAGACGAGGTACACAGCAAGGCGGCGGGTGTTGTATCATGATCAAAAACAACATCCCATCAAACCATTAGAGATGGACACACAAGTGCTGGAAATGCAAGGGGTAAACTACATATAAAAAAGACAAAATACACAATCATAAACTTCTACAGGCCACCAAATAAGAACATTGACAATGTAAAAGACATAATAAACGATATAAAACCACATCTTACAAACAACTCCATTGTTTGTGGAGATGCGAATGCTGCCAACACCCTCTGGGGACATAAATCGGCTTCACAACAAGGGAAAATAATCGAAGAAATAATTAACGAACTCGACCTTGTCGTCTTAAACACAGGCGAAATAACTAGGTGGGATACACATAACAACTCATGTAACCCAATAGACATCACCCTGACAACACCAAATATCGTTCCCTCAAGTGAATGGTCCGTCACAGAGGACGACTTGGGTAGCGACCACTTTATAATTAACATTGAAATACGAGGAGTAACAACGGAAAATGTAACTAAAGCAACATGGAAATTTGACAAAGCAAACTGGACAAATTACCATGATCTATGCAAAGAAAACATAAACGAAGACACTAAAACAGAAGATGTAAATACATTTAACAACAAACTAACAGACACAATAATTAAAGTAGCAGAAACCACTATACCCAAAACTAAAGGAGCAACCCAAGAAAAACAACTCCTTGGTGGAACGAAGAGTGCAGAGACGCAAGGAAGAAAAGAAACTCTGCTTTTCGCCAACAAAAGAAAGCAAATGCCACCACACGCGACAAAATTGAATACAAACGCCTAAAAGCTCAGGCCCTTTTAACAATAAATAATAGTGAAAAGTCCCTCTCGCAGAATTTCTGTTCAACAATAAACAGAACAACTAAATTAGACAAAGTATGGAACAAAATAAAAGAAATGAAGGGAAAAAGAAAACAAACTCCAACACCAGTCCTTCCCACAAACCAAAACAACGGCATTTCAAATAAAGAAACAGCAAATAAATTTGCAGAACACTTCGCTGACATCAGCTCAGATGGAAATCACACAGAACGGTTCAAAAATATAAGAAATAAATTTGAAGCTGAACACAAAAACATCTTAAATGATAAGGAAAGGGATGACTCTTCGCTAAATAGCCCGATCACCATGGCGGAACTAAGAGCAGCGATAAGAGAAACCAAAGACACATCACCAGGCGATGACAGGCTATGCTACAAGATGTTCAAACAGATGCTGATAACTAGTCTATTTATAGTCTTAGTGCTATTCAACCTAACATGGAAAACAGGGAATCTCCCAGCAACATGGCTTCACTCAGTAATTACACCCATACCTAAACCAGATAAGCCATCAGATAAAGCAAGCTCATATCGACCCATATCGCTAACATCATGCCCATGCAAAATAATGGAGAGACTAGCAACAAACAGACTAACATGGTACCTAGAAAAACACAAAAAACTCTCACACATACAAAGCGCTTTCAGGAAAAACAGATCAGTGACTGACCACCTTCTCAGAATACAAGACAGGATATGCATAGTCCTCAACGTAAAGAAGAGCGTCCTAGCGGTGTTCTTCGATGTAGAAAAAGCATATGACACAGTATGGAGAAATGGAGTAATTTATAAATTACATAAACTTGGGGTTAGGGGAAAACATGCTATGTTTCATACGAGCATTCCTAAACAACAGAACATCACAGGTACGAGTCGGTAATGATCTCTCAGACATGTAATGATAATACTGTGGCTCTCCGCTTATGCGCCGCGGTCCTGTGTGACACAGGTGGCCTAGGAAGGAAAAAAAAAAAAAAGAGATGATGAGATGGAGGAAACCATGATTATGCTAATCAGCTCATGCTGCCATGTTTACCAGGACCAGAGCCGAGGCTTAGAGTCCACCACACACTCTCACACAGCTGTGGTGGGCCCCTGGCCCTGGATATATCCCCCAACACTCATCGCTTGTAGCCCCCCCCCCCATAAAAGGACAGAAAAACATTCCCTCATACACCCTATCCCCGCCTCTAAGGCTCAGGCATTTCCCATGGGGGATCCCATGGGAGCCCTTATAAGGGCTACCACCATTCCCTCTCCTCCCTGCATCTAAGATTCTAATTCACCCTGTTGCTATCAAGCCCTATCAGTTCATTTCTTTTCTCCCAGCACCCTACCAGGTAGTCCTATACGCTTTTAGTGCCTTTCCTGCCTCCCAGAAAGCCACCCTTCAAACCTAAAACCCATGCTACACGTTCCTCTTCCTCTAAACACTGAACCTCTTCTAGACCCTTGTTATTATAGTCTTCCCTGTGCCACTTTCTGAAAAATTCTTCTCTTATCACTCTATATGCATCACACCACAACAGCCAGTGATCCACTGTCTCATCTGCCTCTTGTCTACATACCTTACATTTACCATTACTCCCTGTTGTCCACTTCTGTTTTCTCTTTTCTAGATTGATTACTCCTGCCCTACTTTGAAAAAGAAGCTTGGATTCCTTCCCTCCATCCCAACACACACTTTTCTTTGGTTTTTCTAGTACCTTGTATGCTTTTAGTGTACTCTTTTCCCTGACACCTCTTTTCCAGTCCTCTTTCCAGCCCTCTGTAACAGTCCTACCTAAATACACTTTCCAGTTTTCAACCTCATCATATCCTTTCAATTCGTATCTCTCTGCCAACTTATTTATATCTTTGACCCATCTTGTTTGTTCCTTGACTATTTCATTGTAAACCTTCCTGCACCACCTGTCTTCATTTACTGATTGTAAATA
Organism: Hermodice carunculata; assembly: GCA_964020975.1. Classification (NCBI taxonomy): domain Eukaryota; kingdom Metazoa; phylum Annelida; class Polychaeta; order Eunicida; family Amphinomidae; genus Hermodice; species Hermodice carunculata. Next base: position 16,730,340 of record OZ026627.1, read on the forward strand.
TCCCCAGTACTTAAGCTTTGCTTTGGCAATTCTGTCTGTAATTTTATTCCATCCTAACTCTCCTAGGACTGCTTCTGTTGCTGCACATGGTGGTGCTCCCAGTATCCATTTCCCCATCTCATTCTGTACTTTCTCCATTCCCTGGATATCTCCTTCACTTATTGAAATCACATCTAAGCCACATATCATCCCTGGTATCGCAACTCTATCCCATAATACCCTTGCTGTGTATGCTCTGTTGAAACTGTTCAGTGCAGTAGCTTTAATCATTCCTTTTGTACGGTTCACTTTCTGTTTAATCTTCTCAACCTGATATCTGAACATGCCTTTACCTGTTGTCTTTATCTTAACACCTAGGTATTCATACTCATCAACCTCCCCAATTTCAATTAATTGTTCATTACCTTCTGGAATTTGGAACTGCCCAATTTTCAATTTTATATTCCAATCTGGTTTCTTCCCAAGAGTCATCACTTTACTCTTATCCTTACTAAATTCTAACCTCCATTTATTCCCGTATTCCCCTGCTATGTTCAGCATTTCTTGCAGGTCTTTCTGGGACTCTGTCATGAGTACAATGTCATCTGCGAAAAACAGACCTGGAATTTTCAGGTCACCTACCTTTATTCCCTTATTACACTCCATTAACTGGTCCCCCAGCTCCTTTATATACAGGGCAAACAAAATCGGGGACAGCACACATCCCTGTTTTAGACCTATATCCAGGCGTGCATTCTCTACTTCTACCTTTCCTAATGAAAGTGTACAGTCTACATCTTTATATAATGCTTTCAGAATTTCTAGAAAATTCCCACCAAATCCTAGTCCACTTAGTTTTTCCCACAGGGCATCTCTCCATACCCTGTCATAGGCTTTCCTCACATCTAAGAAACCCATGAAGACTTTCTTCCGCTTCTGCCTTGCCAACTCTAACACCTGGGTCAATGTGAAGATGTGATCACCTACCCTTCTGCCTGGTCTGAATCCATTCTGAATTTCCCCCAGAAGTCCAAGCCTTTCGACTATTCTACTTAATCTCCTGTACATTATCCTACTGAAAATTTTTCCCACATTTGATGAAATGGCAATACCCCTACATTGATCCAATTGGCCTCCTGGGCCCTTCTTTGGGATATACGATATCCTGAGTTTATTCCGTTCCTTTGGTACTTGTCTTTTCTCAATAACCCTATTGAACAGCAACTGCAAGCTATCCTTAATTTCTTCTGGCCCTCTCTTTATGAATTCCGACAGTATGTCATCTGGCCCTGGTGCTTTGCGTAGTCGCATCTGCTCAATTGCTATTTCAACTTCTATCCTTCTGACTCTGCCACACATCTCTGGATCCCATTGATCCTGTGTGTATTCTGCTTGACACCCTGGTACTGTTCCCTGACCCCAGTGTGGATTATTAACTTCTTGCCAATGCTCCCTTAAAGCTTCCTGTATTTCTTCTTTGTTATCTGTTCTTTTCCCTCTGTGTGTAATTTCCTGTGCTTTATTCTGTTTACGCCGATTAACCTGTTTCCAAAAGATGGTTGACCCTTCTCCCCCATTCTCCATTATTTTCTTTGTCATTCTTTCATTATTACTGGCCCTCCTTTCTGCTTTCATCTCTGCTACGTTCCTTCTACATTCCATATACTGTCTCTTAGCTTCTTCTGTTACACCTTCAGGGTATTTATTTTTCCTGGCTAATCTCCATGCTCTATTTTTAGTTCTCTTTCTTTTTATGGCCCCTTTCAGCTCTGGGTCTATTCTATACCCTAGACTTCCAACTGGAACTTTCTTTCTACCTATCTTTTCCTTTGCTACCTTAAGAATCCTTCTGATTAGATCCCCATTCATTTCCTGTACTTCCCCTTCATTTTCCCATCTATTTTTCCATTCCTGCAATTCCAATTTTAGGCTTTCTTGATACTCTGACCAGTCTGTTCCCTCCTTTATATCCCACACCCATTAAACCCCCCTCCGCTTCTTCTTTGACACTGTATGTTAATTGAGACTATAATCCAATTATGATCACTGCCTATATCCAATCTACCTTCCTCGTCTATTTCGCATCCTTGTGTCATTTGAAATACCTCACTGTCTACTAGAATATAGTCAATTATTGACCGTCTTTCTCCAGATGCCCATGTCCACTTTCCCTTGCATTGTTTATCCCTATTAACTATCCTCAGACCAAATTCCCTTGTGAAGTTGAGTAGCCTGGTTCCATTTCCATTGATTCCACTATCCCCTCCCTCAATACCACTCATTCCATTTCCTATGTGTCCATTAAAATCCCCAGCTATCATAATCTGGTAACCCTGCTGCTGAATATCACTAATCATCATTCTCATCCTATCATATATCTGGTCATTCCATTCATTAGGTAACCCCTCGCGACCTACATACACTACACCTACTGCTACTTTATTTCCATTTGACTCTATTCCTATCCACTGTATTTCATTTTGGATCTCGCTATCATCTTCCCAAGTGTTCTTCCAGATTTCATGCCACTTAACCCCTTTCTTTATCAGAAACCCTACTCCTCCTCCCTTTTTTTGCCCACTCTCTCTTCCTTTACCTGTTATATCATATCCTGCTGGGCCTGTCACTATTCCCCTCTCTTCTTTTCTAATATGCGTCTCTACTAGAGCTATAATATCCATCTTCTCGCTTTCAGCTACCTCTGCTATTTCTGCTATCTTTCCTTTGAATCCTCTACAATTGACATATCCTATTCTCATGTTGTTTTTCGTTCTTACGCTCCTTCTTGCTCTACTGCTACTGCCTGCTTGTCTGTGGTTCTTACCCTGCTCCCGAACTGACCTGGTAATGTGTAATACACAAAACGGCCTCCCCAAGGCAGTGTGATCAGCCCCATCCTCTTCCTGGCAATGATTAACGATATCCGAAAACCAGAGACAAATACACATCAATCAGTATACGCCGACGACATACCCTTCTGGCCAGAAGGGGGAAAAACCTTTGCACAAAATAAAATGCAAAACATGCTAAACAAACTGGAAAACTAGTGCCACAAATGGGGATTGAAACTCTCACCAAACAAAAGCAAAACCATTATTTTTACAAACAACTCCAACAAACCTAAAATAAACTTGACTTTATACAAAGAAAAACTAAAAAAGGTCACACATTTCAAATTTTTAGGGTGAATCTTTGACTCTAAATTAACATGGAAAGCACACATAGACGCTCTGGAAAATAAATGTAAAAAACGACTTAACGTAATGGGATGCGTCTCAGTAACAGACTGTGGGGCATCCAAAGAAGTAATGTTGACCCTGTACAGAGGCCTAATCCGATCGTGCATTGATTATGGATGCACAGCCTACGACAATGCAATAGACCACACTGAAAGCACAGTAAACAAAATACATAACGAAGCCCTCAGAATAATAACAGGCGCCCTGCGGAGCACGCTATTAGCGGCCCTAGAAGTATTTTGCGTGTAGCCCCCCCTCCCCCCTACAACTACGCCGGGACATGCTCTCAAAGAAATACAGAGCCAAAATATTAGCAATCGAAAATCACCCAACTAAAGAAGTGCTGGAGGACACATGGCATAGCACAATACCACGAAAACAACAGAAACAGGCTTTGTTTAAAGACAAAACAGCAGACGCCAACCTTGACAAAATAGAGATAGCAACAGTAAAAGAGTCCCCAATACAGCCCTGGGTATATACAGAGCATAACATCGACATAACACTCGGGGACATCATTAATAAAAATGATGCACCCGAAAATCAAAACAAATTGCATTAGAACACATAAACGCAAGATATAAATCTTTCTTCCAAATATACACTGACGGATCCAAAACATCGACACACAGGTGCCGCCCTGTACATTAAAGACTTTGATATGGGACGGCATTTCAACATAACATAAGAAACATCAGTATTCACAGCAGAACTGACAGCCATTATCAAAAGTCTGGAATGGATATTCGACAACAAACCCACGAGAAAACCCATAGTAATCCTTACAGACTCCAAGGCAGCAGCCCAAGCTTTAAAATATAACAATCAAAAATCAAGGCCCGATCTCATAAACGAAATACTCTACAGACACTATCAAATAAGTCTGCTCAACATACATGTCACAATAGCCTGGATCCCTGCACATATAGGAATTCTAGGAAACGAAAAAGCAGACAAACTAGCCAAATCAGCATCCACCAGGACACAATATGACATTCCAATTTTTAATAGCACACACGGAAGTCTACGAACAAATAAATAACCAAATGCCCTGTGGGACAACTCACAAACAGGTGCCCTGTACAGACAATACGAGCCAACTGTAAATAACAGCATAAAATATGCAAGGAAAAGCAGACGAGAGAAAGTGTCACTCCTCTGCCTAAGAACAGGGCACTGCAAACTTAATTGGCATTCCGCAAGAGTAAGCATGGCCGAAAGCGGTCTATGTGATATATGTCATGAATGGGAAAACACTACACATTTCTTCCTAACATGCAGCAAAACAGCTCGCGCTAGAGTAAAACTAACATCAAGCATGAATAGAGACCACATTCCCCTAGACACAAAGAACCTACTTTCAAACCGAAAAGCAACAAACCACACCCTAACTCTCATTAAAGAAACAAAGAGACCTATATAAATGGCTAAATACTTACCAAAAACATGACACGGTACCTAATTTAACAATAGGAATAAAAGGGATATTGCCTGAGGGAAGGCCTGGGAAACCCTGGACAGGGGAGTACCGTATCAACCCCAGGAGTAAATAAATGTGAGATAGGGCCAGAGAAACCACGGCGGGAGGTACCGCACCGCACCTTATCGACCCCACACTAAACAAAGAGACCCATATAAATGGCCAAATACTTACCAAAAACATGACGTACAACACATAGTAAATTATATAGTTTCCAGAGAAAAAAATTCAAAACAGAGGATTTTACATAGTGGAGCCCCCACCGGCTGGGAGTGCCACATACAGGACGGTGGCCACTAGGCCTTGCCCGCCGTAACCTGTGTGCAGGCGCCCCCGCCCGTGTGGAATCCATATTATAAATATGATAAAAATAACTTTGTGTGGCCACTGGAGAGGGTTTGTCTTCCAGGACGGTGGCCACTAGGCCCTTGCCCCCGTAACCCGGTGACTTGCCCTCCCCTAAATAATCATAAAACAGGGTAAATAACATTCAATTTAAAACCTAACTTACGGGAAATAGCCTAGATTTCAGGGCAGACGGACCGAAAACGAAAAAAAAAAATAAAAAAAATACAGGCATCATCAGTGACAACGACGGAATAGCGAGGCTGCATTTAAGGGCCGACACATCTCAGTTGATATGCAAAGGCCTGAGTTGCAGTATTCATAAATAAGTCAATATTAAATATGTAAAGAAATCAAATTCTTAAGACAATTGACAGGTAGGCGGGTATGCAAAATTGCATACTGGCATATGCATGGGCAAATGCCGCCGTAGGAAATAAGTTCTGAACGTTGGTACCCAGGTATATTATGTGTACACCACATTTGTGCATATGTATTCCTGAATTTGCGCGCAACCAAATAAAAATGCGTGTAAAAAAGTGCTTGAAAGGCTCAGCTGCTACACAAGTACTACAATACCCATACACACACACACACAAATGTGAACCGCAGATAGTGCCATGAAGTCTCCACAAACCAGGAGGAATGCGTCCTTGAGATCCAGGGACATCGTCCACTCCATGGCTCGTAAGGCTGCTGGCACTGACTGCTGAGCCTCCATCAGAAATGACAGGACTTCTAGGAAAGTGTTCAGCAGTGACAGGTCTATGGCCAGGTGCCATCTTCTTTCCCTACTTGGGGACCAGGAAGAGTAAGTTCTAAATGCTGGGAGTACCATGATCCTCGACCAGCTCTATGGCAAGCTTTCTCCGAAGCATCAGAACCATCTTTATGAATGCCGAGGCTTTGGGTTCTGTGGCATGTGGTTCGCACCACTACGGCTCTGAGACAACATTGGCCATCTACCCTCCTAACAGAGTTCCGAAGAAGGGTGGCGCCACATGGGCTCAACGATGTAGAGGGTGAGGCAACTTATGACCCTGGAGGTAGGATCCCTCTGGAGCAAGTGAAGATTTAACTCCAGTGTGCAAGCCGCCCACACCTGATAATCAACAGTTTGTGACAAAGAAGTTGCAAGGAGTGTTACCTGGTCTAACAAGTCTATCACCACCTCAATGATCTGTATGGAATCCTTAAAGTCATCAAGAGAAACCCCAGAGTGGCTAACAACAGGAAACTGAGATAAGATTTTCCCCCAGATAAGGGCATGTGTAAAGCATTATAGCAGTGAGTGTGATCAAACGTTCACTGAGCTTAAACTTAAAAAGGCAAACCAGTTATGGAAGGATGATACTGGGAGTTTGCACACCAGGAGTCACCACAGTTCTATACGAACCATAAGATGATGCCACAAGACGATCAGGTTTTTCAGAAATTAAGAGAGTGAAATCAAAATCTCAGGCTTTGGACCCAGACACAAAGCTATAGGCAAATGGTGGTCTAGAGGTATCGTTACGCAATGCTTGTTTTAAGCTCTGGCTGTGCAAATAAAACATCAAGATGAATGAAAATTCTGTCACGTTTGCAAAATATAGATTGAAGTAAAGGCATTAACGGTAATATGTCCGATCATTATATATAAATTGAACCTGTTTTTTAACCTTTGCTTTTATCTTAATTCTCAAGATTGAAAATATTTAACGTATTTGTAACGACTGAATTTCCCATATTTTGAAGCAAATTCCAAAATCCAAAAGTGCTAGTTTTGAGCAGTCCTCTTAAAATCTAATACCACAATTTCAGTTAATGTTGAATTTGAATTAAAAAATTAGTACAGCCAATGTATCCATTGCAAATGGTATGAGTGACAGAAGAAAATGAAGAAACCAATCAGAAAATTTAGAATCATATATCATATGTAATAAAATGCACAGTGTTCCAAATTTAATGGTTAATTCAAATTCTTCTGGAGTTATCGTCCCAACAATTATTTTAAAGGAAATACCCATGTGACCTTGAAAAATAGGCCATCTACACTCTTAACTAAGCTCTTTACAGGTACATAATCACACAAGCTGAAGCTGTTACTTTAAGTCTTTCTTGCCTTATCACTTCTACAAGTTTAAGGAAGGGCTCTTCAACTTGAAAAATGGGTCAAGATCAAACATCTGCAATCACAAGGAAGGCCTTATAGAAACATAATCACAGAAAATTTCAACCCTTTAAGTCAAATCCTTCTCCATTGCGTCTGCAATGAGTTTTAAGTAACATTACTCTGACCTTTAATGTAGGTCAAGGTCATCCATCTACTACTCTAACTTTCTGTGTGTTTTGGTACATAATCATGCCAAATGTTAACCTCCTGCGTCAAATCCGTGTGGAGTTATTAGGTTTGCTTTGATTTTAGATGAAATGCCCATTTGACCTTGAAAAATTAGTCAAGGTCACCAATTTACAATTCCAAGCGAAGTCTCATATAGGAACATATTCACCAAAAAATTCAATTTCCCAAGTGAAAAACCTATCCTGAGTTAGTGCGTTCGAAACAAGAAAGTGCTTCTGTCCTTAGGTTTTACAAAAGTCTTACATAGAAACATAATCACACATAATTTCAACCTTGTAAGTAAATCGTTTTAAAGTGCATCTTGCCATGCTTTTCAAAAAGTGGTCATGTTACCTTGAAAATTGGTCAAGGTCACCCATCTAAAATCCTAAGTTAGTTTGTATTATGGTACATAATCTTGCAAAATGTCAACCTCCTAAATATAATCCTTGCGGAGTTTTAGTGTTCGTGTCGATTTTCAGATGAAATGCCCAAGTGTACTTTGGAAAAAAAAGATCAAAGTCACCAATTTGCAATCCCCTGCAAGGGCTCAGATAGGAACATAATCGCAAAACATATGAAATTCGCAAGTCAAATCTATCTTGCGTTATCGTGTTCACAACAAGGAAGCGCTTGTGACCTTGAAAAATAGGTCAAGGTCAAACATCTGCAATCACAAGCAACGTGTTATAAAAGTCTTATATAGAAACATTGTCACACAAAATTTCAACCTCCCAAGTCTTATCCTTTTTAAGTGCATGTGCAATGATTTTTAAAAAGTGGTTATGTGACTTTGAAAATAGGTCAAAGTCACCAATATACAATTCCAGCCTAATTTGTATTATGGTACAAATGGTCAAATCCTTGAGGAGTTATAGCGTTTGCGTCGATTTTAGATGAAATACCCACTTGTCCTTGAAAAATTGGCCAAAATCACCAATTTGCAATCCCCAAACGAAGGCCTTACATAGGAACATATTCACAAAATTCAACTTCCCAAGTCAAATCTTTCTTGAGCTATCACGTTCGCAACATGTGTTTGAAGAAGAAGAAGAAGAAGAAGAAGAAGAAGAAGAAGAAGAAGAAGTAGAAGAAGAAGGCAGAGGATGAGAAGAAGAAGAAGAAGAAGAAGAAGAAGAAGAAGAAGAAGAAGAAGAAGAAGAAAAAGAAGAAGAAAAAGAAGAAGAAAAAGACGAAGCGGAAGAAACGGGCGGAAAAGCAGTATGTCCGCCTGTTGCACGGGAAAACATAATAAAAAGACAAATAAAAATCACAAATTTACTGATACGTGACCATTTGAATAATCTTTGTACAGACTTTCCCATGGTACATTTGCGTCACGTTTGAAGTAAATCCAACCTTTGTTTTGGGGGAAGTTCAAAATGTAATTTACTTTTGCAACCTCTTGACTAACATAACTCAATCATAAGGAAACATGATAAGTGCGATAAGCACCCGATTAAAAGTTTGGGTTTGGAGATGTAATCTTAAATGGTGAACATACATAAAAGTCATCATTTGTAAATGCAGCGCCATCTGTAGAACAAATTTAAGTCTAGATCTCAGAAATGCCTCTATGCAATTTAAAAGCGATTGCCTAAGCAGTTTCGGAGAGGATGATTTAAGATTTTGCAAAAACATAAAAATACCAAAGAATTCATTGAAAAACAAACAAACAAACAAAACTAGAAGCAGCAGAACCAGACTTCTTGAAGAAACCTGAAAGACATCCACCTTATATACATCTCTACCAAATTTGAAGTGAATCTGGCTTGTGGTTAGGAAGAAATCTGAATTGTGAATGACGGACAGATGGACGGAAGACGGATACCTGGAAATCAGATCAATTCAGATGACTGACAAGTCCCAGATGGCGTAAACAGACAAATACGAGAGTCAATTATACAGTTAAGATATTTATTCAAGTTTAATTTTTCTGCTTGATTATAATGTGTGAACCAAATGTTTACACTCTCAGCGTCGCACGATTAACGAGAAAAATTCACAGGTGACGTGCGGTTTTATGAAGTCAAGCCCACAAATCGTAAAAAATATAAACAAAAAAACTACTATGAGCATTTGCGCTGCAGTAAACAGACATGGCCGCCACCCTGAACCGTTATATAAACAAAAAAATACTCTGAGCATTTGCGCTGCAGTAAACAGACATGGCCGCCACCCTGAACCGTTTTGGGTCGTGGCCAGTGTACCTGTACAAAATTCAATTTAATAAAATTATATATCATGAACGTTGCTCGTTCAGTATAAATGTATGGCTATTTTACAACATCGACAACATAGTGAGTACTTATACTTGCTTTTAATCGAACGATTTGGACACCATGGACAGTAGAATCAGGAATCATTGTGTAGAGTTTATTGTGGTATGCACTCATAAACTCCATTAGAGGTTCCTGTCTTCCTAAAGCTAAAAACCAAACTATATGTAAATATTTCATAAATTGCACCACTTCCTTGGTGTTAGGGGCCCAATCTGTCACATGACTTAGGTCTGATCGCAGACCCAAGCCAAGGTGCTTTTATCAGATTTTCTTCCTTTTTTTTTTTTTTTTTTCCTTTTTTTTTGGAGGGGGTGGTCATCAGGTAAATCTTCGTACGTATGTACTATCACCATACATTCATGATCCCTGAAATGTATGAACTTTGTCGCTACCAAATTTAAGTAAACGCCAGAATCTTTCTGGCTATAAAGGCATTGTACGCGACTTATAGCACTGTGCCAACCCAATGGGCCCATTTGTCACGATATTCTACACTCTAAGTAAGACAGACAAATACCATTACAAAACAGATGTTGCGACAAACGGATATAATATATTAACACTGGAACCAGAGACCAATTTGCTTGCTTTCAAGTTGCAGACTGGTTCAACTGCTTTCCTCGGAGCGCTTTAGTCACATTGGGGCAAAGAGCATCCGAAAAAGCTGTTGACTTGGACCAATTGTGCACGGATTAATGTAATACAATGGCACTGGTTACCTAAATTAAACGTTTTCTTACGAAAAAGTTGAGCCTGGAAAGCTGATAATTCAGAAAAGCAGAATATGCCTTGAGTAAGAGGGAAAACGGTTAATTTTATTCATGTATTTTATCCCATCAAGCTGACTCTCAATGCCGGTTAATCAGCATTATATGCCAGTAAATTTCCGTAACTGCTTCTTTTTTTCTATCTATCGTGAATAACTGAAAATGCGTATATTATCTTTGAGCCACTTTACACACGGTAATGCCAGTGCCTTATTAGGGACAAAGAGCAAGAATAAAAGATATTCGTGTGATATTGATCAATTTTTGGTATGAACATTTTTTGCTGTCGAAGCTTTCTAAAACAGGGCTCTTGCTACATTTCACTTGTGTACATTAAGAGACCACACCGCAGTACAACCGTCATCCCATCATCCCTTTTCTTTAGCTTCTATGAATTACGTGACTGTGCTTTTTCCTCGGTTATTGTCCTGTTTAAACATCCAGTTCTTTTCTTAAGTTTAAACAAATGTCTTTTAGCAAAATGTATTGTCATCAAAAAGGAAAATGTCCAACGTGAATAGATCACAAATTTCAGTTTAGTTACTAAACAAATTGATTTTATGTCTTATTTTAAAAAGATACTGGAAAAGCAAATGCGCATCAGATACAACCTAATACTTGTCTGATGTTTAATCGCTCAGGTTGTGGACATACCCACGACACTAATAGAATTTGTGTGTGCTTCAGACACGACAGATGGCCATGGTACTTGTATATTTGCAGATTTTGCGAGGAAAACCAAAAAATAAAATGATAAATGAAACGAGTGTCCCAAAGGTTGTCAATTTTCCTCTCATTGCACATTTCTGCTTTAATTTATTTTATCACAAAAGGAGCTGAAGTAGGAAGAACATCGCCCATTCTCCCATATGTGTAAACTTTCACTCGACAAGGCCGCCAGAAGAAAGTTTGAACGGCCATTTTAATTGGCTGTTCACTTGGTTTGTAACACTCGGTGACCGAAATTGATGATGATGATGATGATGATGATGATGATGATGATGATGATGATGATGATGATGATGATGATGATTGTTTACCCCATTTCTGTAGAAACTTAAAAATACATTTAAAATAAACGGCTATTCAAAGTGTTCGATGGCACAGGCATGAATGCGAAATAGATCACACAAAATACCTTTGGTACATACAATTTGGAACGACATGGTTTATAGTTATGACACTGAAATATAACAAAATTAAATAAATAGAATAAAGAATGGAAGTTAATATTAAAGGCATCTAGATAGTTAACTGCTAAGTGTTATGAATTCGTGTTTGGCTGTTTGTGTTGATTTAGAGAGGTCACTGAGTTGGCCTGCTCTGTAATACTGAACAATGAAAAACTGAAGTGGTGACGTACATTCCGGCACAGATGTGATCGAAACGGAAAGTTCTGATATGGTTTACAAAGATGACAGAGAAGTATGATGAGTATTAATTAGAAAATTGAAGAATTCTGGTGAGAGTTCTCAGCCTTGATATATAAAGCAGCTCCATCCATGACTGCAAAAGGGGAATTCTGAAATCTGACAGAAACTGTGTGATTTCAAGGCAGTACGAATGTGAGCCGTTGTAATAGCCAAGGAGATACTCATTGACACATTGTATCTATGGAGCGCAGACAGTGCCTTTGAGTGGACTGGTATATCTGGTGTTTAATTGTATCACATTGGAACCAAACTGTTCCTCTGTGGCATTTGGACCAGCATTCTGTTCTGTGTACCACATTGGGAGGAAACTGTGCCGCTGTGGGATTTAGATCAGGCTGTTGGCATGTACCTCAGGACTTAAAACCTTAATACAGTACCCCTAGAGCATTTCCCACCAGTATTTAGGTTTTACCTGCAGTCTGATAATTATAAGAGTAAAAGCATAACCATTGTTAATAAATTTTTATTGTTTAAGTTATCTCAGCGTTGTCTTTCTTTGTTGACTTCCGCTATGACCTAGATTATTCTGAAGGTAGGCATCGCAACACTGTGCAAAGACAATGATAGAATTGCCATCAGAACTTCATAACGAAAAGTGTCAACTTCAACAGAAGCCTGGCACATACGTGATCAATCAGAGATTACTAACTTACGTCTCACCCTGGTCAAAGCGTTCCCATTTGTGACGGCAATATACTGTTCTGGCATTATTCATAAATGGAAGGGCAAAAAAGTTATGAACTGGGATTTACATTTATAGTGCCAAACTTTTAAGTATTTTTGTGGTATCATTTATGAATAAAAATGAAATTATCTACTTGCATTTCCATTTACAGTGCTTAATTTACTCTCCTTAACGCAGTTATGACATTCCATATGCACATTCAGCAATTCCCTTAAATTGTTGCATCTGAATTCACATACAGCGATGCTGTTGGATTATCATTATCATTATCATTATCACATCTGCAGGGTTCTTTTTTTCCCTCTTGTGGCCCTTCTATAATACCAGCAAGCAAATGGCTTTCTCCATGAAAATTAATTTAGACCATGGACAAGAATGATTCAAGTCAAGTCGAATAATTTCCTGCTTAACAATGCTTTTTTATCTTTTTAACGAGATGACAATTGGACAACAAAAGTGTATTATATATATATATATGTATACATATGTAATTTCTATTCCGTCCAAATCACGAATTTTTAACAAAATATACTGGTATATCTTGTGACAATGAAAATACGCATACGTTATATACATGTATTACAATTGAGAATACGTAACAAATTGCTAGCAACTAATTATGCATGGACAAAAAAGAGGTTCTGGATATAAAGGGTATTAATTTTTTCCTTTCTGTCGAGAATAGCATTTACCATGCTTCACCGTCATTTATCTTGAACGCTAATTATAATATTTTTAATTATTACACTCACTCAATACTTACAGACAATCTGTGTGTGGTCTGGCTATTATCTGAAAAAACCCTATGATTCCTAGCTTGCAAATTCTTCCATACCCTATGATCATATAAAAAGGACAAAATCAACCGTGTAACGCGCACTGACTGCCCAGCCCCACAACACCGAAGTTGGTCAGCCCAGGTTAAGCAGAAAAAAAGTGGGCAACATGATTTTGAAACTTTGCCTCCTGGCCATCTTACTTGGTAAGTACCATTTATTTTCAGCGTTGGGACGTTTCGGAGTACCAGTATTTCGAGTTAAATAAAAACCAGCACTCGAACCAAAACTGGGGTATTTTTGTGTCCTTTTTGTGTTGTTTTTGTTCTGGAAGTTACATGAACAAAACTATTTCCCCTATTCTGTGCCGGGATGAGACTGAGTCTATAGCTTTCATTGGCGGGTATAGAGATGGAGCCTACACACTTCCCTGGCGAGGGTAAAGACTGAGTTTACTTCCTTCCTTCCATGATGTCAGTTGGGTGCCAAGAAAAGCTGTTGGGCCTTTTTTTTTGGTCTGAAGTATGCGGGTTTTTTTAATGCAAATCATTGAAGAAGACGGTATTCTATATGCGGCCGCTTTTGGGTAGATTTCAGTCCGAAGTATAAACTTGATTTATTTGGGTTTGTTGAAAAAGCAAAAGCCAAAAAAAACACGTAAAAAAAAAAACTAACGTATTCATGCTAGGATAACTATCATGACAGTTATACTAGTTTATTTCTCTTCTTGTTAAACAAACTCTTTCAAGATTGCGGTGGTCCTATTGATTACAATCGTACAAGTGGCAAAGCTGAAAATAGTTTAATCCCCAGATCAGCGGAATCGTAATACTGATTCGTGGACGTGGCCAGAGCGATGGAACGTAGCTGCTAGTTCCAAGTGTAGCTAGTAGTTACGTTCCACAGATTTTGCCACGCCCACAAATCAATATGGCGACTTCGTTTTAAAGAAAAGCGCACATAACATTGCCTTTCATCTCCTTTTCTCCACAATAATTACAATCAAGAAAAGAAAAACGTTTAAAAAAAGACATGAAACATATTGGCAACAATTGGACGTGACATGTGTTGAAGAAATGGAGAATCTCACTTGGGTGTAACGAAATATGGTGTTTTCCTGTCATGAGAGAGCACGGTCGTCAGTAAAAGACACTTTTGATAACATACCAGGAGTGACTGTTGCCGGCCAATGTGCTGTCAAGTGACATGAACACTGTACTTTACTCCAACCCATGGGAGATTATGTTTCTTCCTTTTCACATTTAGCAACAAATAACCTCATCATTCATCACGACACCACGACATGTCTATTTATTAGATTCTGCAGGACAAAACCCACATGACACTTCTTTTCATCTGAAATCATGTTTATGCATTTGCAGATGTATGGCAAATCAGACCTGTTATATCGGTAACCAGGTTTGATCCAGTGGAAAGACTTCGTCGAATGCATCAATACTACAGTAACGACATAAATAAGAGAAGTACCATGGGGTCCCCCAGTAGAGTACTAGGCCTGAAGAGTGGAGAGAAACTGCGAAAAGTTGCCAGCTTCAGAACTGCCGACGGGACAATGAAAACAAAATACCAAGAAACGTATAAAGGCATTAACATATTAGGAGAGACAATTGTCATGGGGCAAGACCAAAATGGACAGTTCACAAACGAGATCTCTGGCAGTCTGGTAGAGGGCATACAGAATGATGTTCCAAGTGTCAAGCCAAGAATTTCTGCGTCGGACGCTTTCAAAATTGCCGTGAACAATCAGAGAGACAATATGAGATCTGCCATATTTGACCCTAAAACGGATGCAAAATTAGAAATTATGGTCACTGGTGGAAGAAATGACAAGCAGTTTCTTCAAACGACAAAGATAAGTGGTTCTGAACGAGCAAGCCTTGTCTATGTCCTATCCTACAACATTGTGCAAAAGAAAAAAGTGAGGAGACGTTTTTATATCATCGACGCAATAACGGCACGTGTTGTTGTAAACTGGGAAGCCCTCACGAGTCAATCCTCTTCATATCTATCTGAAGCAAAATATGCCAGTGTTGGCGGAAACAAAAAAGTCGGCATGAGGCGATACGACGGAAAACAGTTTTCAAAACTGAAAATTACTCAATTAGGCAATACATGCATATTTGAAAATTACGCTGTGCGAGTAATTGACATGCAGAGTACTTGGGATACATATTTCCGACGCTATAACAAAACGTTCACTTTTGACTGTCAAAAAAGGTTCAATGACGCTGTGAACGATGCGTACTCGCCACTGAGTGATGTTCTCTTCCATGCAACTGTAGTGCATGACATGTATAAATCATGGTATGGGACCGCCCCATTGAAATCCAAAATTCAGGCCAGGGTTCATTTTGGCTATAAATTTCCCAACGCGTTCTGGGATGGTCGCTACATTACATTTGGTGATGGATGCAGCAAGCATTTTTATCCCTTCGTTAGCTTAGATGTTGTTGGCCATGAAATTGCGCATGGCATCGTTGAACAAAACTCAGACCTCTGGTACTGGGGCCAATCTGGAGGCATGAACGAGGCCTTTGCAGATATGACTGGTGAAGCAGCAGAACATTTCCTTCTTGGAAAGAATGATTGGCTTCATGGGTATGAAATCAGGAAAAACAAAACTGCTAACCGCTACTTCAAAGAGCCTTCAAGGGACGGTAGGTCCATCAAACACGCAGCTAACTTCCTCGCATGTGGTGATATGAATGTTCACTATAGCAGTGGCGTTTTTAACCACGTCTTCTACACACTTGCAAATAAACCCGGCTGGAACGTAAGAAAAGCTTATGACATCATGATGTTGGCCAACAAACTATACTGGCGGCCTAGAAGTGATTTTGGTGAAGGAGCGTGCGGTGCTGTCAGTGCAGCAATCGATCTCGGCTATAATCATCAAGATGTCAGAGAGGTTTTCCTGAATTCCGGTGTGGTGGCATGCCAGAGTGAACTCCTTATCTATAGTAATCTTAACGGAAACAAAAACAAACCCCTGACGTTTTCATGGAATATTCCTGACACTGGAGGGGCCTTTCAGCTCAGGACAACTCAAGGCAGAGGAAACGTTGATGTATATATAAAGAAAGGTTCCATACCGACCGCGCTCTCCTATGATGCCTCGTCGAAAAATTATGGTAATGAAGAAAGGATTGAGGTGAAGAAAGTAACACCTGGTATTTATTATATATCTCTGTTATCCCGGACTGGCTTCTCTGGTGTGGGGATGTCCGTCAGAAGAAATTTCACTGGCACCGGTTATCCTCTGCTGGAAAGTTTCGACTCCCTTGGCACGTGCGATATACAGCAATGGCCACGACTTTCATTGCAAGTGCCACACAATGTAAGCGGTGTCATTTTTAATGGTAAGGTAGATTCCGGATTTGTGCTCATGTTCCTACGATACGGAAAACGGGTACAAGCAGGCTGCGGGAGATGGCGACTTGACAAGTTTGCTTGGTTTACAAAAAATTTCAATACAGCGTATCTATGTAATAATAAGCCAGGCGTGTATCATGCAATGTTGGGATCGTGGTATCCCTTTATGGGAACGAAAATTACATATTCATACCTGACATTCCCTCAGCTGATACGATCTTCAACTAAGAAAAACGGAAGGGGCTAGTTGGCGCTTATGGATTCCTTCGTATAGATGACACAATTAGGAGCACCAAACCACAGTGATAAAGCACATATTGTGAAAGTTGTGCAAGGAGTGGACGCACAACGAAACTATGCCTAATAAGAATATTGTATTAGCATTTAGCATAATTATATGTAATCTTATGCCATCATTTTCTTGGGGAAACTTTATTGCTTGATATGTGCGGAAGTTACATTATGCTATGAAGACGATAAATGTACACTGATGTACGTGGTGACTGTAACACATGTTATTCCGCCTGAAAAAAGACAATATGTAACATGACATCATTTGGCTTATATTTTGACGCAACGCTGTATGTATTATATTATCATGTGGTGCCAAATTATATTCCTGATCCATTCTTGAACTTACTGCTAATAAATCTCTGTTTCAGTGTTTGATGGAGTCGTTTTTTAGTTAAATCATTTATTTGTTGAGCCTTTTCATCCAAATGTATATACACGTTACCAATGATTCGCGGTGTATCCGCCATTATCAGAATTTCATATAGCACAGGTGATGGAGAGGCTGTCCTGTGCTATAGATGTTCGCGGGTCTGAGATGTATTCCACCTGACCCTACAAGGATAGCGTGTCTCTGAATACTGATATCTGCATGGCACAGGGTGTCCCTTAAATCTTTTGTCCAATTGCATAAGATAACATGAACGTGCACCCCATTGTGGATTATTTTGAGACTGTTCAAGAAGATGATATTTCAGGAAGAAAGACACATGAACCAACTGTTATTTACCTCTCATCTGATTACAATCTAGGCTGCACTGCGCCGGATCATGCTCTCTATTGAAGTAGATTTTTATATCTTTTAGGAGACAGTTCCTGTACTAATAGGATTGAGATGGAAGAAATCAACTGGTTTTTTCATAGAGTTTACCTTGTTATATGTAAAGACTCATGATGTGACGCAAGAAAGTAACAGTTGCTGGCTAAGGAGTGACAGGTAAATGATTTAGAGAAAAAATCCACAAAATTTGTGCTGAGACCATGCACTTTGTTCTGGGACCTTTACAACCTAGGTCAAGTTCATCTATACACAATCCCAGCTGCGAACTAAGTTCCCCTGGATCTTGCTTTATCCCGTCCTCATTGTTCATTATAAAAGTCTTTGAATAAAGAATCACTTGAAAACCAAATGTATTAAACTTTGACATTGGAAATTAAGTCAAGGTCGCCTTTTTTCAATCTTCACCTAGTCTGAACAGCTGCAAATTATCACAATGCATTATATCAAAAACTAGATAAAATAATTTTTTTAAAAAGGATCCTGAAACAAAAACATACAACTTAGCATCACTTATAGGCAGTTCCAAATGTAGCCAATGTTGCATATCATCATAATGCGCAATATAAAGCCCCATTTAAAAGTCCTAGTTCAAAGCCTTTACAAAAATTCTATAATATAAGGTCACATGATCTTATGGTCACTCTTATCAATTTTTGGTAGCGTCAGTACAGGTATCAACATCTGAAATATTTCAGTACCACCTTCAACATGCCAGAAACCGCCATGTGGAGACTAATTATATTTAAATGTGCTCATTATTCCTCGTAGTCAGGTCAAGGCCATTAGAATGAACAAATTTACTGCTTTTATTAGATGAATCTCTAAACTCACCTTATCTGGCACCTCTGGTGAGAAATTACAATGCTATGCATACCTATGAAACAGTTCCTACCTAATGTACTTAGTACTACCAACCAGAGGTTGAGCTTGACTCCTTGCATGTAAAGTATCACAAAAACATGCATTTGCTAGCCCACATATCTGCATAGTGTGTTTCTGCAAAGGATAGCCCTCATGCTGGAATGGCAGCTCTGTGAGCTTTGAAGATTTTAAAATCAAAATTTTCTACATAGCCTGATTTAAAATAAAACAAAATTTCCGTATTCTTTATAATGTAAAAATATACACATTTGGGGCTATTTGGGGTCATTTGGGGTTTTTTCCACAGCTATCTAGTTTATGAAGTGATCATATTATAGGGAATGTTTCCGCATTATTCATCTGACGATCCTTGCGCAAACACAGGAGTAGTAAATTAAATGCCTTTACAGTGTGTGTAACAGTTAAAATGATGGGTGGACATTGAAAGTCGTGTGTGCATGTAATAGTTTCAAAGATATTTAAGATCTATCGCTCCTTTTTTTACATTTTTTAATTGCCACGACTTTTGCTAAAGCTTCATTTGAGTCACTGTGACCCATAACATTCCAGTTTTAATGGAATAATTTATTCCTATGCTCAATTATGTTCATTGGAATCAAAATCATATTAGATGGATGTGTAAATGCCCGCATATCTGTTTTTTTTTTTTTTACAGTTAATAGCATATTATTTTAAATTAGACGGTTTTGACTACCAGGACATGCTGTAACTTATTAACTGATGAACAATCTTTCCTAAAATATAAAAACGTGGAGTTGTATCCCTGCACTTTATACTCCTGATTTGAAGAGAAGATCCAGAAACGTAGCAGTTATAAATTTATTCAGTTTCATGTTTTAATATGTCAAAAAAGAACTTGACTCGAATTCGAGGTGAAGCGCTTGGTGTTGGCTACTGGAGTGTTCCGCAGGCAAATAGCCGACAATGTCCCTACATTCTCTCAGTGTTAGGTTGTTGAATGAGCCAATGACTGTCCTCAATCCAATTTTGCACCGAAAGTAAAAGAAGAAGGGTGTTATCGTGAACCGATTTTTTTCCCTGGAACTAATGGTAAAGGCATGCCCGTAACTTATTATTCAGAACTTAAGCTTGCATTCATCATAATAGAGATAAGCATGATGTTTGATGCGATTGGCAAGTAATTGGTAAAAGTTCATCTGACCTGCATAACTATAAATATTTGGTACAAGACTCCAGGTAGACGCACTTTCATGTTACATAAATTATTAGCAGTTTTCAGTGGAAGCATTGGCATATTCAAATTTTAAAGTTTGGTAAACAGCATTTGACACACACAAATATCTCAAAAACACGGGTAAATTATTCTGCAAAAATCTCAGTCCAACAATTTTTAACAATTTAGATTAAGGGATTAATACCGCCATTGAGGGGTTTGTGCCTGTACCATGACCTGGCCACCAGCACAACACCCTCGTCTTTGGCTCGGGTGTTGTGTTGGCGGCCGGGTCAGGGTACAGGCACAAATCCGGGGTAAAGATTTTAATAACTTTTCTATCATGATGAACCGCCTAAAAGACTGTAAAAAAAAATCATACTCGCACATCAAAGATCAACATCAGGTCCAGACCCATCAGTCTGTAGATGAAGATTACTGCCATCTAGCGGCTATTTTGGAAAGAATTGCCTCGGATAACAAGGACGATAGAAAAGTGATTAAAACCTTTAACTCGGGGTTTATGCCTGTACCCTGACCCCTCCGCCAGCACAACACCCGCGCCTTCGGTTCATGTACATCCAGGATGCAAAACAGTTTCTTTTAATATTACCTAAAATTCCATATATGTGCAGCGTTTTAGAGTATGTGTAAAAATTACAATACTTGCCGAAAAAAGATGCTGGAGAAATTGTTATCTCTGGGGCAAATATCGCACTTAAGAGTAAATTGCATCTTAGGTTTTTTTAGCATTTTTTTCCTTGATGACATTATACCCCTGTGCATTACAAGTAACATGTTTGTGAGTCATTACAGAGACGAGCAAAGAGGGGATAAAATGATATCACGGTCTCTCTCTCTGATATTTCTTTACAAAACCAGATCCTTGATAAAAGAAATCATGATCAGTCATGTTGTGTTTACGTTAGCTGCTGAATTTACTTTTTCTGGTTGATGGCGATCCTTGGTTAAAATATATTTCACACAACACATCCGTACTCTAAAGTATAAATGAGAATTGCCAACTTACCAAGGATTGTGTACTAGGGCAGTGCTGCAAGAATTGCAGAAATGAAGTTCCTTGCACATATATTTTGTCCATTGTGACACACTAAAACTGAAACTTTTAACCTTTTTCTGCTTACTGTTTCGAGATCTGCTTCATGTTAACAACAGGTCTATGTGAGCTGCAGGGTGGTTGGGTACGCTTCTCTGGTGTTCGAGAGGTAAATGTACTTACTGATACTGACATTACTAGAAATGTCTTGTATAAGTTGTGTAACATTAACTCTTAACCACAATTTGCTGATATACAAATGTATAGGTGCAGGATGTAACGTTACTGGCAGATTAACCTCATTCGACCTTTGGAGCCAGCAGCCTGGGAATGACCATCGGTACGAGTGAGGAGGTGACATCTGCAGGGAAAAGCCTCAAAGCTATGTGGAGTTGTGGTCGCCAACAGCAGAATTCAGTTGAAACTGGAAATCCTCCTTACTTACCAGCATGGGACCACACTGAACCCCCTGTGCTCGCCCGTCAACATGACAGCTGTCTGCCTTGTGTATATATGCAATCGGTTTCACGTCCATCAGACCTTGAGATCTTGACAGGACCTGGTTGCTAAACTAGCAGGCACAAGGGGGTGGTAAATGGTTGCTTGCATGGCAACAGGCTGGGATGACAGGATAAATTACCTGAAACTGTTTGAGATTAGGCATGAAGCCCTACAAGGCCCACTAACAACAAAACATACCTATAAGCCTGCATCGAATCTGAATCATAGAGTGCCGTAAACTGGAGCATGCTCTGATGGGATCCAAAAGGCCTAATGAACTAGTGTTGGAACCTAAGCAAAGGAGCCGGTTACAGCTGCAAGGGCCTACATGCCTTACTCCAGCACTTTCATGCCACGCAAGTAGTGCCTGGGGCAGGTTGTGTACAGTCAGCATTGCCAAGCCTGCAGAATATGGACAAGCATAATATTCAGCAGGGTGTGCCAGGAAGCATTTAAGGTTTGTACCTCATGACCTCTGGCTGAGACAAGCTGCTAGGCACCAGGCCTTTCCAGTGAGGTCTCATAGGCCTCGAGGATCGTATGCTTAATCCACAAAGATATAGTGTTTCTGCAAACTTGCTCCTTATCTGCGATAATCAGTGGTAGAAGGAGGGCAAGCCTCCATCCTCTGAGCCTGTCCATGCGAGAAATGTACCAGAAAAGACCACCTACTGGGCACAAAGCTCTTTCCTCCAGACAAAAAGCAGCATCCATAGCACCGAGAGTAAAACACTTGAAGGCTGTAACCAGATCTTGAGCCACTTGGTTCTTTGAAAGAAAGCCCAAATGAGGCTTCAGAGTCCCCTGGGACTGGTCAGGCGACCACTAGAGTCACTCATAAAATGGGGCGTGGATCTCACTTCTTCTAGCCCCCGTAACAAGTGTTAATAGAAAACAAGTTTTTCACATCCTGTACTTGAGGGAAACCCACTTAGGGTCCTCAAGGCACTCAAATGGCCACTTCTTTAACATGACTAAAACCAGGGGTAGAGTTCCCACCAGGGCAGCACCAGTCCCATTGCTGGTCTGTTGATGTAGGAGGAAACGATGAGTGCAGACAGATAAGGCTTGCTCCTAATGCAAATGTCCTGGACATTGGCATGGGTTGAGAAGATGGCTGATCGGAAATCACACATGCGCCCCCTAATGCTAAATTGGGCAGTACTCTCTTGTGTTGGAGGTGCATGTCGAAATTTTCTATAAACCTGTTTCTAACTTTGATATCTATTAATGTACCAATTATCAGTTACTTATAACATCATTTGTGACAATACAAGTTAATTTTGATGTATATTGAGGCACATTTACATGTGCAAATTTATTGTTCTTTGTTCCTGGAAGTGAATATTTTTGTGGTTTTCCTATCTCTAGCACTAGAGAGTTATGGAACAGTTTGGCACTAGGGGGCCCATGTGTGAACCCTCCACTGTCCTTGAGCTCTTAGCTAAGAAATTCCTCCGATACAACAGGAACCCGATGATGTCTGCAATGCAGGAAAACTAAGGGTAACTTCCATGACTGTCACACCAGTCAGAAAACATGTTCCAATGAGCCGAGTAAACAGTTAAAGAAGATCAAGTCCTCCTCTGGTAATTCTTTCAAAGACCAATTCCAAGAAGCCAGTGCTGTGGATGTGCTGTGAGATAAGCATGGAGGTTGAGCACATGAGGGTTCCTGTGGAACATGCTCATCCACAGCTGCAACAGAATCTTGGGCCATGCTGGTAATCATAGGTCAGTTCCTGCAAGTTTACAGAGTAATCACTCCAGGGTCACCAGGAGGCTACCAGGATCAGATTGCAATCATGGGACAGAACCTTGCGCATTATCCTTGGAGGGATCTGGCAAGGTGGAAGGGCATACACCCATAGGTTACTCCAGTCCATGGCCAGAGGGCTGTTATAGCCTGGGGCTCTGGGACAGGTGAGATTTAAACCAGCAGTTTCATATTCTCGTGAGTCTGGAGCAGATCTATGTGTGGATCTTTCAATCTGGCCTACAATGGCCTGAACATCCCTGGGGTGGAGCAACCACTCTGTCCCTACCGGCTCACCCCTTCTTAAGAGTTGGTTGGCCAGGACATTTTGATGTGCCGGGAAGTGTTTCACGTGCATGCTGATGTTGTTTCCAAGCACCATGTGGTAATGCACCAGTCTAATCCATCAGCTTCTTAGACTGCGTTCCACACTGCCTGTTTAGAAAGGCTACCACCATTCTGTTGTCCCACATTATGAGGATATTTTGTGCTCCACCACATCTCGCCAGTGGAGAAATGCTAAGCATATCACCTCCCAATTTCAACCAGTTAATATGGTGAGATGCGAACCTCCAAGGGCCCAATGCCATCCAGCTCTGAACTTGGGCTTCCTCTCTGAATGGAGCTTTCAGCTCAGAACAACTCAAGGCAAAGGAAACGTTGATGTTTATATAAAGAAAGGTTCCATACCAACTGCCCTCTCCTATGACGCCTCATCAAAAAAGTATGGCAACGAAGAAATGATTGAGATGAAGAAAGTAACACCTGGTATTTATTATATATCTCTGTTGTCCCGGACCGGCTTCTCTGGTGTAGGGATGTCCGTCAGAAGAAATTTCACTGGCACCGGTTATCCTCTGCTGGAAAGTTTCGACTCCCTTGGCACTTGTAATACTCGAAAATGGCCACGACTTTCATTGCAAGTTCCACACAATGTTAGTGGGGTCATCTTTAATGGCAAGGTAGATTCCGGATTTGTACTCATGTTCCTACGATATGGAAAACGTGTAAAATTAGGCTGCCGGACAGGGCGAGTTGACAAGGTTGCTTGGTTTACAAAAAAATTCAATACAGCGTATCTCTGTAACAATAAGCCGGGTGTGTATCATGCAATGCTGGGATCGTGGTACCCCTTCATGGGAACAAAAATTACATATTCATACCTGACATTTCCTCAGCTGATACGATCTTCAACCAAGAAAGACGGAAGGAGTTAGTTCGGGCTGATGGATTCGTTTGAACAGATGGCACAATTAGGAGCACCAAACAATAGTGATAAAGCACATAATGTGAAAGCTGTGCAAGAAGTGAATGCACAACATTGATTCGAAACTATGCCTAATAGAAACACTGAATAAGCATTTAACATAATTATATGTAACTGTATGCCACCACTTTTTTAAACTTTATTTCTTGATATGTATGGATTTATATTCTGATACTATGGACATGATAAAAGTACACTGATAAATGTCCTGACTGTAACACGTTATTCCGCCTGAAAAAAAAGAGATAATCTGTAGCATACAGTTATTGTGTTATATATTTTGACGCAACACTCTATGTATAGTGTTATCATCTGGTGCAAAATTATATTCCTGATCTATCTTTGAACTTAGTGCTAATAAATCTCTGTTCAGCGTTTGATGTAATTTGGGGTGTTTTGTTTATTTTTTCAATTCTCTCATTTATTTTCGGGGGGCTTTTCATCAATAAATATTCGCACGTTGCTAATGATTGATTTACGATGTATCCATCATTATCAGAGCTTCATACAGCACACGTGACGGAAAGACTTGCGCATGCTATGGAAGGTCCTTCTTCTTAAATGCATTCTACAAGTGTTGTATGTCTCCGATCACTGATATCTGCATGGCACGGGGTATTCCTTGAAAAACCTTGTCCAATAGCATAAGATAACATGAACATGCACCCTGTTGTGGATTATTTTAAGACTGTTCAGGGGGATGATATTTCCCGAAGAAAGACGCATCAACCAACTGTCGATTACCTCTCATCAGATTACAATGTTGGCTGCACTGCCATGCATCATGCCCCGTGTTGGAATGATTTTTTCATGTCTTATGAGGCGACGGTTTCGTCAGATGTGTTCCTGTAGGTCCCGGCTTTACATGCCAAAAAACAGCAGGTTCATTCATAGTATCTATTTTGGTATATGTAAAGATTTATGATGTGACGAAAAAATATAACTGCTGCTGGCAAAAGACTGGTAGGTAAGTGATTCAGAGATAAAATGCACAAAATTTGTGCTGAGACCATACCCTTTGTTCATGGACCTTTGCAACCTATGTAAATTTCATCTCTACACAATCCCAAATGTGCACTTAGTTCACCTGGGTCTTGCTTTATTCCGTCCTCATTGTTCACTTTGAATGTCTTTGAATAAAGAATCACTTGGAAACCAAATTTATTAAACTTTGACATTGGAAATGAAATCAAAATCGCCCTTTTTCAATCCTTACCTACCCTGACCACAATGCATAATATCAAAAACCAGCTAAAATACTTCAAAAACAAGGATCCCGAAACAAAACATAAAACTTAGCATCACAGTCAATATAATGTGTGAACATTGAATTTCGGGTATGTATGTCAGAGTTTCAAAGGTCTTTCACATATGTCGCTGCTTACTTGTTTGTTTTTTTTTTTTGTTTTTTTTTTTTAATGGCACATCTTTTGCTCATGCATCTTTTGCTTCACTGTGATCAATAACATTCCAGTTCTAATGGAATTAATTTCTGCCCATGTTTAATCACGTTCATTGTAATCAAAATCATATTAGATGGATGTTGAATTCCACCTTAATTTGTTTAATCACAGCTGATATCATATTATTTCAAATTGAACGGTTTTGACAACCACGACGCGACATGATATGACATATTAATTGGTGAACAATTGTCCCTTATATATATAAACGTGGAGTTATATCTCTGTCCTTTATACTTTTAATTCAAAGAGAAGATCCTGAAATGTAGCGTTTGTATAAATCTTCAGTTGCATGCTTAGATAGATAGATAGATAGATAGATAGATAGATAGATAGATAGATAGATAGATAGATAGATAGATAGATAGATAGATAGATAGATAGATAGATAGATAGATAGATAGATAGATAGATAGATAGATAGATAGATAGATAGATAGATAGATAGATAGATAGATAGATAGATAGATAGATAGATAGATAGATAGATAGATAGATAGATAGATAGATTTGTATTCAACCTTTCAGACCTATGAATTGGTGTTGGAAAGTCACATCTACCTACAATAGTTGTGAAAATATACAAGGTATAAATGTGCAAATGCCCCTGATTTACATTATCTTTAAAACTGTCACCCCTCTTCGTAAAAAAGCTAGATTATATGTGTGGAAATATAATCGTGTCAAGTTTAGAGTTTCTGCATTCGTCCAATTTGCACCGATGGTACACAATAATTAGCCATCCAGCCAAGTTCACTGGAATCACTGTCCCTCGGCAAACAAAAGTACATTACGTCATATTCGTCATAAAAAGTTTACCACAAAATACTATACAATACCAGGAAATTCAGCCAAGTCAGCTGATATAGCTTGCATCCATATATGTATGCCTCTCTCGTGATGCTAAAAAAATATAACTGCATTTTGAAAGTGTCCGCAATTTGTGTAACTGTTATGCTTGCTATTGCATCACTGAGGGAAGAATCTGCAACATAGAATTATGATTGCAATTAAGTGTACGTATTGAAAACTTTTATCACATCTTATCTCACAACAGCCTACATCCAACCCAAAATGTTTACTCAAACACTGAATTCCATTAAGCTGGAATACCCAAGGATTAGAATTGCTTCTTTACATAAAGTAAAAGCAAGAATTGTGTTTAGGTTTATGCAATCTCCCTTGTGACTGAAATGACCCCCTCCTTATTGGAACCAAAAACTGTGTGTGTGTGTATCTGCACGCGCGTGTGTGTGTCTGCACGCGTGTGTGTGTGTCTATGTTTGTGTGTGTGTCTCTGTTTGTGTGATTTATGCATAACGCTGGTACATAATTGGCTATTCCTGGCCTAATCAGTTAATTGTCATGAAAACCATTCAACTTTTGAGTCACTGGTGAAACTGGTGCCCAGCTTCAAGATGATGCGTTGGAACTTGGGAATCACTTTGCACGCCGGCCTGCATATATCTATGGCACTTGAGAAGTTTAAATATACATTGGCTGTTTCATGTGTAGAAGGTGAAGACACATCAGTCATTTTATAACCTATCTTGTTCCAACTTTACAACAGGATTTGAAGTACAGTGTAGCTATAGCATGTATTTGGCACTTCTTCCATTGTTGTCAAACAGTGAAAACAAAGTTTGCCTATTTCAATGTCCAAAAACAAGGAGGCAGTTTCTGTCCTCAGGACATTTCTAAGTGTGACACTTTACCCATACATGAGCACATACTACATCTGACATCAATGGCTGGCCCTTCTCTATTGCAAGCCACCATACAGGCTGTGCGATATAGAGTTATTAACATGTGTTTCATACTTTAGTTGCCTGTTTCGTATTTCATATATACAAAGCTCAAGTCAATACTTCAAAGAAAAGGATTGACTTTTCCGGATCTTAGCTTGCTTTCCACTTACAGAGAACTTATTGTGTAGCAACTTTATTATACCCTCAACTGCACCTTCTAGCCACCAGATTTCACGAGCCACCAGGCTAGACCAGGGTGTAGTCTTGGCAGCTTTTCATATCCTGGACTGAACATTTCGTCGGATGTCCCCAGCTACCAGACCTATTTTGGGGGGGAGGGGGGTAGTGGAAATTTAAATGACCCTAATTTGCATAATTGTCAAAATGTTCACATTTAACAAAAAAAGACACTATGCATGGAGGCCTAATTATGTCAAATTTAGAGGTTTAGTTTTAACATATTTATTTTCACTGGATTACCCAATAGGGGTTCTCCAGACACGGAGACGCACAAAATGATATATACAAGACGCATAGCACAATACAATGTACAAACATGTGACTATGTACTCTGGTAGACATGCTGTAATACAATTAAACAACAAAAACGATATCTAACATTCTAATCCAGTTAAGAAAACATGCATATATACACGAATATACTTAGTAGCAAGCTAATTCGTCCTCAGCAAAGGGAGCGACTGAAGGGGAGGTTATAGCTTGCTGGGCACGGCCGAAGCACCCTGGCTGCAAACTCACACTGCCACTGTGGAGCCGCCAGTGCGCCCAGTAGCTCGGGTGTTCCTTCCCGCCTTGTCATTGTCGACCCACCTGTGGAGACACGATAGAGAACATGGTAGTATTAAAGGTACATACGTTGAACATACAAATACACTCCAATGGTATATGCTGGTTTCGGGATACATATATGGGATAAGATACTACCCAGTTACAAAATAAATCGGCGTGTTTCAACAACAAAATTTTGCATTGCTCTGAAAATTACTGTATTGCATTCTTCTGAAAGTTCTTTACTCCCGAACAATAAAATACTACATAGTCTGTCACTTGGAACATGCATTATCAGGTTTGGATTAACACCAGGGGCTAACAAAGGAGTGATGGTAAGCAGGAGCTTCTTTCTTTCCTGGACATATTTAGGACAGTACAGACAAAAGTGTTTGAAATCCTCAGTTGGGTGGGTGGGAGCAGGCACAGGTTGGCTGTTGAATGATATTTACTTTATGGAGATCGGAATTAAGTCTAGAGAATCCTAATCGTAACTGGGTATGACAGATGTTAGCAAATCGCTGACCATGGGAGTAGAAATCTGGAGCAATGTCGGCCGCTAGCAGAGTTGCTTTAAGTTTCGACTTAAAGATTTGAACGGAAAGGGAGTTACGGATATCAGTGGGGAGATTATTCCATAGTTTGGTGGCATCAGGTAGAAAGGAGTTTTCAAACCGTTGGGTTCGGCATTTGATGAGGCGAAGGTTGCTGATAGGCCTATGGCGGAGCGTATGACCAGCAATGGCGGGGGTGCAAGGTATGAGGTTGGATAGGTAGGAAGGAGTTAAGTTAAAATACATTTTGTAGAATAGGATAAATTTTAAATATTTCCGTCTACTGGCTAGTGTAGGCCAACCAAGCTCGTCTAAGAGTTTGTTATGGGATGTGTGCCTTAGTGCGCCAGTGCATATTGTAGCTGCCTCGTACTGAATCGACTCAAGTAAATCACTCAGACCTTGCCCACAATTATCAAAGATAACACAACCATATTCAAGAATTGGCCGAACCATTGAAAAATATAATCTTTCCAGTGTTTTTCGGGATAATTTAAATTTGAATCTTCGAAGAAGTCCAATACGCTGGCTGGCTTTGTTTGTGATGCGTGTGACATGCGCACGCCGGGAAAGATTGTTGGCTAGAGTAATTCCAAGGTGAGTGTGGGTGTCTTCCTCTGGTATGACTGTACCACCTAGAAGGACAGGAGGATGATAAGGCTTATTGATTTTGGCCGAGAAAATAACTGAAATGGATTTTAAGGCATTAAAAACCATGGGCCATAATTTACCCCAGTGGTAAATAATTGAAAGATTTGTGTTCAAGTGGTGTGCTGAGTCGGTAGGGTTTTGAACTATCTCAAGTAGACTAGTGTCGTCGGCGAAGACGCGGACATCACAGGTCAAGTCATCTACAATATCATTTATATAGACAAGAAACAATAAGGGACCCAGAAGTGATCCCTGAGGTACGCCGGCCTGAACAGGAAGCCAAGAGGAGGTACGCTCGTGGATAATAACACGTTGAAAGCGGTTTGACAGGTAACAGTTTATCCACATAAGAAGTCCTTCAGATAACCCCAGTTGTCGTAGTTTGAAGAGGAGGCCTCCTTGGAATTTTCAAGCCCATTGTAGATATTGTGGAGAATACTTATTTGTTGGTTGGTAGTTGAATGATTAGCTTTAAACCCAGAGTTCTTATCAGTTAGTAGGTTGTTGCCTATTAGATATTCATAAAGAAAATTAAAGACCAGTCGCTCGAAAACTTTAGATACGTTGCACAGCAAGGAAATTGGAGAGTCTATGTATCCACATAAAAAGCACGACACCATGCATGGAGGCACACTCATGCCAAGTTTGGAGTTTCTACGTTTAGTAGTGTCAAACTGAAATATCGGAAAGCTTCTGGAAAAGAGAGACAGAGAGAAAGAAAGAAAGAAAGAAAGAAAGAAAGAAAGAAAGAAAGAAAGAAAGAAAGAAAGAAAGAAAGAAAGAATTGCTGTAAAAACAAAATGTCTATGATGCCACACAGACATACAAGTGATATCACACATATTTTTCACACTTGTAGCGCTCATGGCATAATAGTCATGGATATTAACAAGTCCCGGAAATGGGTCACATACCCAGAAATAGCAGTTTTGAATGCATGTGCCACTGCACAAGTGAATATGGTTAAAGGGAGACCTTGTTAAAAGGTGTGGGAAGCTAGACCCTACTAAAAACAACGACATTTTAGAACAACAGCACCAGATCAAACTGGGGTAAATAGAACCAAAAAATACTGGTACTTTGAAGTCTGTCATTTACAAGTAGACAGTCAGGGCTCTGAGAGTATCCCATGCATAGTAAGACATGTTGTTCTGAAGAGGTCACAACTCTGTGACAATGATTCTATTAGGGCACATCCATCCAAATTAGACCTCTTCTGTAAAGAATTTATACGAAGAATCCTTTATGATGTTTTTCGAGCAAGAGACTCACCAACGGTGCCTTAAGTACTTACAAGGATAAGAAATGATACGGATATATCCTCCTTTTTGCTAAGAAGTGTGCTCAAAGAAATAGAATTTAAGTGGACTAAGCCTGATATTGTTGCAGCCATAGCTCACTTTTTAAGATAAAAAAACAATATTGCAGATATGGATACCAGATAGTATATGTAGGTGAGACCTGGGTGAACAAGAATCATTGCAGGTCTCATAGTTGGTACCCAGTGCTGGCAGAAGCAGGGTTTGTTGGCTCCTGGAATTTTAAGATCTGGAGGTGTTTAGTATTCCTTTGGAGAAAGCTAGCCCTCTCAGTGTTTTGCGTGCTAAATTAATATTTACTGATGGTTGTGACCTGCTATTTGTGGACCACAAGAACCTAAAAAATACAGATTACCACTCTGAAATTAATTTTAATGGGTTTTTAAGTGCTGCAAGTAAAAGCTGCAGGGGACAGATTGGGATAGATAATGCCAGCTACCACAACCTAAAACTGAGCAACCAAAATGTCTTACAATAACTAAGAACAAAAATCAGAAATTTAACAGTGGCTCAAGATAAAGAATATCGCATCTTCCTGCCAATACTATAAAGTCTGAACTCCATATGATTATGGAGGGAAATAAGCTCCCAGCAGTTTATACCACAGACAAATTTCAAAGTATTATAAACATTAGGTTCTGCGCACACCAGCCTGTCACTTTGAACTTAATCCTATTAAGTTCATCTGCTGTGCATCTTTCAAGCATCATGTAGAAGATATGAATACAAAATTCGAGCTAAACGATGTCTGAACACTTGTTAAAGATGCACTGAAGTAGCTTAGTAGAGAGGATTGGGAAAAGGTTGTGGCACATATGATTAAAGGTGAAAGATCAGTTTATCGAAGCAGACAATATTGTAGAACATTTTATATACCTCTTTTTATTTCAAAAGGGGAAGAAATGATAGTGACTCAGATGATGAGGCACATAATGAATCAGACTTAGATGAAAAGTCAGATGATGAGTCACATAATGAATCAGACTTAGGTAAAGAGTCAGATAACTAACATGGTATGTGTAATAGTGACGTGTCAAAACCAAGAAAACTTAAAAATATTTCAATACATCTAGATATCACCTTACACAAGCCAATATTGATATAGATATTGATAAATGAAAGATACATATGTGTCTGTAGGTCTGTTATGATATTAAGGTTTATGTATATATGGCCATACATTTATCATGTCATCAAAATATCTGCAAGTGACGAAATCATAACTTTTTATAGTCAACATATAGTCATCTGTCAAAGTTGAAGTTACAATACCGCATATACTACATGAACTGACATGTGCACACACACACACACACACACCCATTGCCACATACGTATGCATGCCTATATATTACATATAAGCCACTCATATATGCTCATTGTATGTCCAAATTTCTACAAATGAGGATTACCTCTTTCAGTGCTTCATACAATAGCTATATTTGTTTATATTGCTGTAATGTTACATCCATAACATTCAAAACTAGCTCTTCATGCCATAAGCTCTCATCCCAGTGCCGGTTAACTCCTCACAGGAAATTCAGTTTAAAGTTTTCTCTAGGTCAACAGCTATCTTCAGTAAACCTTACTACCATTCACTTCTAAGTAGACCAGGGAAAGCTGTTGATTGGTCATAAACTTAACACTGAAAGAACAAAGCTTTAACAAAGATAAAATGTCTATTCAGTCAAGCATTACGATCACTATGAATGAAAGTCATAAATGCTCAAAACCAGACTGAGAGTGCCCCAGACGCAACATTAGGCACTACATTTATTCAAATTTGCAGACATGGTAGTTTACAGTTCTTACTGTGCAAATAAAGCATCAGGACAAATAAACATTCTGTCACATTTGCAAAAACTAGATTGAAGTAAGGATGTTAAGGGCCATATGTCCAATTATGATATATATTTTGAACCTATTTGTGGACCTTTGCATTAGTCACGTAATGTTACTCTCGACCACCATTTGCCTAGACCTCTGTGTCTGGATCGAACGCCCTAGAAATCAAGTTGAGCTTGCTCCCTTCATACTAGAAACCTGATTGTTCTGTGGTGCCATCTTTAAGTTCTGATGGTGACTCCCGGTGTGCATGCCCCCCCCCCCCCCATATCTTCCATCCTCTTTCCATTACTGGCTTGCTCGTTTGATTTTGGAGGTCTGTGAACTTTTGTTCACCTTCACTGTTTTAGTGCTTCATGCACTTTCCCTTCTGCAGAAAATCTGTTCTCAGTGGTCTAGAACTTTTTGGAGACCTGCACAGTCGATTTCTGATCTGTGTATAAAACTAAAATCATTGGGAGTAGAGCTAGTTGTTTGGCTTGAAACCTAACTTTTCAAGATGATGTCTCGATGTTCAGATTACAGAGAGAGGGAGAACAGTGCCTGCTGGGCAATTGTTACTTGGCAGTATCTGCGGAATTTATTTCTAAGCCTTCCTGGAGTTAGGGATCATTTCATTTGACCTATGGGAAAAGTGGAACCAGGACTGGTAGGTGCTGGCTTGATTCATTTCTTTTCCAAGATGGCATTTTGGTGGGTTAAACAGTAGACAGAGGGAAGATGGTTAGCATGCTGTGGTTAAGAGACCACTTCTCTTTGCCCTTGATGGGTAAATTGACAAAAGTAGGACTCACGTGACCACTTCCTGGCACCCTGGATCACGATCATTGCATTGGTTGTCACTTGACTTGACTTCATGTGTTCTCTGAATACACAAATGGGTTTTGTGTTAGGTCGGGAGATGACACTTATCTTCTTCCCTGCGTCTATAGTTGCAAGTCCTTTGGAAGAGATCACCTCATTGGGAGCTCAAGCATTCAAAACTACCTGGGTCACGACTGCAGCTTTTTTCTTACTTATCTGAGATTCTGTCTTGGAAATATCTGCTTTACACAGAGGAATATTGATCTGATCCATGAACTGTTTTCCAGGCTGTTGTTGTTCAGCATTTTCTTTGATGAAGTCAGCCAAAAGTTGACTGAAACTGTTGATTTCTTGGTCCTCTGAGCAGAAGTCATGCAAACCAATGTGTCTAGAATAAGAACCTTTGGGTTCCTGTCTGGGTTGTAAACAACCTTGGCCAGTCCAAGGGCTTGGGTTTGAGAGTTTGGACAATAAGTCTGCGAAGTACAGGAAGCCTCTGGCACCTGAGCCAGTCTGAGTGCTCACATCATTAGTGTGGGATGTCTGGAAAACCACTGGTACTTGGGCAAACTTTCCCAGCTCCTTCTTCCGGGGGCCGGATGGTGACCCAAGGCTATGGGAGATAAAAGAAAGACACCCATGTCTGTAGGAGCCATAGGTGCACCTTCGGTCCTGGCAGTGGTAGCATTACAGTGGCCTGGGTGAAACCTTTGCCCCCCCCCCCGGCAGTGTTGGCCTTTGCTGTTGGAGACTCTGTCTTCCTGCACTCCTGCTCTCACTACAGCTGAGTTGGGGTGGACTCTGTCAGCAGAGCGGCTTGCTGCATATGCCTTGAGTCAGCTCTCTCTTGGCACTGAGACTATTGGAGCCCCTCCTCCCAGCATATTTCTGAGTCATTGGTGCATGCAGTCACTGAAAAAGTCTCCAAGAATGGAGACCTTTGGGTTTCCATTTGGGTATTCCAGAGCCTCAGCCAGTCCAAGCGCTTGGGTCTGGGAGGTCTGAGAGACCACCAGCGCCTCAGCAAAATTCCCGAGCTCTTGGCTTTGGGCACTCGGATTGCAGGCCAGGGCAGTGGAGATAGAGGGAAGACACCCAGTTCTGTAGGGCCATTTTCTGCCATTAGTGGGCCATTGGCCCGCCCTGGTGGTGTTGGCACCTGCAGTGGCCCGGTTGTCTTTAGCTCACCCACCTTTGCAGTACGAGACTGTCTTCCTCTGCTTCCACCATCACTGCAGCTGACTCAGAGTAGATTCTATTGGTGGAGCAGTTCGCCCATCCTGCCTTGAGTCAGCTCTCTTACCACGGAAACTCTCGGGGCCCCTCCTGTGGGCAGATTTCTGAGTTGGCAGCAGCCGTAGTCCCTGAAAGGAGTCTGTGAGAAATGAAACCTTCAGGTTTCCATCCGGGTGTTCTGGAATCTCGACCAATCCTGGCGCTTGGGTCCAGGCACTTGGATGGTATGTCTGGGATGAGAACCAGGGGAGCACATTTATCATTATGAGGCATTATGCCTTAGCAGGCATCACAGGCTTTTTTGCTTAGGTTCAGATATTCATTCATCAGGCCCTCCAGGGACCATCAGAGCAGCCACTGTGTTCCAGTTTATGGTACTCTTGTGGTCTAGATTCGATGCAGGCCTATAGGTTGGCACATTTCATAGTGGGCCCTGCAGGGCTTCATGCCTAGTTGACTTAATCTCAAACAGTATCAGGCAGTTTGTCCTAATGTTCCCACCTGTTGCTGGTTTGACATCAGAGTTCACTGTCCTAAAGAACCACATACCACCCTGCAGGGCCTACCCGTCTGATGGGAGCTGAAACTGATAGCATCTACCAACAAGGCAGACAGCTGTCATGTTGGCAATCTAGTGCCGGTGGGTTCAGTGCGGTCCCATGCAGGCTGGAAGGGAGGGTTTCCGGCTTTGGTTGGTTTCAGCTGTTGGCGGCCCCAACTCCACATATCTCTGAGGTCCTCTCTTCAGACATCACCTCATGGGGAGCTCGAGAATGGACCGATGGCTGCCCGTCCTCATGGTCATATGGGTCAGTATGCCAGTCATGTTACATGCTGCACCTATACTCCTGTATATAAGCAAATGGTGGTCGAGAGGTAATGTTACGTCACTGATATGAGATATTTGGGGTAATATCAGTGTTAGTAAGTATACTTACCTCTTGACCACAACAGAAGCCTACCCAACCAGCCCCCTTTCTCTTGTAGCTGATGTCAACTGACCAAAATGCAAAAGAGGAAGGATAATACTGGGAGCATGCCCACCAGGAGTCAGCACCAGTTCCATCGGAACCTACAGATGGCGCCATGGGACAGTTAGGTTTCTAGTATCAAGTGAGTGTGCTCAACTCGATTTCATGGGCGTTCGACACAGACACAGCAGTCTAGGCAAATGGTGGTCGAGAGGTAAGTTTACTTACTAATATTGATATTTCTCCAAATATCTCGTTTTTGTGTCAATTCTTTAAAGCAGAATACATTGAAGACTTTTGTTTGGCCTTCCCACAAAAAACAGTTCCATGAAATTTCAGCATAATCTGAGTGACGGGTTTGGAGATGCAATCCAAAATGGTGAAAACACATGAAAGCCATTCTTTTTTTACATGCAGCACCATCCGTACAACAAATTTAGGTCTATTGGTTCTCAGAAATGCGTCTATGCAATTTAAAACCAATTGTTCAAGCAGTTTTGGAGAAGATCATTTAGGACTTTGCAAACAAAACAAACAAACAAAAATTCATTAAAAAGCAAGAATCAGTGGACCTAGACCTTTTGAAGACACTGGAAAGACACCGACCCTAGGTACGTCTCGGTCAAGGTTTAACTGAATCTAGCCAGTGGTTATAAAGAAGTCTAAAATGTGAATTGTGAATGACGGAAAAAATGGACGGAAGACGGATCCAAAAGAAAGCGTGAACAGACAAATTCGAGAGTCAATAATATAGTTCAGTTGTTCATTCAAACATTTATTTTTATGCTCGGTTATAATGTGTGAACCAAATGTTTACTTTTTAGCATTTAATGATTAACAAGAACAGTTCACAGGTGACTTGCGGCTTCATGAATTCAAGCCAGCAAATCGTCGCAGAAAAAAGAAGTAATACTCCCATGAGCTTTTGTTCAGCACGAAACAGACATGGCCGCTACCATGGATCGTTTTGGCCAAACGGCCAGTTTCCCCATGTAAAATTCCATTTAATAAGCTGTATAACGCAAACATTCCTCGGTCACTATAAATGTATGGCTATTTTACAACAGACTTGCTTTTAATTGATCGATTTTGACATCAAAAGTTGCAGGATCACTCGTGAAGTTATATGTTCCTAACTTCAAGCTTGTTGGCAAAATCGCCGAACTAGTAGGAGCTGTATAAAGATTCCTGTATGTCCATCCTTAAATAAAGCGCCCTCGACTCTCTGAAAAGAAAGCTGACTCTGAGTGTGCGCTAACGTCGAAGAATCACAATGATATAAAAACAGTTTTTAGCATGTATAATTTTCGATTAGAAGCAGAATCGGGAATTATTGCAGTTTGGGTATTGTTATGTCTGTGTGCCACAATAGACATATTGTTTTTCAAGGAATTCTTTATTTGTGTCTGTGTTTTTTCTTTCTTCGTTCTCTCTTTCTTTCTTTCTTTCTTTGCAGGCAAATTCGTCCAACATTTCATTTGAAAGGTATTATATGTAGAAAATCCAAACTTGGAACAATTATACTTCTATAGATGAAGTCTGGCCTTTTTGTTATGAGAGGTCATGCTTTTCAAAATTATGCAAATGAGGGCTAATTAAAATTTTAAATCTTCAATATCTAATATAGTATAGGAGATGTAGTTCCGAGTGTATTGGAGTTCGATCATAGCAAGTCAAAGGTCATCTCAAATGTCAAGGTCAAAGGTCATATCTAGGTCAAAGGTCAGTTTTAGGTTAAAATGTCATTTTAAAGGTCAAGTACCAATTCAGGTAGAGGTGATCTCAAGGTCAAAGGTCATTTCAAGGTCAAAGGCCACTTTTGATGGTGGCTTTCTTCTAGCCATAACTTGGTCAACTTTTATCCCATTTTGATCATGTTGGGCTCAAATTATAGCTATCGCAACACTGCACATTTTAAAAATTACATGTGACCCCTAAAGGTCGAATGTCAATGCCATCTGGACCTTTGAAAGTTTCCTCCAGCCATAACTCGTCCAATTTCCATCGTCCAATTCTAATCACGTTCGACTTAAATTGTGGGTATTGTAACACTGTACATTTTTGCAATTTACATGTGACCTGTAAAGGTTAAAGGTCAAAGGTCAATGTCATTTGGACTTTGAAATTTTCATCCACAAGCTTAATGGAATGTGAAGTACCAAAGCACAAAAGTTGTAACATTTAGTATTTGCAACTTTTCAAGGCACACAAACAGATTTGCTTAGAAACAAATCTTTCTTTCTGGTTGTAATGTACTGTGGTTATGTACATACAAACTCCATTTAATGTTCCTATTTCCTTGAAGCTAAATACTAAACTATATGCAAATATACCATAATATTTGGTCAGGTAAAATCGCAGACCCATGCTCAGATGCGTCCGTCAGATTTTTTGGGGGGGGGGGTGTTTTGGGTTTTTTTTTTTTTTTTTTTTTTTTTTTTTTTTTTTCTTGTTTGTTTGTTTGTTTGTTTGTTTGTTTTTGTACGATCACCATACTTTCGTGATCTTATAATATTTCAACCTTGTACTCACCAAATTTAAGTAAACTTTCCAAGTCGCCCTTAAAGCATTGCATGCAGGCTTGTAGCGGCTTATAGCACTGTGCCAACCCAATGGGCCTATACATTACGATATTCTACACTCTAGGCAAGATGGACAAATACCATTCCAAAACATATGTTCCGGCAAACCAATATAACATATTAACAATGGCACTACAGAGCACTTTGCTTGCGTTTAAGTTGCAGACAGATTCAACTGCCTACCTCGGAGTGCTTAAGTCGCAATGGAGCAAAGAGCATCCAGAAAAGCTGTTGACTTGGACCAATTGTGCACGGATGAATGTATCATGAGGAACTCAGTACCTGAATTGAAAGTCTTCTTACGAAGAGTTTGAGTCTGGAAGGTTGATGATTCAGAAGAACAGAATATGTCTTGGAGTATGATGGAAAAGTGTTAATTTTATTCACTTAATTTAATACCGTCACGTAACAGCTTCTTTTCTTTTCTATCTCCCATGGATAAGTGAAAATGGGTATATTATCTCTCGGCCACTTTATACACGATAATGCCAGTGCCTTATAAGGGACAGAGAGCAAAGAATAAGAGATATTAGTGTGATATTGATCAATTTATTGGAATAAACGTTTTCTGCTGTCGAACTTTTTTAAACAGGACTCTTGCTGCATTTCCTTTGTGAATATTATGAGACCACACCCTGTTCCAACCTTTTAATTAACTTCAACAAATTGCGCGTACTTTTTACTCTGTTAATATCCTGTTCAAACAGTCAGTTCTTTGCTTTTGTTTAAACTAATGTCCTTCAGTAATATTTATTGTCAACAAAAAATGAAAATATCCAACATGAATCCCAAGGATATATCGCAAAGTTCAGCATAGTTAATTAACAAATTGATTTTATGTCTAATTTTTTAAAAAAAACACACACACTATAAAGAGAACTGGACATCGGATGCAAAAAAATACTTGTCTGAAGTCCAATCGCTCAAGCTGTGGACACGTGCACGACACCAATAAAAATTTTTGTGCGCTACAGACGCGACAGATGGCAATGGGCTTGGGTATTATCTGTTTTCGCGAGGAAAACCGTAAAATAGAAAATAAATAAAAAGAGTGTCCCAAACACGCTACTGTTTACAACGGTTGTCAATTTTCCTTTCCTCCCATACTTCTTCTTTAATTTATGTTATCACAAAACGAACTGCAACAGGAAGATCATCGCCCATTTTCCCACATGTATAAACCTTCACTCAGCAGGGCCACCAGAAGAAAGTTTGAACCGGAGATTTCAATTGGCTGTTCAGCTGGTTTGTTGCATTTGGTGATCGATGATGATGATGATGATGATGATGATGATGATGATGATGATGATGATGATGATGATGATGATGATGATGATGATGATGATGATGATGATGATGATGATGATGATGTCTTGTTTACCCCATTTCTGGAGAAACATAAAAATGCATTTAAGGTGGAAGGTCTGAAGCCGGCACCTTTGGATAACCTCTAATCACTTTTTGGATAGTCTGATACATGCTCCCAAAACCTCAAATGTGTGAACATAAAATTCATATGAGATAATTGATCTCAAAACTTTTGTTTACAATGAAAAGTTTAAACAGTACCGGGCACATGGCTTCGTTTGCATGTGCATGATGATGAACCAGATCATTGTTTGCACAGTCATTAGTCCATGAGTGCTGGAAACCAATTGAACTATTGACAAGGGTCACTCACAGGAAACCATCAGCACAAATTAGCACATTCCACTTACTGGGCCCCAAATATGGAAAGCCGCATGTGAACCCACACCCAAGCAACCAAGTTAAAACAAAAAAGTCGAGATTTAAGCCAAAAAATATGCTTTTGTTTAATGACAACATCACAGAGGTAAAGCTATAGGTTTATTTCACACAATAATTAAAACACAGGACAGAAGAAATGATTATGTGTCATATTACAGCCATAAATGCGTAAGAATTAGCAACTTTTTCTTTCCACGCGATTTTCTCGGAAATGTTTTTTGCTCACCCTTTGCAATTTGTATCTCGCCTCACAAACGTGCAAATTGCCCTATCACATTAAAATTAACGGACATTAAAAGAAAAATATCAAATCCAGGAACGGTTCCCAGGATTTTTTTCTGACAACCCCTTCGGTGACTTTTGGAACAATTTATAGAAGGAAAATGAACAACCTGTCAGGACTAAATTAAGAATTTTGTAACTTTTTATTTATGGTATTTCAGGACTAACCATTGAATTCGATCCTGGACATGGATATATATTGTAAATTTCATACGATTTCAACTGGGGGAAAAAAAACAATTTTGTGTGACTTCTGCGCGAAAAATTTCAAAATCCTACCAAGTCAGAAAGAATACTATAAAATCTCCAAAAAAATTTCAATCCTGCAAAAAAACTCTATGGATATGTAGTAATCAGAAAATATATAGGTTTAATGTACTTGTGAAAAAATTAAATGGGTAATTGCAATCCAAAGTTGCCAGTCTCACTGCACACTAGCTTCACAGCTTCCACCTTAAAATAAACGCCTGATCAGAATGTTCGATGGCACATGCATGAATAATACAAGCTATACTAGACACAAAAAGACCTTTGATACACACAATTTGAACAACTTGGTTTCTAGGTATTACACTCAAATATCACTTGGAACAGATCAAAATTAAGTAAAGTAAAATTTTAAAAGCTAAAAACAAACATTAAGCATCTGGATGAATGTATTATGAGCATGTTTTTCGGCAAGCTATGACGTAATAGACAATGATATAATTGCCATGAGAACTTAATAACAAAGGGTGTCAATTACCACAGGAAGCCTTGGCAACATGATCCACTAGATGACCACTAACTTAAGTCTCACTCCGGTCAAAGCGTTCCCATATGCAACAATAGCATTCTTTTTGGTATCATTCATGAATGAAAGGGCAAAGTTATCAACTAGCATTTACATTTATAGTGCCAAATTTAAAAGCACTTTTTCTGGTATCAGTCATGAACAAAAAGAAAATTATCTACTTGTATTTACATTTATAGTGCTTAATTTACTCCCCTCAATACAGTTATGATCTTGCATATGTACATTTAGCAATTCCTTTGAACTGTTGTATCTGAATTCAAATACGACAATGCTGTCGTATTATCATTATTATCATAAGATTACCAGGGTTCTTTCCTCCCTGCACAGCAAAAGTATACATATATATATATATATATATATATATATATATATATATATATATATATATATATATATATATATATGTTTGTATGTATACTTTCTATTCCGTCCTAATCACCAATTTCATACACAATATATAGTAAATCATGTGATTATTACAATGAATATACAGATAGGCTAACATAACAATTGACAATACGTAACAAATTGCAAGGAACTAATTATGCAGGGACACAAAATGATGTTCTGTATATATAGGGTACTAATTTTTTTCCTTTCGGTCGACATTAGCCTTAACCAGGTTTCGCCCTCATTTATCGTTATTCTTAAATATACCTCTGTCATCATTATGCACATTCAATGATTACAGACAAACTGTCTGTTGTCTGGCTATTATCTGAAAAAAAAACTATGATTCCTAGCTTACATATTCTTAAATTGACTATGTTCCTATAAAAAGGACAAAATCAACCATGTAACGCGCCCTGTCAAGCCCCACAACACCGCAGCTGG
The DNA here is from genome assembly GCA_964020975.1 of Hermodice carunculata. Taxonomy (NCBI): domain Eukaryota; kingdom Metazoa; phylum Annelida; class Polychaeta; order Eunicida; family Amphinomidae; genus Hermodice; species Hermodice carunculata. Next base: position 16,772,373 of record OZ026627.1, read on the forward strand.
TCAGCCCAGGTTGAGTAGACAATAAAGCGGGCGACATGATTTCGAAACTTGGCCTCCTGGCCATCTTACTTGGTAAGTGCAATTACTTTTCAGCATTGGAACGTTTTGGAGTACAAAGTACTTCGTGTAGAAGCTAACCCAGCACTCAGCAAGAATTGAGGTATATTTATGTGGTTTTTTTTGTCTTGTTTTTGTTCTGGAGGTTACATGAGCAAAACTATGTCCCCCATTGTCTGCCGTAAAGAGACTGAGTCGACAGCTTTTCATGGCAAGAATAGAGACTGCGTCTACAACTTTCCAAGGTAAGTATAGAGACTGAGTCTAGGACTTTCCATAGCGAGTATAGAGACTGAGTCTACAGCTTTCCATGGCGAGTATAGAGTATAGAGCCTACAGGTTTCCATGGCGAGGATAGAGACAGAGTCTGCAGCTTTCCATGGCGAGTATTGAGTCTGAGTCTCCAGCTTTCTATGGCGAGTATAAAGAGTTAGTCCACAGCTTCCCATGGCGAGCATAGAGACTAAGCCCACACCCGAGCTATAGCTTTCCATGGCGGGTATACGGGTGAGTCTACAGCTTTCCATGGCGAATATTGACACTAGATCTACAGATTTTCCATGGCGAATGCAGAGATTGGGTATACAGCTTCTCATGGCTAGGATGAAGACTGAGTCTGTAGCTTTCCATGGCGAGTATACGAGAGAGTCTACAGTTTCCCATGGCGAGTATAGAGACGAATCTACATCTTTCCATGGCGAGTATTGAGTCTGAGTCTACAGCTTCCATGGCGAGTATAGCGAGTGAGTCTACAGCTTCCCATGGCGAGTATAGCGAGTGAGTCTACAGCTTCCCATGGCGAGCATAGGGACTAAGTCCACACCCGAGCTATAGCTTTCCATGGCGAGTATACGGGTGAGTGTACAGCTTCCCATGGCGAGTATAGACACTGAGTCTACAGCTTTCCCTGGCGAGTATACAGGCTGAGTCTACAGATTTCCCTGGCGAGTATACAGGCTGAGTCGACAGCTTTCTATAGGGCGATTTGGGTGCCAGGAAAAGCTGTTGTTCTTTTTTATCCGAAGAACGCAATGAAATGTTCTCATTTTTAAATACAAAACATTGAAGCAGACGACATTTTACATACGGCCCATTTTGGAAGATTTTTGTGTGAAAGTTTTTAATTTTTGCTTGAACTATTTTGTTGACTTTGCTCAAAATGCAAAAAAAAAAACCACTTAAACAAACAACACTACCGGATGCATGCAAGGATAACTATCATGATAGTTATGTTAGCTTATCCTTGTAGAACATCATGTGCATGAACATATATTAATGTATCTATATAAATGTTAAAAAATTGTAATATAAATCTGGCCGTTGAAATAAGCTGACAATACAAATAAACTATCATAGCAGACTTTTGCGGACAGATATGTACTTGAAAATATTATTCAAGAATTAGGTTTGAAAATATTTTCGGGAACTCTTTGTGGAATTAGGAGCAAAAGAAGGCTGGTCTCTATATTAATTTTTAACATCGAGCCATAGTTACCAATAGTGACGATGTAGACAAATTATCGAACTCAACAAAATCATACTTTTCGTGTACAGGTTGTAGTAAGTAAAAACTGTAATTTTGCAAGTTTGAAAGTTCCAGAATATTAAATATTGCGCTTTGAAAATCTTGCCTGGAAATATCAGACTTCTGTGATTGCCGCTCAAAATTTTATATGTAGGTATTTGTAGAGCACTTTTATGTAAAGCTTTCATGTTCCTGATTTAAATCCTTTGGCATAGACGTGGCTTTGACTCAAAGTAATAATGGATGAAACAAAGGGTCATTTAATTTTTAGACATTAACACGATGAATGTAGTTGTATTAACCAATTTAGCATAATAGTAGAGCGTCTATTTCAGACGCAACAAAGGAGAAAACAAGAGGTTTGTGGGAACAGGTCATGCTCAGCTGACTCAGAAATTCGTGACACTAGTGGCCCTGTGGCCTTGGGATAAGGTCAAGCGTGTAAGGCTGACCTTCATAGAAGAATACTAGGATTAGTCTGGGTAAGAAAATTCTCAAGTTATCAATGTTTCATGTTAGTGACTCCTGTGACCTGGAGAATGAGGTCAAGATCATACATATACTGCCTACGTGTGTCTCTTACAGCGGACCATTTCCATGACAAACTTCAATATATTGGCTGCAGATGTTGATGTTGCTGTAGATTTAAATTTACTATTCATGTCTCGCCCTCCTGCACAGAAGTGTCTATAAGTAATCTCAAAGTATTGGCTAAGCAGTTTTGGAGAAGATGACTTTTTAAGATTTTACCAACAAAATGAACAAAAGAATTCATTAAAAAAATCCAAATATCACCTGAGCGTGGTCATTGCAACAATTTGGTAGCAACCCATCCAAGGTATATCTCCACCAAATTTGAAGAGAATCCAGTCTGTGGCTTTTTCGATGATTCGAAAACTTTAATGATGGATGACTGATCAACGAGCGATATCTAACCCTAACATATGCTCAGCAGAGTGACAAGTCAGCTGAGCTAAAAAAAAAAAAGGACATCCCCAATAGTGTTTAACCCTTTCTTATTAAACCGAACAAACCTGTGGCTGATCAAATGTAGTTTGCTTCTGTTGTTGACAAAAGTGCAACAGTAATGAAAGAATTGAATGAGAACTGTACATAAGACTTGTCACGGCAACGTGCTCTGCCTCTGCATCATTCGCGTATGTTGACTCAGTCTTAGTCTTATTTTTGTTGTTGCCAATTTAGACTAAAGTGGATGTCCTCTGAATTGGTAAAACGACACTAGATCCATGTTCTTTATTATTTTATGATCAGGAAACTCTTTCAAGATTGTAGTGATCCTATTGGTTACGATGGTGCACGTGGCTTAGGTGAAAATAGTTTAATGACTTAAGATGGAGTCCCCAGATCAGACGAATTGTGGTATTGATTTGTGGGCGTGGCCAATTCGGCAAAACGTAATTACTAGTTCTAAGTTTAACTAGCACTAACGTTCAACCGATTTGGCCACGCCCACAAATCAATATCACGGTTCCGCTGACTTATCGGTAAATGCAGCTTTCCTATTGATTACTATGCAAGTCAATGGACATTCTAATGCTAATTCACATTTTCGACTTCTCCTCCAAAACCGTCCTCCAGATTAACTTCAAACTTGGTGGCAATGTACCTTGGGTGAGTTTCTACGAGGTTTGTACAAATGGTCATGCTCCACTGATTTTTGGATTTTTTATGAATTTTTTTCAAAAATCTTTACAAAAGTTTTAATAGGAAAGTTTAACATGGAAATTTCTTCTAATGGTTATGACTTGGATAATTTTGGCCAGATTTACTTCAAACTTGGTGGGGATGTGCATTGGGTGGATCTCTACAAAGCTTGTTCAAATGGTCTCGTTCTATTGATTTTTTATGAATTTTTTGTTCTTTTTGGAGGCAAATCTTAAAAAATCTTCTTCTCCGAAACCGCCCACCCAATTGCTTTGATATCCCACAGGGACCCTGACGGGGACACCTAGTTCTTAATTTGTTCACCAGGTGGCACTGCAATTTTTTCTATTTTTTAATGATTTTTTGGTGTGTTTTTGCTATTTTTGACTTCTTCTCCTGAGCAGTCACTCAGATTAAGCTGAAACATGGTGGATATGTTCCTTGTAGAAGGGTCAAACAAAGTTGTTCACTACGTGGCACTGCTGTGGATTCCTGATTTTAAACAATTTTTTCAATTCAGGTACTTGTCGGTCAATGCAGCTTTCCTATTGATTACTATGCAAGTCAATGGACATTCTAGTGCTAATTCACATTTTTAGCTCAGCTGACTAGTCAGTTAGCTGATCTTTTTTGAGGGTTAGTTGTCTGTCCGTCCGGCAATGTCCACAATTTACATTTTCGACTTCTTCTGAAAAACCGTAAGCCAGATTTATTTCAAAATTGGTGGGGATGTACCCTGGGTAAGTCTCTACCAAGCTTATTCAAATGGTCGTGCTCCAGTGATTTTTGGATTTTTTATGATTTTTTGTTTTTTGTTTTTTTGGGGGCAAATCTTAAAATATCTTCTCAGAAACCGCTCAACCAGTTGCTTTGATATCTCACAGGGACACTCCTGGTAACTCTTAGTTCAGAATTTGTTCACCAGGTGGTGCTGAAATTTTTCCATCTTTTGTGATTTTTTGTGTGTTTTTGTTATTTTTGACTCCTTTTCCAGAACCGTCACTCGGATGAAGCTGGAACTTGGTGAATATGTTCCTTGTAGATGGGTCAAACAAAGTTCTTCATTAGGTTGACTCGGTTCATTTTTTTAGTCATTTTTTGAAAAAGTACAAAATTTAAAAAACATTTTTACGAAACCTGAACATGGAGATTTCTTGCAATGGAAACAACTTAGATAATTTTCGCCATATTTATGTCACACTTTGTAGAAATGGACCTTTGATAGGTCTCTACATATTTTATTCAAATGGTCACACTGCATTGATTTTTGCATAAATTTTTTGGTAAATTTTTAAAAATATGCAGATGCATGTCAGCTGAGCACAGGATCATCATGATACCTTGGGTTTTTTTTGGGGGGGGGGGTTTGTTTTTTGTTTTGTTTTGTTTTTCTTCACGGTACAAGTGATGTATGTGAAGTCTTTAATGACCATCTTACGAACATTTGTAGTGATATACCCTCTGCGTCTAAAGGTAACCAAAACCACGATGCAAATTTGTTCATCAAAGTTTTTAAAAGTAAACTGAAAGGTGAACAGATTCACCATTTTGGTTTTTAGACAGTTTCTGAACAAAGGGTTCTTGCTTTTGTCAGGAAAATTGATCCCAAAAAGGCCACATGTCCTGATGATTTTCCACCTAAGCTGCTACGAGCTGGAGCAGAGACCCTCTGTCCATCCTTAACTGCTCTAATAAATATCTAAATTCAGACAAGTAAATTTCCGTCTGATATGAAAAAGCTGATGTTTCTCCCGTCTTTAAGAAATCGGATCGCTTACACATGTTAAACTATCGCCCAATCAGTGTCCTATCATGCATTTCTGAAGTTTTTGAAGGTCTACTAAGTGAACAAATGATTGATTTCTTTAATGACATCCTGTCAAAGTCACCATGTGCTCTTCGGAAAAAGTGTAGTTATCACAAATTACTCGTCAAAATTATCGAATACTTGAAAAGAGCCCACGACAACCATGAATATGTTGGGTTATCCTAATGAACTTGTCGAAGGCATTTGACTGCCTCCCGCATAAGCTTTTTGTTCAATAGCTCGAAGCATATGGTATGTCTGAAGCGGCATGTGAATTACTTTCTAGCTATCTAGCCAAAAGGAAACAAAGAGTGAAATATGGCGGCACCACCGGTGAGTGGACCGAAATTCTACAAGGGGTGCCTCATGGAAGTATAGTAGGCCCCTTCTGTTCAAAATTTTCATGAACGATTTCTTTCACTGTATGGAAAGCCGATGCGACATTTAAAAGTATGCTGACGATAATTCTTTTTTGTGCTCACAATTTAGATGTTATAAAAGAAACTCTTGAATGTGCCGCCAATATGGGCATTGAATGGTTCAGACAAAATGGTATGCAGGTGAATCCAAATATTTTTCAAGCTATGTTATTAGGTAGAAAAATTATCCTAATGAATATGACTTCAAATTTCGAATTGATGGTTTTATCATAAATACAGAAAGATGTGTCAAGCTACTTGGTGTCTATATGGACCATAATCTGAAAATCCAGAGTCATGTAACATATATCTTTAAGCAGGCTGCAAGGCTAATTTCTGTTCTAATAAGTTTCCCCAATATTCTAAATTATCAAAGAAAACTCTCAATCTTCAATACCTTTATAATGGCAAATTTCAATCACTGTCCACCAGCATGGCATCTTTGTGTGTAAACAAACTCTTGGAAAAATGGAAAATATACAGGAAAGAGCACTCTGATTTGTGTATAATGATTTTTCTAGCACCTACGGCAAACTTCTGCCGCACTCTCAGAAACCCTCTCTTTGCTAAGGTAGACTAAGAAAACTATCCACTGAAGTACACAAAATTATATCTGAAATATATCCGGTCATTCTTGACGATATGTTTGACAAAAAGGAATTTACATATGAACGTCGGGATGAACACAAGCTCTTTCTGCCCAAATATGGTTCTGTCACTTACGGTTATAATTCACTGAGGCACCAAGGGGCCAAGGTATGGAACTCGACTTGAAATAAAAGTTATTATATCTTGTTAACCGAAATGTCCTGTGCACTTAAGCATACAGTTTAGAAAAAGGATGCTTTTGGAAGAAATGTACATTTAATATGGACTTCAAAGACATAGTTTACAAAAAAGAAACTGGAAGGTTGCGTTGCTTTGCCTTCATGACTGGCGACATTTGTTCAACGTATAAAATGAATACCAAACTAGAAAAGAAGATTTCCTTCACATCAAGTCTGTCTGGGTGCCTTTAAAATGAGAACAGTTTTGAAGCTAGTCAAGTTTAAATTTTGTGTCTTTACTTTATGTGCATAACTCAAAATGCAAAAACTTTGGTTAATGGCTCATGGAATGTAGCTATGTCACAAACCTATGAATTGAAATTGGAATGGCACCTCTAACTGAAATAATTTTGCAGATACTCAAGAATTAAATTTGAATATTCACCGAATTCGAATAAATTAAAACACTAGAACTTTCGGTCATGGCTCAGTGCATGTGGCCATGTCATAAATCAAAATTGAAATTGGAATGGCACCACTGTCTATGATAGTTTTGCAGATATAAAGCTTATAAATTGTCCAAGTGCCCCTAATTAGTAAAATTAAAATTCACCATCTTTACTTCACTGTCCATTAGATTGACAGTTGTCTCAAACCTACATGTGTAATTTCAAACTTTTGTGTCTATCATATTATTTTGAAGACATAGAGCTTTGAAATCTTTAACTGTCCCTTACTTGCATATTTTTAAACATCATGTCTATTCCAAACGAAATGCAAAATTTCACTAGTAGGCAATCCGTCACCATTGCAAGTTTGGTGGTTTTCGGAATAATAAGGTGCAAGAAAAACAGCGGACAACTTGCGTCTAAATAAGAAAGTAAAAAAGCAAGCAAGGAAGCAAGAAAGAAAGATCTTTGCCTTTTACGTCTCCTATTATACATATAATTGGGGGGGTTTTTTTTTTTTTTTTTTTTTGGTTTTTTGTTTTGGTATTTCAATGAATGTGTCAAAAGACGATTCTGACCCTGTCTCGTGCCGAGAAGAGTCGTGGACTGTGACGGCATTATAACGTGTCCAGATCCAACTGCCGCGTATAACCGTCTGTTCACATAATTGTCGGTATACCTGGTCACTTATGTACGTCTCCAGAGTAATTCAGGGTCAAAAACATTCATCGGAGGATTTGGGGCGCCGATTCAGAGGAGAGCGGTTTATTGGTGTCTATAGTGCAGCCCTTAATGCAAACAACCGAAATGCAATAAACGTGACACATATTTCGTCTCACAGTCTATTTTGAGGGTTTGTACTTTCAATACCAACTCCGACTTAAGTCTAACTACTTAAGAGGACTGCCCTTACTTATAATAAAGATTCTAGATGTACATTCCTTGTGAGAAGACCTTCCAGGCAAGTGCCAGCATGCCTATGGCTACAGAGAATATAATGGGCCTCGACAGCGCCCAAAGGAAAGCTGTTGACCCAGTCAAACACTTGGCACTGAAATGGTTTATAGATTAATTTTAAACTTTGCTGACATTTATAAGATGCTGCAGGGCAAAACCCAAATGACCTTTCTTTTCATCTAGAATCATGTTTATACATTTGCAGATCTATGCCAAATCATGCCTGTTATATCGGTAACCAGGTTTGATCCAGCGGAAAGACTTCGTGGGATGAATCAATACTACAGTAACGACAAAAACAAGAGAAGTACCATGGGGTCCCCCAGTAGAGTACTAGGCCTGAAGAATGGAGAGAAACTGCAAAAAGTTGCCAGCTTCAGAACTGCCGACGGGACAATGAAAACAAAATACCAAGAAACGTATAAAGGCATTAACATATTAGGAGAGACAATTGTCATGGGGCAAGACCAAAATGGACAGTACACAAACGAGATCTCTGGCAGTCTGGTTGAGGGCATACAGAATGATGTTCCAAGTGTGAAGCCAAGAATTTCTGCGTCGGACGCTTTCAAAATTGCCGTGAACAATCAGAGAGACAATATGAGATCTGCCATATTTGACCCTAAAACGGATGCAAAATTAGAAATTATGGTCACTGGTGGAAGTGATGACAAGCAATTTCTTCAAACGACAAAGATAAGTGGTTCTGAACGAGCAAGCCTTGTTTATGTCCTATCCTACAACATTGTGCAAAAGAAAAAAGTGAGGAGACGTTTCTATATCATCGACGCAATAACGGCACGTGTTGTTGTAAACTGGGAAGCCCTCACGAGTAAATCCTCTTTATATCTTTCTGAAGCAAAATATGCGAGTGTTGGCGGAAACAAAAAAGTCGGCATGAGGCGATACGATGGAAAAAAGTTTCCAAAACTGAAAATTACGAAATTAGGCAATACATGCATATTTGAAAATTATGCGGTGCGAGTCATTGACATGCAGAGTACTTGGGAGACGTATTTCCGAGGCCATAACAAAACGTTCACATTTGACTGTAAAGAAAGGTTCAAGGATGCTGTGAACGAAGCATACTCGCCACTGAGTGATGTTCTCTCCCATGCGACTGTGGTGCATGACATGTATAAATCATGGTATGGGACCGCCCCTTTGAAATCCAAAATTGAGGCCAGGGTTCATCTTGGCTATAAATTTTAAAACGCATTCTGGAATGGTCGCTATATATCATTTGGTGATGGGTACAGGTATTTTTATCCATTAGTTAGCTTAGATGTTGTTGGTCATGAAATTGCGCATGGCATCGTTGAACAGAACTCAGGCCTCTGGTACTGGGGCCAATCTGGAGGCATGAACGAGGCCTTTGCAGATATGACTGGTGAAGCAGCAGAATATTTCCTTCTGGGAAAGAATGATTGGCTTGTTGGGTATGAAATGAGGAAAAACAAAACTGCTCTCCGTTACTTTAAAGAACCTTCAAGGGACGGTAGGTCCATTAAACACGCGTCTAAGTTTCTCACATGTGGTGATCTGAATGTTCACTATAGCAGTGGCGTTTTCAACCACGTCTTCTACACACTTGCAAATAAACCCGGCTGGAACGTAAGAAAAGCTTATGACGTCATGATGTTGGCCAACAAACTATACTGGCGGCCTAGAAGTGATTTTGGGGAAGGAGCGTGCGGTGCTGTCAGTGCTGCAATTGATCTCGGCTATAATGATCAAGATGTCAGAGAGGCTTTCCTGAATTCCGGAGTGGCTGCATGTCAGAGTGATATCCTTATCTATAGTAATCTTAACGGAAACAAAAACAAACCCCTGACGTTTTCATGGCATATTCCTGACACTGTAGGGGCCTTTCAGCTCAGAACAACTCAAGGTAGAGGAAACGTTGATGTTTATATAAAGAAAGGTTCCATACCGACCGCCCTCTCCTATGACGCCTCGTCGAAAAATTATGGCAACGAAGAAAAAGTTGAGATGAAGAAAGTAACACCTGGTATTTATTATATATCTCTATTGTCCAGGACCGGCTTCTCTGGTGTGGGAATGTCCGTCAAAACAAATTTCACTGGCACTGGGTATCCTCTGCTGGAAAGTTTCGACTCCCTTGGCATGTGCCAGCCAAGAAAATGGCCACGACTTTCATTCCAAGTGCCACAGAATGTTAGTGGGGTCATCTTTAATGGCAAGGTAGATTCCGGATTTGTACTCATGCTCCTACGATATGGAAAACGTGTAGAAACAGGCTGGTGGAGATGGCGATTTGACAAGTTTGTTTGGTTCACAAAAAAATTCAATACAGCGTATCTATGTAATAATAAGCCGGGCGTGTATCATGCAATGTTGGGATCGTGGTATCCCTTCATGGGAACAAAAATTACATATTCATACCTGACATTCCCTCAGCTGATACGATCTTCGACGAAGAAAAATGGAAGAGGCTAGTTGGGGCTGATAGATTCCTTAATATAGATGTCACAATTAGGAGCATCAAACCACCGTGATCAAGCACATGTTGTGAAAGCTGTGCAAGAAATGAACGCACAACATTGACTCCAAACTGTGCCTCATAAGAATACTGCGTTAGTATTTAGCATAATTATATGTAGTCGTATCCCAACACGTTTTTGGAAACTTTATTTCTTGATATGTATGGACATTACTTTTATATTCTGATGCTATGGACATGATAAATGTACACTGATGAACATCGTGAATGTGCATTCATATTCTGATGTTATGGACATGACATATGCACTCTGATAAACGTCCTGACACATGTTATTTACGCCTGAAAAAAAGAAAATCTGCAGCATAAAATCGTTGTGTTATATATTTTAACGAAACACCGTATGTATAATATTATCATCTGGTGCAAAATTAAATTCCTTATCCGTCTGTGAACTTACCACTAATAAATCTCCGTTGCAGTGTTTGATGGAATCGTTTTGTGTGTGTGTGTGTTTCATTCATTTATTTGTTGGGCTTTTCATCAAAAGGTATTTACACGTTGGTAAAGATTGATTCACGATGTATCCATCAGATCAAAGCTTCATACAGCACACGTGATGGAGAGGCTGGCGTGTGCTATGGAAGGTCATGGTCTGAGATGTATTCCACGTTATAGTTACTATATTTATTTTAACATACGAAGATTATTTGATTGATAATAAGGATGCCGGATTATTTGTATATATTTTAGACACATCATGGAATTTCCCCCGTTCCGTTGGTGCCCCCGCTGTAAAGGGGGAGTTTTCCTAATAAATTATTATTATGATGATGATGATGATGATGATGATGATGATGATGATGATGATGATGATGATGATGATGATGATGATGATGATGATGATGATGATGATGATGATGATGATGATGATGATGATGATGTGCTGGAAGAGTGACGGGAGACAGACCTTTTGGATGATTGGTGTTTCAGAACTGCTTTCTTTTAATTTTTATTGCAGCTCAAATGTACTGAATGGATACACAAATTATATTATTTTCTTTTGGATAGATCAATGTTATTCACTCTCATAAGACAAAAACAAAAGTCCACTATATAGATTGCTTGCTTGAACCGTGGTTACTGCGGATACTAATTCTGATTTAAGATCAAAATGCCGCCATCTGATTGGCTGTTGCCCGCTACCCTTGTCAGGATGTGCAACCAGTCAATCACAGGAGTCGTCTGCAGTCATTTCTGTCTATAATTATCAACTCTTCCCCAAAAGTTACGGTACAAAGTATGTGTCTTTATTGAACTCCCTCCTCCTTCTGAAAGTGTATGTTAGTGATTATTCTTATTGGACAAAATTCTCCCAAGAATATTACACGTTTCATTGTCGGCCAACAAAACTCTCTCGACTTCTACAAATACAGAACACAAAGGACCGGTAATGCAATGTATTGTCATTTGTATGGACACACTGACAAAATTGTTTTACTTTAAAGCTGTGTGATTTACAAAAACTTTTACTAGTTGAGGCAGTGAAAGTTTTCCTCCTAGATATACCTTCAAACACAACTTTTGCTTCAGATCAATAGGGTACAGTACATCTGAAGCCCCCAGGCCCCACTGTACATTCCGCCACGTATGCTATTTATGAGAAAGATCTGGTTTGTAAGGGAATTTGATGATTTGTCGTTGTCCCATATAGAGAAATGGGGACGAATTTCACTACTCCAGACCCCTGTTGACGCCGACATTCCTTTGGGGATCAAAATCAATGATGTAGCACCCTGCCCCCAGGTGTCTAAGAATGGTCTGGTGGGATATCCATGCGATCATTAAAAGGCATAACAGATTCACATTCCAGAGAGGATTATGACGTTAATGAAAATTATATCCTCACATTTCACAGAGAATTATGATGTAACTAAAATTGGAGCTCCACATTCCATAAAGGATTATAATTACTAAATTTCGAAATACCCACCTGTAATTGCGGACCTGCTTCCACTATCGAGGTAACCTTCTCCACTGGGCTCCATCTTTGACCGTGAAGCTAGGTGTCCTACGCCCCTCTGCCCAGTGCTGCTACTTAATTCATAGTTTGTGGGCGACTTCAGTGTCAGATACAATATTCCTAATCTGGGGCCCACCACCGCCCACAAATGGTAACTTCAAGGCATTGTATTTACATTTTAGGTATTGCTCACACTGGAAAAGCTCCATTCAATATTGTATATTACATTCATTTGGAAAATTAACCTTAACTTAACACTAATCACACATATATTTTGGATACAACGTCTTCAAAATATCCAATCAGGACTAAACCACACGATCTTGGCTGCAATGTTGAAAAGTGCTGATTCCACACCCAATGGCTGGTAAATGAGGATAGTTATGGGGGGTTGTAATATATGAAACTGAAAGCATATGTTTTGCAAATATTTCAGAGCATCAATAATGATATTATATATGTTGTTTTATGGAGTATATTATTTACTGGGCCTCTTACTATCTACCAATCCTAGCCAAGAAAATATTAGGTGCATATAGCTCATTCTGTTGTCCGGCTTCTGGTTTTATGAATAACTGGAAATTCAGTATATGCAATGCACCGAATGTATTTTATATCTCGCATAAGGGATGACCTAGCTTCATATTGTGCTGTAACATTAACAATGATGGAAAGACTGCTGTTGTCTGATTAGTTATGGATCTATTTTCCTTACGAGATCCAAATAACATAATTTATTGCCATTTCATGAAAATTCTACTTTTATTAATTACCGATTATGGCAGCCCCTTGTTCATATGTTACTGGTACATAGCAGTACAATGCATGCTTTCTGTGGATCAACAATATCAGATAAATTTCAAAACTAACAAATTGAATACTGTACGTTGTATGACCATTAGTAAACAGGAAATTAACCTGCTGGAATACTCTTCGTGCAACAGTCCTATTAGCGTGGGCATCTTCTACAGAAAACTATTTTCAAAAACAGCATGATTGGGGTGACTTAAACTGCCAAATATATGGACGCACAGAACGTATGCTGCTATGGTCCTGACATTGTCAGTAAGTAACAATAAAAGCTGGACACATACTCCTAATTTAGGTAACCTGGATATTTGTGGAAATATGTTTAAATGGATGTTCTTTCCCCTTTTACACGATACCTCCTTTGACGTCAGTTAAACTTGCTACCTGGGCACGGCCTAACTACAAATTGTAGGTTCACGTCTCACAGAAAGAGATAACACCCCTCGAACATTTTAGCCTCACATTCCACAGAGGATTAGAATTTATCACCCTCATGAAAATATAGCTGCACTGGAAGTCATAAACACTGCTTAAAACTACAGCATTGTAGAATTGTTTATACAGGTGTACAGTTTTCAGAATGATCAAAGATTTTTAAAATTATGTATTACTTAGCCATTGGCAATTGGGTATTGAACAAACGGGTCTCCAAGACAGAAAAACTTTTGGTGAGTGGGGATTAAAAGATACACGTACTTTCTCATGTTACATAACCCCTATCTTGGGAATTTTAGTTCTTGATTTGATCTTGTGTCATAAGAGGATTATAGCGGCGCCACTGTCACAGCATGCTGATGAGAAAGGGAATCATAAATGATTCCACCCGCATGCAATCAGATTACCCAAACATAAATCTAATAGGTAGCAGATGTTCATAACTGGTTTTAGCCAATTTTATTAAGACATTTTTGATGAAAAAATCAGGTTGAAACTAGTCAATTTTTAAAAAGTTACATCTGCAAAAGTTGATTCTAAAATCCTATAAGTAGGGTGTCTGCACACCACTCTTTATCACTCAGTGCAAGACTCATTATACTCTATTCCAGCAAGTTACACATTTACCATGGAGCTCTTTATGCCGCTGACGGGAGTGTCCTTGGTCGGCACATGTGTACTGTTACAAAAGTGTGTATTTGTTACAAAGGACACACTCTAGCTTTGTCTGTGGTCAGGAATTTGAGTCAACATCCAATGTTTCCTACATGTATATCTTCATGAAACTTAAGTGACTAAGTTTGATTGTTAATTGAATCAGCTTCTTAACATCAGATGATGTGGAACAGTTATTTAATATTATCCATTGACATGAAAGCACAGAGAGTCATTGTCAACTGTACATTACTGATGGCTTTGCAATACATATAATCAGATTGTCCTCAAATGCAAAACAGTACCCGGACTACAGGAACACCTGACAAGTCTACAACAGGGCAAGCCGTTTGAATCCTACCCACCAAAATACCTCCTAGGGTATATCATCACGATGACAGGGTTATATCACTGGGAATTTTGATCATAATTCTTGTCATTTTATGTGATATAGTTACCAAGGTATCAAGTCATAAGAGCTCATAGCCTTGGGGTTGCCAAACATGCCCTTGATCTTACACTCCTCCTCCTTCAGAGCACAAAGCAAGTGCTCTGCCACATCATCCGGACCACAGTATGAGACTGGCGCCCCTGTTTTACCATGATGCTGCACGACAACCTGGCGGTAACTAGAAGCCTGGTGATGCTGTATCTTTTGGGTATAGCTCTTTGAAAGGTCAAGCCCAGGCCGCGCGATCTTGGAGACTTGAAGTTGGCACAGATGATGTAGGGGACTGGCAGCTGCTTGTGGTGGTTCCAAGAGGCAAACTTGTTGCTCTTACTATCCCCAGACATCTCAACCCAGATGGCTGTCTGTCTGATCCTGCAGCTGTCTTGCTTGTGCACTTCTAGTAGGTCTTCCTTGCTGTATCCTACATCCAGACAGCATTAACGGGAGAACTTGCATCCTCAGTGCTTACTCTCCTTGTAGAGAAGGCAGTTGAAATCGTTGCTCCAAGTGTAGTGGGATTTTTTACCCTTCTCAGTCAACATGAGTTTAACACAGGGGATGTCTGTCGGCTTCTTGCTGAGCCAATAGATGATTATGCCCTTGTCCCAGCCACAGACATTGATGGCCAGGTCATTCTGATTTTCAGCGCACTTACGATTTAACAGACGGGTGTCAGGGCATCGATTCCAGTCAAATTGAGATTGTCCTTCGTGGTATGCTTTCCAGTTTGTTATGGGGCCTTCACCATGGAAAAGAGGGCTGACTGAAGCAAACATCGGAGTCATTGTTATTCTTTATATTGATGAACCCCTTCTTTTTCAGCACTGCAGGTGGCAGGAAAAAACATCCATCTCTGAGTGATTAGTATATGGCAGTATTCAGCCAGAGGGTGTCAGCCCTTTCAACCACCCACCTAGAACCTTGTTGTGTAAACAACTGGAGCATCTTGAATAGCTGGGGGAAGGCGTTGTCAAGCACTTCATCTATCTTATTAGCTAATCTTATTTCCTGCTTGTGCTGGAGCACTGGTGACATATACTCTTCCAGCCAACAGGCCCATCCTTCCAAAAATGGACCTAGAGAGCCAGCTGGAACTTGATGCCTCATAGGTCTTTAAGCTTCTCCTTGAGCTTGGATCTGATTTGGGGATGCACACCCTGCTGGAATTATCTTGGATCAGTGCTTAGTGGGTGTTGCTGTAAGATCGATATTATCCAAACCTGCAGCCAGCTTCTGAGCAGTAGGGGGGTTCTGGAAGGTTAGACCATCGCTGATATAGAGATCAAT
The DNA here is from genome assembly GCA_964020975.1 of Hermodice carunculata. Taxonomy (NCBI): domain Eukaryota; kingdom Metazoa; phylum Annelida; class Polychaeta; order Eunicida; family Amphinomidae; genus Hermodice; species Hermodice carunculata. The sequence goes on from OZ026627.1 coordinate 16,788,143, forward strand.
TAGCTGGTTGATCTCGGCATTTGTCAACCTGTGCTGCTGATGGGGGGGGGGGGGGGCAGAGTGGGCCTCTCACACTGCTGTGGGGCCAGGGTGCACCAATGCTGGAGGACCAGAGCAGGCTGGCATGGGGCCTGGGTGGGCCGTTGCTGATGGGAGACTGGGGGCCATTGCCAGGGGACCGGACTGGGCTGCTGAAATGGGCCTGCATAGGCCATTGCCGGGGGACCGAGTCTGACCTGTTGTGCTGCTGGCGTAGGGCCAAGCTGGGATGCTGATATGGATGCATGGTGCTGGGCTGGCATAGGCCTTTCATGTTATTCATGCTATAGGCCGTCTGAATAACTTAAGGGAAGGGGGGATGAACCCCTGTTTGAGGAGTAAAGTAAATGCTAGATTGCTTCGTTCATCCTTGATACATAATGATACATCATAGTGGATGGTTTCTTTACATGGAAGTTTGGATTCCATATAAAACCACACAAGATTATTGGAGATTTATAGACCGACTTATAGAGGACCCTTCTGACACGGCTTCCAAGGGGTACCAGGTCCCTCATCACCTTACGATGGATTTGCCAAGCTTGGACCTCAACCCTAAGTAGGGCCTTCTGCGCTCTATCGGAGTCATGGATCCTGCACAGCTGGGACTCTGATTAAGTTCCTGCCCCGCACTCCCCGTGGCAGGGGAAAGGCTCAGTCCCTGGTTTTCTTCAAATTAGACAGTGTCATTACCATATCCAAACCGAAGTCCTAATGAAACAAATCCAAGTCAATTCCGACCAAAGGCAATGTTTCTTGGTATCCATAGCTCAATCACATAAATTTATAGTTCGTCTGTACCCAAAAGAGTCCAAAACGTATGCGCAAAGGTCCATAGGGTCAAAAAAGCCATGTCTAGTTTTAACATGGCAAGAATCAAAAAAAAATTATAGGCCTATTTCAGTGAATTGGCTTGAACAGGTGCATCATTCATGTGCGCAAAGGACCGTACAATTCCTGAAAAAGGAACAAAATCTGCATCACATCAGAGAATTTGCAAGCACAGTTTTCAAATTTGTTGAAAATATCAATAGAATTTAGCATTTAAAAGGTACTAGTTGCAACCACCATCTCAACAATGATCATCATCCATACAAGTCCACAAAATGACACTGACACCACATCAATCCATCAAAAAAAAACCCAGGCCCAAAATGATCGTCAACAAGAATCCAAACAACATGATTATACAATTTGATGTGTTTAAGACGGAATACTCTGATCAAATTTAATTTCACAAGATTTAGAAATTCACACTGTCAGTTAAAACATAGATATAAGTTTTGTGAAGCCTGCCTTGGTTTCAGCGAAGCTTCTTCACAAGTCGTCAATTTGTGGATAGCAAATAGACAGACAAGCTGAACACAGTGTTAAAATAACTTTATTCCTTAGTAGATATATTATAAAAGGCGTACAATTATATCTGTAAATAATTGATACACAGTTATGCACAGAAACTATTCTGATCTCAAAATTCACACTGAGTTTAAGATGCTATTTCAATGTAAAGCCCACTTCAGGTTGGTGGGGTTTTTTGCTTCTTTTTTTGGGGGGGTGGGGTGGGGGGTTGGGAGCTGTTCTAATACTGAGCCACTTGAGTTTTCCATCTCACATTGAACTATTGACAGCACCCTTTACTTACGTTTTCTGCATTTGTACACCGTTGATATGTCACCAGCAATTGTTTAAAAGTTCCTCGGACTTCGATATGCATCCCCAGAAGCTTCCCTGTCAGTTTTTTGGACTCAGGTTATATTCGTGGGAATTGACAAATTTTCGACCAGTGTCTTCCTATGACTTTCGGTAGATTTCCAAGACCGGCTTCATGTGTCCAGGAACCTGTAATACTGTAAGAAATTTGCCAAAATTCCCATAAATTGGCTTAATTTCTCGGAATTAATATCAATAACGCTAAAACTCAATTATAAATGCAGTAATATTGATTAAATTTTCAATATTCATTACCAGGACACATCCTGTGCCACTGTGCGAATTTATTTATTTACTTATTTATTTATTTATTTGTTTGTTTGTTTATTTATTTATTTATTTATTTATTTATTTATTTATTTATTTATTTATTTATTTATTTGGTTGGTTGGTTGGTTGGTTGTTAGATTTTGAATATTCATTACCAGGACACATCCTGTGCCACTGTCCGAATCTATCTATCTATCTATCTATCTATCTATCTATCTATCTATCTATCTATCTATCTATCCATTAATTTATTTATTTATTTATTTATTTATTTATTTGCTTGGTTGGTTGGTTGGTTGGTTGGTTGGTTGGTTAGTTGGTTAGTTATTTTGTTTGTTTGTTTGTTTGTTCTTTGTTTATTTATTTATTTATTTACTTATTTATTTATTTATTTATTTATTTATTTATTTATTTATTTATTTATTTATTTATTTATTTATTTATTTATCTGGTTGGTTGGTTGCTTGCTTTTTAAATTTTGAATAGTCATTACCAGGACACATCCTGTGCCACTGTCCGAATTTATTTATTTATTTATTTAACTATCTATCTATCTATCTATCTATCTATCTATCTATCTATCTATCTATTTATTTATTTATTTATTTATTTATGTGCTTGGTTGGTTGGTTGGTTAGTTAGTTAGCTATTTTGTTTGTTTGTTTGTTCTTTGTTTATTTATTTATTTATTTATTTACTTATTTATTTATTCATTCATTCATTTATTTATTTATGTATTAATGTATTTATTTCCAGCAATGGACAATATTCTTACGTGACAATGTTCTTTGTAATCTGTAGCTATTTTCAGACAGTCTACTGGCAGCTTTTCTCCTACGCATGACCGCAAAAGTAGAGTATCCCACACTTTAATCATGCATGGGCATTTCTTTATGTTACCGTTTATAGTTAATTTTTCTCAATTCGTAAGGTTCATATCAACTGTATTGTGTATTTTCACACGGAGAAGAATATGTATTAGCCTCTGGCTACTTTTATAGAACACACACGCACACATACACACACATACATGTATACATATATATATATATATATATATATATATATATATATATATATATAAATCAGTTGCTTTAACAATAGTACTACTAATATTTAACATTGATACAATTGATATTCATAGAATTGCCAATATAATGATAGCTTCAAATGTGATATACATACAGAAAGCGTAGAGGAAACCGGACATGCTCGTTACTTTCTGTTCCTATCAAATGAATACGCATAATGTATCAATTCTCTTGAAAGGTTCAGTGCGGAATAACAAAAAATTATTAAAGAGATGCGCGGTATAATTACATCACCGTTTAACAATACAGTTATCATTACGATATTATATTTAGTTTTATCAGCCTCATTCATACGGACTATCCATTAAAGCTCATCACCCCTGCAGAAACTGTTTTGTGCAACATGATGGTTTTAGCACTATTGAACAAGATATGCATACCGAATCTGAAACTGCTTGACCGGTTCCCATGATGCAAAGTATCTAGTCATTTTTGTAAATTGGATTCAAGTTAGAATTTCAAACTTCTGTGAAATAATATATCACAAAACATCGCATTTTCATACAAATTTCTATAGTTTCTCAAAATTGAATGGAAAAGGTTTGACTGTGAACATCGTATATCCCCTTGTATGTCATTTCTAAATACCAGATAAAGTGATTGGTTGAGAATTGGTTCTCATTTTATACACGTTTTTGTTCGACATAATTATATACCCTTTTCATGGGAAACATACTTGTACATATAGCATTGTGTTAGTAGAAGCGAATATGTACTAAGAATTTAAGTCAAAAATTGTAACCATGGAGTTTGATGTCAGCTATGGCGTATTTTTAAATTGTGTGGGTATAACCATTTTAGATGCAACATCCAAAACGTTTAAGGTCCAAAATATAGACGTTCTTTAAGATACACAGGCTATGAAAAAGGCAAAAATATTTATTCTGAACTTTTCATACGGTCCTTTTAAAAAAGTCAAATTATTCTTGACATTCAAATGATAAATAAACGTTTCATATAAAAAATATCGGGCTATTGACCTGAGATATTCTCTCTGGAACGGTAAGCATACTGGTACTTGAATGAAAGATCTTTTTAGTAAGTGAGTGGCACTGAAAGAGCTAAAACAAGGACGGAACTCCGGTCACATTATTTTTACGATGGCCCTGGTACTGTCCAAAAACGTTTGCAAATTGGTGTATTTCGCCATCATATTAGAATAACTCTGATCAATATCAACGTGAGAGTTCAATCATGTTAGCTAAAGTATGTTGATAAAATTGACAGACCTAATACTGACGGACCAATCTGAACATTGCATCAGAAAAAAAAAGCTGATATGAAGTTGCCCAACTTTACCTTATATATGTATACCAATTTAGTCTTTAACATGAGAGCCAGGGAAAGCACATAGACAGAGCTTAAATAAAAATTTTACAATGTGCTTTTCGTGGCGTCGTTTTCAAGATTTGAGCGATGAAAGGGGATTCGTGAGGCGTTACATATAGCCGCCAAGCTTTTACATACACTCATTTTGATTGTTATTTTTATAGAATTTGTAGACAATAATTACATAATGCAAACTAGTTATGTAGGCTTGAATAGGACTGTATGCTATAGTTTTATTGCACAGATTCTTATTGGAAGTCCAAGCACTGACATGCAATATTTTGTTCAGCGCTAAATATTCAAGTTTATCTTTACTACACATTTATTATGAGATAGATTTATTTAGGGTGGTGGCGAGGGGGAATACCTCCAGACTCCCCAGCAGGGACTTCGCGCGTCAATGCTGCAAAGTTCAACGTCACCTAAATTAAAGGTCCAAAATTGAAACCAGCGACCCCCCCCCCCCCCCCCCCGCGCGAGAAAACCTGATTACGGCCTTCGTTCACTACAGAAGTGCCAATTGTCCTCGCCACACGGCTTGGTTATCTTACATATATGTGCTTGTTCCTACGGCTTGCAGGGCATTCTTTTTTTTTTTTTTTTTTTTTTTTTTTAAATAGCTTGAGCTCACTAAACAGAACTTTCACAAGCCACGAAGATCAACCGCCAAGGTCTAGCCCGAAAGCTGCCAGACACTTAGACTATCGGCTTCACCCATACAAATATCGTCACCAGCTATAGCAATCGAGATGTCGCCACATACCCAGCATCCCTATCGGAAACATAAAGGAGACAATAAAACATAAAATATTCTGCATTAGCACTGAGGTAACCAATCATATGTCTCTATTTATACCATGCACCTGCCCTGTTAAACTTCATATTGGGCAGTTGAAACCATAATATTGAACAGCGCGTGCATGTCACACGGTAAAGCACCATGCAAAACTATAAAAACGTAACGTTACGACGAGCACCATATGTGGATGACAGAACGTCACACCACGCATTTCAGATCCATGTGGTAGGCCAATTCGAGTCAGCCGAACAGCAATAAGTGATGAGTTTCTGAGTAATAATTGCTGGATCAAGATATATCATTACTTGAATTGCGGAATAAAAAAAATGTTGGATGGCAGGGCGTCCAATATGAAGTTTGACGGGACTCCAGGAAGTAATATTGGGCTCGGCTTTTGCCTCGCCCAATATTATATTTTCTCGTCCCATAAAACTTCATATTGGACTCCTTGTCATCCAACGTTTGTAAAATATACATATAATATACATGTATAGGTTACAGGTGCACATTTAGCGAACTATATGGTATAATGTGTACTCGTGTTATGAAATCTGCAGGAAAAAGTTGCAGCTGTAAGACTTTGCAGCTGCACTCAGAGCCATTCGAACAATAATGTATCATCGACACATCCATTGCAACAGATTACACTTGACATCAGTAAAGGCTACACGAGCATCTATTGACATATAAAATGCATAGCCATAGATGTTCTGATAATGATGCTGACAATAAAACTGGGTTTCCATGTGCGCGTATTGCGTACTGCGTATTGCGTAGTGCGTAATAATTGATTAACTAAATTAACTACCCCATTTCCATGTATGCGTAGTGCGTAGTGCGTACTGCGTGTTGCCTATGCGTTTCAATCGCTCTGTGTAGCGATTTTGTACGCATCACGCAGGGTAGACGCGCGTACATACACAAAATGGCGCCAAATCCTACCAAAGTAAACATACATACGTACAGTATACGCCTGGTTTGCAGATACATGGAAAATGGTATCCGCAGTACGCAATACGCACCCCCCCCTCCAACTACGCAATACGTTGTACGCAATGCGCAATACGCGCACATGGAAACCTAGCTTAATGGCTTTTTTAACAATAAAAGTACAAGTGAAAAGCATAAATGTACCAATAAGAATTTTGGTGATATATGCTAATATGTAAGCAAGAGAAGTGATGAAGGCAAAGAATTGCTCAAAATCGAAGATTCGGAAAATAAATTCGGTGAAATTAAAACAGCAGCCGTTCATTTTAGAATATATTTATACAGCCACAGTGTATATATATATATATATATATATATATATATATATATATATATATATATATCCCCACATCAATCCACGATTTACTTTGATGGTGTTATAGTTGCTTGTTTGAAGTGGCATCAATATATAGCTGGTATTGCTTTGAAACATTAAAAATGTGTCATACCATGGAATACTCAATGCTTCCACAAATATTGATCGCAATTTCAGTGTTCCTAATTAAGCAGATATTACCTTCACTCCTATGCATGATTATAATGTAGACAACCAAATATTTATACGTATAACAAAATGAGGATAGCAGAAAGGTACATTGTATATGAACATGATCGTAATCTCTAGAAAACTTTTTATCAACACGGCAAAGAATGATTAACCCTTGAAAATTTGAAAATAAGCATAGAAAAGGTGCATGCTATACGCTTATCATAGGCGACTTAGTCATAGGTTGTAATGTTGCACTTTGCAAAGCTGCCACATTATTACATGAGCAAAAATAAATCACGCAAAGCAAGAATTGAAAGATTGGGAATGATGGTTACTGTGTACAAATGACCTTAAAGATCTTGCTACAGTTGTGTCACGTGATACAAGCGAGAAACAACACATTGAGATGACATATTATTCAACCAGAAGTAAATTAAAAAATATTTGAAAACCTGAAAACGGATCCTTAACAACTTACTGACCATTAACCATTAAGAAGCGCAACCCAATAGTATTTTGTGATATTTCAATTGAGTAACAACTGTTAGTTGGATTTGCAAATAATCCGAGTCCCTATTCGGTGCTAATACTTAGTTCCAACATATCTCCAGTATCACGTCAAGCAGCTTTGATCCGAACATGTCAGTTATTTATGATTTGGTTACCAGTTCAGTATTGTTGGTCAGGAGCCTGGTTTTACGGAATCTGACTGTCGTATAGGTGTAGTAGAGACTGAAAATGGCAAATCTCTTAATGAAAAACTCATTCTAGCTAAAATGTTGAGGAACCAAAAAATAAAAATAATCCTGTCACTGATGAAGAAATTTAATGTGGTCTTTTCCAATGAGTATTCCCTAACTTGTAGAAAACTTGTTCATAAAGTAAGTTGCGCGGTAGATCCAAACATATATCGCGGAAGATTTCTGAGATAATCTTTGGGAATGTAAATGTTAGGTTGCAACAGTAATTAGGTTCTTTGCATCTCATAAAGACATATGAAATTGATTAATAAAGGCTGATTATGTATTAATTCTATGAACACTTGTAGATATTATCTACAAATTAAAGAAAAAGCAAAATATCATTTCTATTCATACTTCATAGTTTTTAAACAGACATTTGATACGGCTTGACGGTATGGTATCTATATAAACTGCTCATTTTTCACAAAATAAGTGGTAACATGTTACCAGTTAAGTTGGAAGTGCAGTCACGAACCCGAGACCCACTCTACCTAATCTGCATGCTGGGACAGCGTGATATGTCAATCCCTCTGGAACAAAGAGTGGGCAACCAATGACCTACAGCTTTAATTGAGGATGAATTTCATTTTATATTCAATTGTGCCTAGTATGACTCTTTGCAAAGGGAATGGCAAAATGTTTGTAAAAATTGCTGTAATAAAGTTTGTCTAAGAAAGAGCATTGTTATCTATTTCAATGTATCTGTGGCCGTAATCACAGAGAATTTGATCCGATTCTAACTTTGATCCTAAAATTAAATTGGTGCACTTTTGGCTCTGAACTACTTGATCAGTGGCCTAATATATGAATCAAAATTTCCAGGAATAAACAATCTGTGCTCCAGGCCACAAAACAAACTCTGTTTTCAGAATTTCATTTTAAAAATTAATCTTAGTTGAAGTCAGTACTTTATCTTCTAAGCTGGATCAAAATCTGAATGAAATTAAGATTAAGCCATAATCCTGAAATGTTAATCATATGCGTTGTACAATGTCCACAAAGCAGACATTGGTTCACACTAAAATTTGTTCATGCGACTCAGGATTAAAAGATGTAGCATTAAAAGTTCATTTTAATTTTGATCCCAATTTTTTTATCAGATTCAATTTTTGCGATTACGGCCACTGATGTTATGCCGAACAGTTTTGGATATTTTGTGAAAAACAAATGCTTGGGAGCAAGAGTCTAATCCCTTGCTGGTGGCATGTGAATAATATTATTGTTGCATCTCCTCATGCTGTGTTTTACTTTCATTTCACTTGGGCAAAATCGGTTAATTAATACAGTTCTGTAACATGTTAAATTCTTATACGAACTATTATGTAAGATGCCGCTTTGACGCAATTGAAATGTAATAAATGCGCTACCCGGATATATTACTCCCAAATGTGGGTTGCAGCAAGGCAGTTCCCTCAGTTCCACCAATTCCAATACTACCTTTAATAGCTTTCCTGATTTTACCCTAGAATGTCATCCAGTTACATTAACTAACAAAATTATCAATTTACTCTTACAAGCAGAGGGTCTCATTATATTGTCCGAAACTGAAGATTCTTTGTAAAATTTCTAGAATAAAATCAGTAAATATTGTACAACATAAAAGTTAATGTAAACATCCAGAGTGAGGTGCCTGAAATTGTTGAAACGAATTGCTTTTGATGTTTCAAATATAGAAATTGGTGGCTTCTTCACAAACGCTGCTAAAACGCTGAGTGACAAAGCTTTGAGGGCTTTGGCAGGATTGAAAGAATTATATGATAGTACCCAAGTCAGTCTGTATATATCGTCGACATTATCCTACAAACTTCTATTGCCAATTTTATGCTTGCGCTTTCAGGCAGGGGACCCGCGATATACCGATTGATAAATGTGTCACAAGAAGCAAAGCCAATACTAGAATTCTCTTTCGAAAAATATGCAACTATCTGATGGTTTTCTCTCTTTTTTTGGGGGGGGGGGGTCTTTTGTTTTGATTTGTTTTGTTTTTGTTCTGGTTTTTGTTGTTGTTGTTGTTCTTCTTCTTTTTTTTTTTTTTTTTTTTTCTCTTTTGGTATTTTTTCTTGCATTTGGTTTTTTGTTTGTTTCTTGCTTGCCTGTTTGCTTGCTGCGTCTTGTCAGAACGGAATTAAAATAAACCACGTAGTATTGCAGTGCTAAATTAAATAAAAGTATTTTACTCTTGCATTTGCATAAGAATTGCACACATGAAATCTGAGAGTTCCCCCAGTGAACTTTTTCTTTGTAATGTGTAGCATATTGATACAGCAACTTTCAGTGGATTACATATTCAACTTATTTGGCTTCAAAAAATAAGGTAAAATATTGCTTCTCACACCGACATTTTCCCTACTATGCATTTTCTTTTTTTTTTTTTTTTTTTTTTTTTTTTGTCAAAAGAGGTAGAATCAAGTCTGCTTTTAAGTACCAATGAGCAATAGACATTCATTGTTACCTATTCCGATTTTTGTCCACAGATTTTTTATTTGGTTTGTCTTTAAGCAGGAAGACGCAAGAAGTCAGCAATTCAATAATTCACTTTGGAAGAAGCGTTATATAGCTTTATGACAATACAAAGACCATTATAATTTTACAGCAGATTGTAACAAGTTCGATAATCAAAAACGTCTGTATAATGGGCTGCTGATTTTTTGCTAATGACCAATAATCCCAGTTGAAGTATGCAAATGTACAATTTGCAAAACCGCTTCAGTGGAAGATAAATCTCATTTTATATTAGATTTTAGTTACTGCTCCAAAAAGATGACACAATTATTTAGTGATCTTAACTTTCATGTATTTACAATGGTTTGCACAATTTGATAAATCTGAAAAATTCAAATTTATTATGACAATGGGATATGACGAGGCAGCTGTACATAAAGCAATCTTATAATTATATATATATACATGTATATTCCGTATTTGAAATGCGACATGAGTTCATGGAAGAAGTACCCGGAAACCTTTGGGCAGCAGTGAGTAAATATATTGATTATTCATGTATACCCCATGCCAGGGGAGTGTTCTGTTTAATGGTTGTACGGTTTTTATTTTGCCTTTGCTATGCTTTTGTATGTCTTTTGACGACACCGTTTAAATGGTACATGTCTATCAAGTTATTTATCTAATGTTCAAACAGTTAACCGACTTTGAATATACATATATATATATATATATATATATATATATATATATATATATATATATATATATACATGTATATATATACACACATATATACATATGTATATATATATATATATATATATATATATATATATATATATATATATATCATTCGGCTACACGACGTAGAAACATTACAATGGCAAATTAGAAAAGAAGATTCGCTACAAAGGAAATCTGTCTGTGTGCCTTCAAACGTTGTAAATATTAACTGCCACAACTTCTGTCCGTTGGTACTTTACATTCCATTAAGGTTATGGCTAAATGAAAATTGCAAAGCCCAAATGACCTTCAAATCTGACCTTTGGAGATTGCATATAAATTACAAAATGTGCAGTGTTACAATGGCCACACACACTTTGAGCCCAACATGATCAAAATTGGATAAACGTTGATCAAGTTGTGGCTTGAAGAAAATTTTAAATGGTAAAATGACCTTGACTTTGACCTCTAGAGGGCACATATAAATTAGAAAAATGTGCTGTCCAATACCTACAATTTAAGTCAAACATGGATAAAGTTGGATAAAAACTGACCAAATGACGGCTAGATGAAAATTTCGAAGTTCCAATGACGTTGACCTTTGACCTTCAGTTGTCCTTATTTGCATAATTGTGTACATTATGACCCCGCTCCAAAATTGGCTGTCCAGTGGGAAGGTGGATGTATGGTTAATTTCTGTTGCAACAAGCTTGGCAATGTGTGCATTGGACTGCCACCATGTAAAGGAGCCTCAAACTTGAAATGACCTTTGATTTTGAAATGAACTCTACCTAAAGTGACCTTTAAGTGACATCTACATGCGAGATGACCTTTGCCTTGCTATGATCCAACTCCTGTACGCTCGGAATTACATATACCATAGTATGTAAGACATTGAAGATTTAAAACTTAAATTAGCACTCATTTGTATAATTTTGAAAACCATGACCTCTCATTATAAAAAGGCAAGACTTCATCTATAGAAGTATAATTGTGCCAAGTTTGGATATTCTATCTATAATAGTCTCCGAGAAAAGGGCGGACAAAAAGAAAGAAAGAAAGAAAGAAAGAAAGAAAGAAAGAAAGAAAGAAAGAAAGAACACAGTATGTCTGTGGTAGCATACAGACATAAAAAAATATTTTCCAGATACACTCGAAAAGAGGAAAATATTATAAATATATATTATCTCTGCTCCTGCACAGTGATCACATAGGTGATGACAATTATTATTGTAAAACTCGACGGGCTCAGTTTAAAAAAGTAAACATTATACACAAGCATTTGTCATCGCGATTGTTAGGATTGTTTGTGGGTAAAGAGTTGACAGAGAGAAAGTTAATCCTCACATAAAAATCTGTGTTAACGCACACAGCAAGTCGAAAAATGTGCACGTTTTCTGGCACGTTTGTTGCATAAACCTTTTGGCATGTCATCCTTTACTTACATAAGGCAAGTTCGCTTCCAGGGCACCTGAACCAATGCAGCAATGTCTTGCTGTATAATTTGGCATTTAAAACGGGCACTCAAGTAACCAGTACACGACATGCAGCTGCAGAGTTAACACATGCACTGCCCTGTCGAGTAGTTCCACGGCACAGGACACACGCCATTTTCGAATTCGTGAGGGGCAGCTGGCAAAATTAGCACAAGAAGATTGCTACTGGGCTCCAACCTCCATCGGACGACTTCCAAAGAGTAAGTCACGCTCACCATAAAATACATGTAGGCAAGCTTATAATCTGTTGATAAACCTTTCCTCTACCTTGAAGTGCACAAGGATGAGTATAGGCTCGTGTTCAGCTGTTGTCATATTACTAATTTCCATAACATATTTTGATTGTCAGATGCGCAATTTTCATAACAACATATCAGACTTGTCCCATGCGCAAAATAAGAAGATGCGGTCAGACGACCCGTTTTAGAGGCCTTTTTGATCAGCAATTTTTGCGTTGTTGTTTTGACTTATTATAATCTATAAAGATAGTTCAATGGTGAAAATAGTTAACTGAAGAATACCAAAAGGCAGACCTAAGACTCTGCATGAGCCATGCATAATCACTATTTGCGAATTTCTCGTGATCGATGAGTGTATATGTGTTTGCTGAGTTGTTGCTGTTGGGGGATTGCAGCGTGGTATAACACGAGGGTGGTTTATGTTTATAAACGGTCACGTTGCAGTACACGCGCTCAATCAGGCTGACCGTAGCAGAGCTGGTCTAGACAAATTTTCGCTCAATGGCTGTGGTCCAAAACTGCATATGGGCCTGCCCATAACTTGTGTAAAGCGATTCTGGTGCTATATTTAACACTTCAATTTGTTCGTCGTTGAATGTCGATGTCTAAATATGACCACGATTACAAGTAAATACACACACACTCGATCCTAGTTTATACGGTGGGTGCATCAGTATGTTTTTATCGCGAATTGTCATGTGATAGCATAAACGAAAGCAATGCAGCGAGATATCATATGCAGGCAAAACAAAGAGCTGCAAGATGGTGCCTGAGTTCCAAGGCATCTTAGAACCAGGCACCAGTTTCGCCAGTGACTCCATGGTTGAATGGTTTTCATGGCAACTTACTGATAAACTTGCACCGGCATGTTATGATTGGTCTGTTACATAACTAAGGCCCGTGGGGGGAGGGGGCTGCACTTGTGTTATGTATAAGCAAGCCGAATAAAAAAAACGTTTACACAAAGAATTTGCGAAACATACAGTTAAATTCATGTGCCAATACTAAAATGGAGTTAGTTATATATATATATATATATATATATATATATATATATATATATATATATATATATATATATGTGTGTGTGTGTGTGTGTGTGTGTGTGTGTGTGTGTGTGTGTGTGTGTATTCAAGCCCAATTCTCCACCTTGTTAGGCATGATCCTGGCCAAGGGCCTGCCTAATATCACTGAAATTGTTATATTAATGCAGTACTTAGTTATTTATATTAATTATTTAAAAGCTGAGTGACTTGCTGAGGAAGTGGGTGGATTGTCATTTATGTTTGTTCCTTTAAATCCTCTATTGGTCAAATCTTAAACGCAAAAATAATACAATTTCGTCTGAAAGCTTATTCCTATGTGCGAAAGCTTATTCTTAGAGACTATGTAGAACTCAAACACTTAAGCACTGATTTTACGTGCACATTCATGAAGAAATATACCATGGGCAAATTAGAAAATTAACGCCATGTCGGATTAACCTTTTCCGTTCCAACTGCGACTAAAGTCAACCTACTGAAGTCGATCTCCTTTGATTCAGGATACTAGATTCGTATTCTTTGCAGAAGGATATTTCGTTCAAATACAAGCATACCTATAGTTTCAAAGAATATTGAAGTCTAGGTCAACAGCTTTCCTCGGCACAATGTGGAGACATTGTTTATGATCAGCAAATATAGGTCACATGGTACTACTTAATTCACTTTCATTTTCAACAAATCCGTTATTCACTACCACTGTCATACGTTGTGTGGTTAATGTTTCTGTATAATCCTCTTTCACTATTGGTCAGAACTCGTCGTGATTGGAGAAGTACGTCTCTCAAAAAGTACAGAAAAAAAAGAAACTAACGGCATTGCAGATCAGTTAGAGTGGTTTGTGTAAAGGTTTTTTAACCACTTAGCACACTTTGCTTGTAGAATTTTATGACCTTACATGCAGGTCATTGACAATTTCATCATATAAACTCCATCTTAACATTTCTAAGCTTTAATTGTGCATCTTCATTTGGTATATGCAAACATATTATAAGTCAGACGTTAGTAGTTATGATAATCGTCATTAAAAAATCACCATTACTGATTTCGCTACTCCTAAAAGAGTTTAATCAGCGTTCGTTTACAGCGATCAACATGCCAATATAACTGATTTCTTAAAATTGACAAGAGCCCAGTCTAACTGTTGAAGTTTTACCTGCAGTTGTAAATATGTCATGGGTGTTAACTTTTTCAAAGTGCATGTTAGGGCCAAACCTTTCAAAGACTTTTGAACTTCTCATATCTGAGAACTTACCGGAACCCTTAATTTTGCTTATGCGTGACCTTTTTGCTGCCCTCTTTTAGTCATCTCCACCCACTGGTCCTACGTTTAATATTCATTAGTGAAGTGGCCTTGACTTGGGGACATTAGGATTTTCGAAGAGGGAGTAAGAGCGTCAGCCGTTTCTCGTTTAATATCTGATTCATATGGTTCATTTTACCGTGAATTTGGCAGTTATTTCGATTCGGGATCACTAACCACATGATTGCATGAAGTAGGTATTTGGATGCGCTTCTGATGTACGATGTTCGGCCTGCTGATTAAACCACGCAAAGCTTTGCCACTTTAGAACTGTGTTGAGTCTTGTGATGGACACCTGAAATATGTGCAAAAATGAGCGCAAGACAAATTGCCCATTTGCTAAACCTCTATAGGTAAAGAATTAGCAATAAAAGTTCATTTTTAGCGCAACATCATTGTCATAACACGAATCTCATGGGGAAGGTGTTTTTACTAAACGAGGGAAACCAGGTCATATCAGTCTCAAACTTGGTGGTGCCATTTTATAGATATATAATATTTCGAAATATCCCTATGAAAGTATTTATGTTTATAAGTTTATGGTCTAAAAATCCTAGATGCATTAAAAAAGTATTTTTGATTTCATGTGTCAAGTTTAACCCCTCTGAAAATTGATAACTTTCGCTGTTTGAATTTGTTTCTTCACAGATGTACTTTTTGTTTAACTTCAAAAATATTATTTTGCCCTATCTCAACATTATGAAATACCAAAGTTAATACGTTTGGCATGGACTGTTGTTTTACCTAGTTTGGCAGTTTCATCCTGCAAACAGCTGATCTTATTATGTTGGTAGGCGATCCATCGCCTGCCGTCCATCGTTATCATCATATGTCCACAATTCACATTTTCAACTCATTCTCCAAAACGGTCAGTCAGATTTACTTCAAACATGGAGACGATGTGCCTTGGGTGAGTCTCTACCAATTTTGATCAAATATTCATGCTCTGAAGAGATGTTTTGGGGGGGGGGTTATTTTTTTAGTTTTTTTTTTTTTTAATTAGCGAGACCTTTGAAAAAATCTCCAAAAGAGACATGCCAATTGCTTCGACATTGCAGAGGCACACTTCTGAGGACCCATGGATAGTAATTTTTTCAACAGGTGGTACTATGATTTTTGTCCTTTTTTTTACAAATTTTTGTGAACTTTGGGGGATTTTTTTTTTTTTTTTTTTTTTGACTTCCCAAAAAAGTGTCACTCAGATTGTTCTGAAACTTGGTTGAAAATGTAGCTTGCTGGAGGATTAATCAAAGCTGTTCAGTATTTTTAAAAATTCGTGTACCTGTCAGTTAATGCATAAATTACTTTTGATTGTTATGTAGGTCAATGGGGATTGCAATCAGAATTCACATTTTTACTTCTCCAAAACCGTCAACCAGATTCACTTCAAACTTCCTGTGGATGTATTTTTGGTGGAATTCTATTAGGTTTTTGTTTAAATGGCCATGGTGTTTAGTTTTTGGGGGGTGGGTGGGTGGGGGGTTGTTTTATTTTGTTTTGGTTTGGTTTGTGGGTTTTTTTTTTTTTTTTTGTTTTTTGTTTTTTTTGTTTTTTTTTGTTGTTGTTGTTTCTGAGAAAAATCTTAAAAGAATCATTCTTCTCTGAAGCCACTCGTTCAATTGTTTTTGAAATATTGCATACAAACAGCTCTGAGGTCCCCAGACGTCATACCAGACTTGTAATTGTTATGATTTAACAGCAAAATTCAGAAAACTGCCACAAGTTTCATACCCATGATGAAGTTGTGAAACTCGGTCAAAATTATTGGTGAGGTATGGTGGACAGTGACCATGGAAAAAATTGTGAACATGATTTAAAGCCAACTGTAATGCTCTGGAGCCCACAATACCCACCTGTTTTAATTTAGCTGTACCAAATATGACTTCTGAAGTCCAAGTTTAAAATGAATCATATCAGCTTGTTTTGGTGTACTTAAAGTTTATGCTTAGCTTTGTTCAAGATGAAGAGTACCAGCTGGGAATAAAATAATCAAAATATGGTTTGATGAACATAGCATTCTTTCTGGTCTTCAAGTCCAGGAAACTGCTCTGTCTGTAGAGAAATTTTACATGGGAATAGCTATAGTTTTGTTGACAATATTAATATTGTCAACAAACTCCTCACTGTTTCGTCAGCAGAGAGGCATTGATCCAGTTGAAGCCCTGAATAAGTTACTAATGATTTTTATTCGATTTTTTTTTATCTTGACAATTTATAGAAAAAATCCATACTTTCTTAAAATTCCTTTTCAAGCCAAAGATACTGAGTTCGGTTTTACCCCAGTGGATAGAGAGTGGGTTATCTGTTAAATATTTATTGCAGTGTTCTAATTCATGGCTTACAATTGAAGCAATTTCAGTAGGATCTTTGCCAGCAATAGTAACGCTGAATTGTCTGCATAGAGTAATAATTTACAAGTAACGCTCTTCGTGAGTACCAGTACAACCGGAGTACTAGTACAACCGGAGTACCAGTACAACCGGAGTACCAGTACAACCGGAGTACTAGTACAACCGGAGTACCAGTACAACCGGAGTACTAGTACAACCGGAGTACCAGTACAACCGGAGTACCAGTACAACCGGAGTACTAGTACAACCGGAGTACCAGCATTAACATTTTGGTTTTGACTGCATCAAATTGTGTCGCTCTAATATCCGTGAGTTGGAATCGGCTCAGAGAACCTCCATGAAGCAAGCACTTGGACTGCTTGCTTCATAGAGGTTCCCTGAGCCGATTACAACTCACGTACATTAGAGCGACCCAATTTGACGGATCACGAAGGTTTTAGCCTTATAATTTATGCTAATTAGGGACACTTGAATTAATAGAATGATGGACAACTTGCACCTATCCCTCATTCTACTAGTTCAGGTGCCCCAATTAGCATACTAATAAATTAAAAGGCTAAAACATTCGTGATCCAATGGACGTGCCTGCAGCACATACCTAAGAAGGAAAGTTTGATTGACAAATCTACCTTTAATAATTTTAAAGATATTCAACATTTTGACTTCTCAAATGCCCTCGTCTGCATAAATTGAAATTGTACAACTTTTGGTTGTGGTTCTTTGGATGCACCTTTAGCACAAACCTACGAATTAAATTTGGGATAGTACTTCTACCTTTAATAGATTTGAAGATGTTCAACTTTTAAAATTTCAAATATACCTCATTTGCATTACTTTCCAACACGTTATCTGCTCCAAACCAGGCGCTGCTATATCAATAATTGTGCAAAACTGCACAGAGACATAAATAAATGAGCATAGCATAGCATAGCATAGCATAGCATAGTATAGTATAGTATAGTATAGTATAGTATAGTATAGTATAGTATAGTATAGTATAGTATAGTATAGTATAGTAAGGTTTAAAGCCTGTTGCGTCCCTATCTAATACTTATTTAAAGTGCCAAATGAACAAACTTATGTTAGGAGCCATCCATAATTGTAGACATTTTCACAAGTTTACAAAAGTTACACTTTTTGGGGAGCTCTTTCACCCCATTGAGAGTGCACAGTTGGTAAAATCAACATTTTATCGCTAGCTTAGCTGATTTTGCTGTTGGAACTTTACCCTGAGCCTAAGGACAGTGGTCTCTCGAAAGAAAAAAATGTAACAACTGTTTTACATATGAATGTATTCTATGTTAAAATGAAACAAATTAAATACAAGATCAAGAATATAGTATTTGTATATCAGCAGAAGTACTATCATAAGGCCTACTTTAGTGACAAGTAGCATGTTGCAGTTCTGTATACATGTATTAAACTTCATAATGAAATAAAATTTAAAATGCATTAGTACAGACATACCAGTCCTGTGTATAACTTTGTATTTTTACATGTACTTTAAAATACATTGCTCTGTTTTTATCACTGTTGGTGTCCATCACTTGGGGTCGCATTGTTTTACCACATTCCTATTTCTTTGGTCTGCCCGTTGTAAGTTTGTAGGATGTTAAATTTTGGTGCTTCAGTACTTTATAACGGGTATTAAAAGGCACATTGCACATTTTACACGTATGACACCTATTTTTTCTTCATAAACTACAGGGATTGAGCATGAATCATGGAGCCCCTTTATGGCTCCCTTAGTATTTCGATTCTCGGAAACAATCTACAGCCATCCATGGTTCGCGCCCAACCCTAAAAAACATCGACTATGGCCTTTTCCCAAGGGTCTATTTTGGGGCCACTGTTATTCTTAATAATACATCAATAACATGGAAGCCGCAACATCTTGCAAGTTAGTTTTATATGCAGATGACTCGGTCTTAGTTTTTTCAGGTACAGAGATCTCTGAGATTGAAAATTCTTTAAACTCAGAACTTTACAAAATCCCATAATAGCTTGAGAAGACCAAACTCTCCAATCATCTTGATAAGACTGAGGGTATTTTGTTTAGCTTTAAAAGAAGTGTAAAAATCATTTGTCGGTCCAAGTCAAGGATACAATTGTGACCCGTAAGAATTCCATAAGTTACCTGGGGTGAACCTTGACCAAGATTTATCAGGTACATTCCATGGTAAATCCGTCATTCAAAAAGTCAACAAAAACATAATTTTTTCAATAGAAAAACTTATTTTTTGGCCCACAAATTAGGAAAATGCTATGCTCTTCTTCATTACAACTTATTTTTGATTATGCCTGTAACTCATAATACAGGGACCTAACATGTGGCTTAAAACGTAAACTGCAAACGGAGTCAAAGCTAAATCATTCGTCTAGTTGATGTTGTCCACCCACGTTATCATATTAGTTTTCGACATTGTTCAGGGTACTTCCCATGTTTTAATACACAGTTAAATAAAGCAGTAACATTTGGCACTAGTTCTTGGGCAGCACATAAAAAAAATCTATACCGATGCCATTAAGGCCACATGCCTTTCCCGATTTTAACCTGTGGAGTTGACAATGAACCTCATCAGTCGTTATTACTTGATTTATAATATCCCTATCACAGTATATTGTGACTATCTATCACATCTAACTTGAATTTGTCTACGAACTCTATCATCTCTTCTATGAATTCATTATCATAATATTCAGGGTGGGGAGGGTCATTGTGTGCTTTAAGGTATGCAATAAATGAAACCAGATCAGTATTACCCGTATTGTTATGAACGTTTCTCTCCAGCTTTTTCCGAAACTTCCAGTACTCATTTTGGGTCATTACTTACCATAGTTCGTAACTTTCCATTTTGCTGATGTTTATAATTTCTCTTTTTACCCCGGATAACCCTTTTATATTTTTTTTCCACATCTTGGTACTCTTTCCACTTTATAGATGAAGAAAGACCGTTTTGTTTAGCGAAACTGTTTAAATTTTATTTTACCTCTTCACATTCTATATCAAACCACGGATTACACGAGAACCTGCTGCTATTTTGTTTACCAACTCGCGCTCTTTTAAAGGTTTAATCTAGGGTGTGTTTAAGGTAAATTAATAAAATTTTGCACACACATTTTCAACTTTACGAAATTGTGTCAGACTGCAAATGTCAGATCTTCAGACTCCATGCTGTTGAGGTTGTTTAGATACAAAGAGACCTTTGTTTTATCCCATTTGTACTTATACAATTCGTCACGGATCACATCTTTCACATTTAGCGATTTCCTGTAGTTATTCGTGGTTAGCTCATAATAATAATAATAATAATAATAATAATAATAATAATAATAATAATAATAATAATAATAATAATAATAATAATAATGTGGCTCTCCGCTTGTCTACCGCGGTCCTGTGTCACACAGTGTCACTGTGTGACACAGGTGGCCTGGAGGGAAAAAAAAGGTGAGGCGGGGGAAACCATGGTAATCCTTGCCAGCTTGTGCTGCCATGTTTTCCAGGACCAGAGCCTATTCAAGGGTCCACCACCCACTGTCTCACAGCTGTAGTGGGCCCCTGGGCCTGGGTATATCTCCCTGCACTCATTGCTTGTACTTTCTTTAAACAAAAATTACCTCACTTACCCTATCCCCGCCTCTGAGGCTCAGGCTTTTCTCATGGGAGCACCCATGGGAGCCCTTATAATGGCTGCCGCCATCCTCTTCCCTCCCTGTGCTCTGGGATTCTAATTTAACCTGTTGCCTTCTAACTCTATTATTTCATTCCTCTTCTCCCAGCATCCTACCAGGTAGTCCTGTACATTTTTGTTACCTTCCCTGCCTCCCAGAAAGCCACCTTTCAAATCTAAAACCCATGCTACCCGTCCCTCTTCTTCTAAACACCGAACCTCTTCTAAACCCTTGTAATTGTTATCTTCCCTGTGCCACTTTCTGAAAAAAAATCTTCCCTTATCTTCCTATATGCATCGCACTACAACAGCCAATGATCCAC
Organism: Hermodice carunculata; assembly: GCA_964020975.1. Taxonomy (NCBI): domain Eukaryota; kingdom Metazoa; phylum Annelida; class Polychaeta; order Eunicida; family Amphinomidae; genus Hermodice; species Hermodice carunculata. The sequence continues at coordinate 16,809,198 of OZ026627.1, forward strand.
TGTCTCGTCTGTCTCTTATCTACGCATCTTACACATTCCATTACTACCTCTTGTCCACTTCTGTTTTCTCTTTTCTAGATTGATTACTCCTGCCCCACTTTGAAAAAGAAGCTTGCATCCCCCCCCCCCCACACACACACACACCTTTCTTTGGCTTTGCCAATGCTTTGTATGCTTCCAATGTACTTTTTCCCCTGACCCTGACTCCTCTTTTCCAGTCCTCTTTCCAACCCTCTGTGACAGTCTTACCTATATATACTTTCCAATGATCCACCTCATCATATCCTTTTAATTCGTATCGCTCTGCTAACTTCTCTATGTCTTTGACCCATTTTTTTTTCCTCGACTACCTTATTGTAAACTTTCCTGCGCCACCTGTCTTCACTTACTGCTTGTAGATACCCCCAGTACTTTAACTTACCTTTGGCAATCATATCTGTGATTTTATTCCATCCTAACTCTCCTATGACTGCTTCTGTTGCTGTACATGGTGGTGCTCCCAACATCCATTTCCCCATCTCACTCTGTGCGTTCTCCATTCCCTGGATATCACCATCACTTACTGAAATCACATCTAAGCCATATATCATTCCAGGTATTCCAACTCTACCCCATAATACTCTCGCTCCGTACGCTCTGTTGAAATTGTTCAGTGCAGTAGCTTTAATCATTCCTTTTGTACGATTCACTTTCTGTTTGAGCTTCTCCACCTGATACCTGAACATGCCTTTAGCAGTTGCTTTTGTCTTAACACCTAGGTATTCATACTCATCAACCTCCCCAATTTCAATTAACTGTTCCCTACCTTCTGGAATTTGGAACTGCCCAATTCTCCATTTTTTAATTCTGAATCTCACCTGGTTTCTTCCCAAAAGTCATCACTTTACTCTTCTCCTTACTAAATTCTAACCTCCATTTACTCCCGTATTCCCCTGCTATGTTCAGCATCTCTTGCAGTTCTCTCTGGGACTCTGCCATGAGTACAATGTCGTCTGCAAAAAAAAAAAAAAAAAAAAAAAAAAAAAGGCCTGGAATTTTTAGATCATCTACCTTTATTCCCTTATCACACTCCATCAACTGATCCCCCAACGAAATTGGGGACAGCACACATCCCTGCTTTAGGCCTAGATCTAGCCCCAAGGGACCTCCACACGCTCTGCAAGTGCAAGCTTAAAGAGCGTGGGGAGGTCCCTTAGGGTTAGCCAAGATCCAGATGTTCATTCTGTACTTCTGCCTTTCCTTATGAAAGTGCACGCAATTATGCAACGATCAGATTCAATTCTCTTGGGCCAGATCTCAAAATGTTCTAAACTTTTAAATCTTTAGAATTTGTGAGGAGGTGGTCTACTACACTCTTGTCTTGAGCGTTGAAGCATGTACAGTCATTTGTATTTCCGTATCCATCATTTAAAATATCGGAGTGACTATTTTCACCGTACGGTGAGAATAGTGTTTTGTCTATTTTCACCGTACGGTGAGAATAGTGGTTTGTCTATTTTCACCGCACGGTGATGATAGAGTTTGGTCTATACTCATCGTATGGTGAGAATAGGGGCTGCTCTATTTCTAACGTACGGCGATGAAAAAAAGTCAACAAGGGAAGAATATTTTTGAAAAGCATTGTGTCATGATATTGCACACAAAAGAGATTTGGAACAAACATTTGCTGAAATAATAAAAAGGCCTAACATCCCAGTTTGAGCATGGTTTATGAGATTTGTTGAGGTGTTATTTCAGCTTTTATTATCTAATAGTTTTTAAAGAGCCAACACAGTATTTTTTATGTGAAAAGGCAAAAATTTAGGTAACAAGACAAGGTAGGAACTTTTTTTTAATATTGTCACAGGTGGAAGTTACGGAACTTAAGGGTAACTTATAGATCTATCTTGTTGCTGTAATTGCTTTACAGTAAACCCTCCGTAAGTGGGCACTTTGCTTTGGTCCCGTTTCCTATTGACTATACTATAAGGCTAGCTATCTCCCTGAAGTAAGCATTTCTCCAATCTTAATTTGCTTCAGTTCTATGTGACAAGCCATAACCATAAATTTGCGAAAAGGCTCTTAATTTAAATTCTAGGTGGTGAAAATAGAGCCGCCTCTATCCTCACCGTGAAAATATGCCAAGCTATACCATCATCCCCATGCGGTGAAAATAGACCAAACCCTATCCTCACCGTACGGTGAAAATAGACAAAACTCCTTCCAAACGCTATTCTCACGGCACGGTGAAAATAGACCGAACGCTATTCTCACCGTACGGTGAAAATAGACAAAAATCTATGCTCACCGTACGGTGAAAATAGACAAAACTCCTTCCAAACGCTATTCTCACCGCACGGTGAAAATAGACCAAACGCTATTCTCACCGTACGGTGAAAATAGTCACTCCGTTAAAATATACATGTATTTGTAAATTTACGAAGCTGAACGTAGTTACACAATTTGTCGCCAGATGTCCTACTGCATATAGGTTAGTTTGATTATTTGCCGTCAGATGTCACAACATTGGTCAAGGTCAAGGTTCTAGGTCAAATACTGAGGTTGTCCATCTCTCCAGTCACACTGTTGGGAGTTCTCCTGGTAGGTAGGTGTATGTTCAAACTATTTTGGTGAGAAAACTTGTTTCCTTAGTATTTGCGTTCCAACGAATAATACCTCAATTTGTACAGTTAAGGAATGACTTTGGCAGATCATGTAGACCCTTTTTCTGATATTCTACCCTTCACATAGTAAGTCGCAGGTCCGCACACGATCCACGTGCACCGTCATGGTGTCGCGGCCGTGCAGGGATTGTGTAATTTTTTTGCCGGTCAGTTACAACGGTACTATTTTAAATTCACCAGCACACGAGTGGTGACCACATACTTATGAGAATGTTTAGTTGAATGCAGGAAGAAACAGATTCACGTGGAATTTATCGTACGGACCATTTTTTTTTTTTCAGAATTGCACTTTCTCCTTTAAAGTGGGTCAAGCCTCAAGGAATCCAGAAATGGAGGGGGCGCAATGACGAAGGTCATTCGTCATATACACGTACTTTGACTCAAAGTTTGAGTGTGAAGTCCTGTTTTCCCATTCATTTGAGAGATAATTGCTAAGCACAGTGGAAATTCCTATGCAGGATATTAAGATTGCCCCAATTTTGTAGCTCATCAAAGAACTGTGTGATACACACCACAGCCAGTGTGCAGGCGTGCAAACAGGTGAGTGGTGTCCGTTTCAGCGTGCAGCAAGCAGGCCGAGACAGTCACAGCTTCAAGTTCATAAGTAGTAATACTGCACTTACTAGCATAGGTCTGTAGTCCTCTATGTGCAGCTCGTAAAAAAGTAATGTTTCATCTTAGATGACGTAGTAACTCATCTAAGCTATTAATTTTACAAATTACTTCAACATCACTGGTCAACTGGGTGAAAACTAGGTTTCCAGCTTCTTGCTACTTGTTTGCAGTGTGAATCAGGCGTAAGAATGGTTTTGCTACCCCAAAGATTTCAACAGTTTTGCACCAATAAGACCAAGCTAAGAATCACTTGGTCTTTCCAATGCATGTCAAGTGTGTGTTTTAAAGTATTCACACTTGATGCTGACACTGTTTTTGTAACTTTCCACGAGTTCTACTTGCTGTATTTCTCCGAAATAGGTTGGATGTACCAGCTTGTTTGTATCCCACATCATTCCTGAGGATTTTAAAAAACCTCGAGCATATCACCCTTGGCTCTCCTGTGTGCCAAAGATGGCAAATTCAGTTTTTCTAGTCTTTTTTTTTTTTTTTTTTGTAACTTAGGTTCTTCGGTCCAGGCACTAGCTTTGTAGCTCTTCATTGCACATTTTCCAGTGCATGTATGTTTTTCTTCAGGTGGGAGTGAAAAACTTGATTGACATACTCATTATGAGTTCGTACCACGAATTTATATATAATAATGAAAAAGTCTATTCATTTAAGTATTAAAATTTTTTCTAATAATTCCCCATTGGTCTATTGGCTTTATTTACTTTTTCGTGTAGATGTTTATCAAATTTTAGTTCACTGTCAAAGATAACACCCAAATCCTTTTCTGTTTGCACTTTTCTCAGGGCATATTTATCATCATTCTCCCCCATGTTGTAGTAGGCGCTGGGTTGCTTGGAAAGAGGTCGCAGGTCATCCAGCATTTATGCCATAATGAGGGGTTTGTGCATTTTCATAAAGGTGATAGGGCCTAAATGTTTGGTACCCATCACAGCACATGAAACTTGCCCTGGTGGGGTAGGTGGCCCACTTTTGCAGTGTTATCTGTTGTTCAATCTGAAAAATTTGCACCATTGGTCATCAGTTACTTACAATATGAGGTAGCCCAACCACCTTTTTGGTGGCTTTTGGCCACTGGGCAACTGGCTATTTCTTGCACTGCATCAGCGTATGCTGTAACGTGGGAAGGAAGCAGATCTGTTTGGTGGACAACGGAGAAATAATAAATTGTTCTTCCATGATTTGAGACTAGTGAATTTACTGGTGAACAAGTTCTCTTCACTCTATCTCTGCACTTCACCCAGACTTTCAGATGTAATGTAGGTCACAGTTACCCATCACTTCATGGCTTTTTGAACTTGCAAGTCACATCTTTATTTATCATTTCTAACAGTGGCCCGTGATGTGTTCATCATCAAGCAGAATGTTAAATCAAAAGTAGAACTATTAATGGACGCTGACAGATGAGAGGCACAGTGGCGTGTGGATTCCTGCAGCTGACACAAGTCAGAACTTGCTATGTGAGGGATGTGAGGATAGTATTATTTCTGTGTACTGACCAGTGTCCGCTTTGACATCTAGTCTACCCAATATGGCTTTAATTGTGGTTTAATGTATTACCATGGATTTTTTTTTTTTTTTTCATCATGTAGCTTCATTTGTGTAATTATAGCAAGGTTTTCCCTAGTTTTGGAGAGCAGAAGGGTCGTGAACCTAATGTCAACCTAGAATTTCCTGTTCCGGGAAGTATATTGACCAAATGTTGCATTTAAATATTACCAAAATAACCTACTTTTTAATGAAAAAGGAGACAGGTGGTGAAGGAAAGATGGAAGGTGGGCCACCTTTGAGCTTATAATGTGGGGATAACACTGTTATAGTATCAGATTTCACTTGTATGAGCATCATTATGTTAGCCAGGCAGGTGTCCACATGTCCTCTTGCACTCCCAAAAATCATGTTTTTTCCATGGAATTATAAGAAGTAGGTACACTAATATTATTAAATCCGAACAAATTTGGCATTTTTGACTCCCAGATTTCAAATTCTGGGTAACAGCCGTATGGCCATACTTACAAAGTAAGATGACGTACATATATATGTATTACACACATATATATATATATATATACATGTATATGCACATCATATGTACAATTTGTACAGTCTCATTCACTTTCATAAATAAGATCTATCTTGGCTGTTCAAATGGGTGTGGCTTCGGAGTACAGGAACTAAGTGGTTGACATCCTGGTCAATCCATATATAGCGATTTTCGTCTCAGACTTGCAACACTAGTGGCCAACAACTGGTTGCCAAGGACTAGTTTGTAATGCTCTGCCTCTGGGGGCAAGTGAGAGAACCATTGTTGTCATTGAAAGAAGGGCAGCTGCAATTGTGGCGACAGCTCGTTTCTACCATGTCTACCTTTATTGTACCACTCAGTGGATGTAGCTCTTCATTGTATGGAATTCAGCATTTACTTGTTGCCATGCCCAAAGATCTCGACCACACTGTGCCAAAAAACAAGGCCATGGATCTGAGGTGGATGACAAACCCTCTGTTATCCAAGTCCAATGTGATGGAGGAACATCACATAATATGCTTGTGTTTCAGTGTTTGGTGTAAATACTGCAGTTTTCAAGCTGTGTCTTTCTTTGTGTTGGTTCATTCAGGTATACTCAGTCATATTCATGATTGAATCCATGGTGAAAAAAAGGAGAAAAATATAGGACTTACTACAAACATAGACCTGTGTGGTTCCTATACATAGCAAATTTTGTTTTTGCAAATGAGGAGACGTACAGATATAGCCACTGGATTAGTTAGCAGCCTGCAGGATTACATTGGTGTTGACACATAGACAAGATATAAATAACAGATTTTTTCATATGTTTGCATCATTCCTGAAATGTAGCCATGACATACTACTTAACAGTGCTGACCCAAGGTCACAGAGCTTAATATGATCTGTAGTGTCTACATGTCTGTCTGTAAACTGGTTTTGTGAGGTGGAGTTTAATATTGGGAAGGCTGTCAATATATATATTATATGTATCCACATAATTATTATGAACATTTTGAAAATGTACTTTTTGAAGTTAAAAATTGAATCATCAGGAAATTAAGCAAGAGTGTCAGTCAGGTAAAATGGTAACTGTGCATTAAAATAAGTGCCACAGAAGATACCGACAGAAATAAGTTAAAAATGCATGAAATTCAGTACAACAAAGAATAGACTAGGAGACTTACCGTCTGCATCATATGGACCACAAATGGGTAACAGGTGTGCAAGTTTGATACTGCATCATGTGGATGACCTTGACATACTTGGTCAAGGTCACATAGGGAACATTTTTCACAAAATACTTCTTGTCATGATCGCTACACCTGAACTTGTGTACGTGTGACACTATACAGACAAAAGTCTATGATGTGTAGTCTGCACTTTTTCCCATTTATTGCATACTCAGCTCTCCTTTCTGAACATGTATTATAGTGTTAGATAAGGTTACTGTAGTATAGATTTAGTTTTCCTCATGAGGTGTAATATTTTCTATGGCACAGTCAGAACAATTATTCTAAGGCCATGGATAATTTTTTTTTTTTTTCAAGGCCACGGAGTGACCTTAAATGGAGAGGAGGAAGGTTATTATAGTGTTAGATTAGGTTACTGTAGTATAGATTTAGTTATCCTCATCAGGTGTAATATTTTGTCAGCAAAAGACTTAAGAAAACACGAAAGCTTATTTTGCATTATGTCATTTTAAGATGTTGCATAAGAAAGGTCAGTTTAAAGTTGTAATATTGTTTAATTTGGATAGAAAACACCTGGTAGTGTAAGTATGAAGTGTAGCAGAAATATTATGATTATAGCAGGTGTCTTCTATCAGGACAACACTATAGCCATAGTTACTTCCATCATTTAAAAGTTCAAAAGAACTTCATATCAAACATATCTTAAGTTTGTTATCTCAGTTATGAAACTCAATTAAGTGTTTGAAAGGTCTGATTCAGAACCTTAACCTGCTGATTTCCTTTAGAGCTTAATCATGATAATTTGAACTGACTGCCAGAGCTTAGTTCAAAGTATTTTGGCCAAACATCCTTATACCTAGTGTAACAGTGTCATCTTAAGTAATATGTTCCAATTATTAACTTTTACCTGCCAACCATCAAAGTTTCTTTCTATGATTATACCTTTTGTCACTATAAGCAAGAAATGCCAGTACATGTAGTCAATAGACCATCTGTCAGAACTGGCTTGTTTGCAGGATGTGAGGTATAATTGTTCATTGTTAATTTTAATCCCATTGTTAGTTTGATCATGACACCTGCCTGTGAGCTGTGTGCAAACAAATAGACCTGAGTATACACAACCCTTTCACCTCATGATAAAAGTGGCAAAAATGTACAATGTATCAGTTAAGAAAGTTATTTCGATAGTTTGTCTTGGCATTTTAATAAGTTTGTTTGTGGCCAAGCTTTAAATTATATTGTATTTCTGACATTTTTAATGAGTTTGTTGCAGTCAATCAGTGATGGCTCCCAGCTATATATATATACTGCTGTGTTTCAATGTGTAGTCAGTCAGTTGAGTTCATCTCTCACTGCTTGTAAGTGAAGTCACAATAGATGTACAAAATTGGAAGGAAACAGTCTGCCTGCAGTTTTATACCTATAGTTAAGCAACCTAGCTGTAGTCTACAAGATCTACAGCTGATTCCCCAGACCTCAGCTATAAGACATACAACTTGGTACCTGAATAAAAGTGGTTTCATCTTGCCGGTTTTGAAACAGGTAAATTTAGCTGAGTAATAGAATTTTCATGAAATGGTGGTGTTATAAAGGTATGTGACTTATAACTGTATAATGAAAAATGATGTTCAAGCTGTACCACTGTGCATTTATTAAAGGGCATGACATAAGGCTAAGCCTTGTTGTGCAGGACAAGTCAATTTTGGACATGGATGTGGAATTTTTTCAGCATGATGTTAGTAGTTATAATAAATTCACAATTTGTGTGAATTTTGTGAAAAAAAATGCTGTATGACAATTAACCAAAATGCTTTGTACAAGCTATATATCATAGTACATATATACAGATTGCGCTGTTAGGTTTTTGTTGACAGGGTTGGGGAGATATATCAAAATACTGCGAAACTAACCCTCTACCAGTGTGTGCCCAACCGTATCATCATACAATCTTTGTGTATTAAATTATCATGATATGATAAATAACTTGAATTTTATCCTAACTTATAAATTTTATATATGAAGAAATTTATTATAATCATCCCTGTATGGAGATGAACAGCCAATAAAACACTTTTCACAGCTTCCATCATCAGTTCATTGCTGGTGCATGTAGACACAGCAAAATAATTATCAAAACACCAGCACAGAGGCTGTGATATGGAAACTCAATCATTGTGGCTTCATACTCTGTCATGGTATATCATGATACATATCACGAGACATGGCTCTGTATTGAAAAATATCGTGATACAGAAATACTGTGAAGATACCCAACCCTGTTAACAGTACAAGTGTAAAAGGCTTGGCGAGACTGGCAAGTCCCCAGCAGACAGTCTTCCACTGACATGCTCATTGCCTGTGGGGAAAAAAGTGCTTCCTACATCATGTATTAAGGTCCACACTGGACGGGTACATGTACATTCGTTGTACACATGCACTAGGTGATAATTTTTTTGATAAGCAGATCCCCAGGTGCTCTGAAAAGCCTATTTATGGGTCAGTAGTTCAGTTCATTTTGATGCCTTATATAGGCATCTTATTTTAACATGGTTAGTGTTCACATGCTTCAGTTTGTAAAGTCAACTGTGATGTGCACTGCTGAACTTACATACTTGTGGATACACGACAGAGACCTTCAGGCCAGGAAACATAGCTTTACTTGATCAACTTTCATATTTCTGGAGCAGGTATGTAATCTGAGTGGCGATGTATCAATTGCAGAGCTGCAGTTCTCTCAACCCATGAATAATAGCATCCCATGTTCTTATATCATGGTTTTTATTTTGCGTGCAGAACAGAGGTCCAACCATGAACTCCACATCTGTATACTCGGTGTTGTCCAGGCAAGTCTCCAGGCAGGGTCTGGCCGTTCTCAGGTTCTCTCAGGTAAGAACTTTTGATAAAAAATATACAAGTTAATCAAAGAAGTCATGTTTAAGGCTCAAAATTCAGGCAAGCCTAATTTTCCAGATCAAGTAAAGTTGAGTGGCGAACAAGTCAAATTAAGATTTACAGGTCCGAAGTTGCGTGCAGAGAATTCACAGGATGACCCTTTATTGAATCTGGCCATTTGACCATGACCATCAACTCTGATTTAAAAATAGTTTCTCTTCAAAATATGCCCCTCATATCCAGTTTTTCATATATACTGTACTGGACGCCATAATCGTCGCAGCTGGAGGGGTAAAATAATTTTTTCAAAGCCATACCTGCGACTATTATGCCGACTACAGTCTAAACTTCCCGGGGACTTAGCCTGGGAGGAAGTTTTCTTGACGATGGAAAAGACCGGTGGCCATGTTTGTTTACATTGCCGGTGTACATACATTGTGATCGTCGTCAAAAAGTCTCAATAATGCAATAAAATGTATAACTATAGGCTTACCCTTACTATAATCTGCGTATTCTTGTTCATAGTTTAATATGCAGACGAAAAACGGGGGAAACACGCCCGATCAGTGTTCATAAGACAAGCATGCATGTTTGCCATGTGTTAGTCACATGACACAGTTGTGTTTGTGCAATCTCGCGAGAGTCTCGAAAACGAGATTAGTCATGGCGGCACCCTAATGGAAACGCATGTGGATCATCCACGATGTTTTTGCAGCGAGATTTAAGAAATTTAAATGACAAAATTTTAAAACAAATACCAAAGTTTGATAACTCATAATGTTTTTAAGTAGCTGTATGATAGCATTTACCCGCTGATAGCGAGAATCTGACACAAAACGACAGTTTCAACATGAAAGTGAGGAGCGAGATTCCAGTTCACTTTTCACATACCGAGACAAAATAAAAAGGCAACACAGGTGGATGTTTTTAAGTTTTTTTTTTTTTTTTCATTTTAACTTTATTCACCAGATTTTTGTTTATTCCATGTCATGAGCAGCCTGGTTATACTTCTTCATGGTGATATCCGAGAGACCGTTTTTTTTTAAATTTTTTGGGGTGCGACTATTGTGCCGCACATACCGTGAGGTGTCTTATTCCCCCTCCACAGTTGAGGGTGCGACTTTTGTGCGGGTGAGACTATTATGGCGTCCAGTACGGTAGTTCAAATTGATTAATAACTATTTGTTATTGACAAAAAACAATAAACTTGGACAAGTGTCAAACTCCATAATGCTGGGTCACAGTGACCCAAATGTAGATCACCAAGTGCAGTTTTGTGTACAGTGAAACCTCCCTATATGGAACACCCTTGGGACTGGAAAAGTTCAGTATGGGAAAGTTAGATAGAATTGAAAGTATATATTTGGGACCGAGAAATGGTGTTCAGTGTAGAGAGGTGTTCGGTATGCGGAGGTGTTCAGTTAGAGAGGTTTTACTGTATTATTTAATCGAGTGAAGTTTTGATCGGGAGGCTTAATTTTCTTCCATTGATGCCCTATCTACACACTGCCATTACAAAATCACCTTTTCAACTTGACAGGCATGGTGACCTCCCAAAAATATGTCAAGGTCACTGATATTACATAACATTCTGCCTTTGGCCATGGCCTATGTATATCCTCAATATTTGGCAAGTCAAATCAAGTTACTTTTCCAAGTATGGAATTTTATATAAAAACACGTTTTGGCTCATAATTTCCCTCCAATTATAGGTGGTGCTGCTGATATCATTAAGAAGCAACGTAGACTTAAACCTCCCCCACAATTCCACTAAATTTGGTGAAGATGCACCAAATATTAAAAAATCAGGCCTGCTCAAAATGCGTAGCCCACTGTTTGGGTTGCGCAAAACTTGGGCATATCAATATGGAACATAAAAATGGGTTACGCAACACAACAATATAGTTAAACAAAATTTTTTAGCTAAACCCATTTATGGGTTTCGCAAATTTTTAAATTGTGCAGCCCTGAAGATGCTAGAGTGTTCACAAGGTTTTCACATTTTGACCCCTATATAACATTACAATGTAGGTGGCGCCACCAGTATCAAAAGGAGCCTAGATTCTCATACACCTTATAAGTCCTGAAAGTTACATGGGGCTAACTTGAGAAAATTGGAAAGATTACAGACGGACAGGCATGAGTGGTCACTTAAGCTCTGCAACCTTTGGTCAGCAGAGCTAAAAATGAAGGCAGCCCCAGATCAGTACACTCAGTCTTAGTGGACTTCCATGTCATCTTTCGAGTCTGGAAAGGAAATTTATGGGTGGATGCAAATAAATTTCATTAACAACATATTTCATCATTCATTTAAAAGAGGCCAATTATATAAATAGTAAGTGTTATTTAAAAGTGTGCATAGTCTTGACAAACACTTGGATGAAACTTTTTAGTTTTATAACAGAATTCTGTTTTGAGCTATTTTTGGTAAAAAATATTTCAATAAGGATATGTTCTAAACCATGCAAATTTGGCTAGAAATTATGAGGCCAGAAATTTTTATGGGGTGTTTACTGCTTTCCATTTAAAATTGTTGGCTTTCAGCCATGCAAATTATAAAGTTTTTAGAACTTTAGATCTTGTTAGCACGTTAGGGTGCACACAAGCATGAGAAACATGTGATGGTGACACTGAAGACGGCAAGCAATCACCACAGTGCTCATGAAAATAGCACTGTGTTGAGTCACGCAGTTGGTGCAGCAAGCACCTTCACATTAGTATCCATGGGCTCATTTCTTGCTTCAACCAAGAAAAATATATCCATGCATTCAAAGGAATCTATCTAGATTTCAAGATCCCAGGTCAAATAAGGGAGAAAAAGAACAGAAGCTTCTACTGCTGTCCTGTAGAGGGTATTCCAGTCATTCAGGGCTAGAGTTGTGTATTCCCAGTACTTTTTATTGTAATATACAGCATAATAACTTGAAAACCACTCGTTGCAGAAACAGCAAAATTTGTATGGAAAAATTATGTACATAGCTGAACTGTTAGCATAAATTTTATTCTTGGAGCAATAAATTAGTCTAATTTTAGGTTAAATTTAACATGCAATCCAATGGGAAAATACATTCGTAGCCCTGAAGAATTCTGTGTATTGGATTGTGTATTCAGCAGAATACACAGATAATTTGTAATTGTGACCTTTCTTACTGGAGCATGACAGCAAACATTTTGGGAGAGGGAGAGAAACTCAGCTACAAACTTCATTGAGCTTTGTATGGACAGAAATTACCCATTTACATAATGTTTTTTTTAGCATAGACTGATATTTAGCATTAATCAGCATTTGGACATGAGCAATGCAATCCCTTACAATTAGTTTGCTCTACATGGTGGTCCTGCATGGGCTCAAAAAATGAAGTGCTCAGCAGTTTTGGTAACATTGGTCGACTCCTTGTAACAACTACACCCTTCATGGACTTTAAAGTCCTCGAACCAAATACAATGGAAGTTAACAAAGCTGAAGTGAGTTGACTTCACTGCCTTGAGATGGTGAACACATTGAAATATATATATGTAGGTCATAAAAGTTGCTTCATAGATCTATTACAGTCTATGGAATATCTGTCACGGGTAGAGATCATGACCAGATGGCAGAGAGATAAACTGTTTGGTTTACGAAGTACATGCAGTCAACTGGATGATATTGTCCTTGAGCCGTATACAGACAGGTGTTCTTCTTCGGTGGTTTCACGTGTTCACTGCATGTTTCAAAGCTTCTGTGGATTGTGAAAAAATTACAGTACGTAGAGACCCGCATGACCATCCATGCCACTTGAGAAAATTGGTCTTTGGGGAATGGTTTTTGTAAAGAATACAAAAACAGTATTAATAAAAATTATAAAATAATAGAAAGGTGGTTGTAATAGAGAAGTGGTCTTTTTATACAAATGTTTATACTGGTGATATTGTTGCTATATAATAACAGATGGTCTGTTATCAAGGTTATGACAGGCATGGAATAGCATGGGCTTAGGCCAACTTGGTGAGACCCTTTTTAACTCATTCCATACTATGGTCCCAAGCCTTGGTCTGTGGTTCTCGCACTGCCTGGCAAGTCATGCTGCAGCTGCCCTTGCAGCAGCTGCAGCATGACTTGCCAGGCAGTGCTAGAACCACTGACTTAAGACTATAGGCATGTTGGTACTTCAACGAAAGCTCTTTTCATGAAGAATTTGAATATGCAATTGTCGTCTTAAATCTAGGTAAATATCTGGAAAAATCAGGGACCATTATGGTAATAGTTAAGCTCTACTGACCATAGCTTGCAGAGCTTATACAGTCACTCATATCTGTCCTTCCATCTGTGTGTAAACCATTGCTTTTGAGCACCATAAAGTCCACAGTTTCCAAATAGCCCCATGTTACTTCCAGAACTTGTAAACATCTGGGTCAAGTTCAATATTGATAGTGCAACCTGTGGTATTATATAATACTTAGGCCAAAATGTTAAGATATTGAAGGTTTGTTGTTTTTGAAAGAGTGTTTCATTAATTATCCTGAAACACAGAAGGATGTCAATCAAGCAAAAAAGACAAAAACATGTAGAAATTTGGTGTCACTGCCAACAGTGTTACTAAAGATATGGAACAAAGGATGCTGAAAACACATTAAACTCACTGTGCTGAGAAATGATAAAACTGTGATGATTGCTAATGGGTCCCGAATTAGGTGAAAACTTTTCGGTTGTGTAAGCCAGATTACGCACATGGTAAAATTGCTACTCACAGTACTACAGCAGACTGCAGTGTGCCGCATGCTGACATGTGCCTGGTGTTGTGGAACGCGGGCAGTGGTGTCCCAAAGGTTGCGTGGAAGCTTAATACTTTGTTTTTCGTCAATAAAATAGAAATGATTGCCAGGCAAACAAACAGCTTCCAGGCCTTGTTTGGTGGTCCTTTTCTGATGATGTACTGTATTAGAATTACAGTAGACACTTTTGAAGGGCCACACCTAGGGCATAAAGTGGTCATATAAAACAGGTGGTCTCGCATTGGAGGTAAAATAGCATGGAAGTCATAGACTTAGAGCCTGGTGATTTCAATTCTTTCAGTGGAGCGGTCTCTCAAAGGAGACACCCCAGTATGTCAGCTTGAGGGAAAAAGATGGGTAGAACACTGCAGATTGAACAAGGTGGAATGTTTTTCTGACAATGTATGCAGCCGATACCAGGCCTCTGGTGATTATCAGCTACTATTGGACATTTTGGCTGATAATCTGCAGCTTAAAAAAAAAAAAAGAAAAGTAAGCAAATTGTTGGAGGCAAAGTGCTGCAAGTGCTAGATAGGTCAAGCTGACCGAAAAGTGACCTGGTTTTGACTCATGACTGAAAAGGAAGATTAACCCTTTCCCACGTAAACCGGCCAAAACCAGCCGGTAATCAAATAATGAGAAACAATTTGACCAAGGATTTTAGATGAGACCTGTCGAGATCACATGCCCAGGTCAACAGCTTTCCTTGGCATGGGTTGGGCCCAACCCATGCCAGGGTTAGCTGTTGACTCAGTCTTAATTCAAGGGGGAAAGGGTTAGAATATAGTCTGGTGATTGTTCACTAATATTTCAGCTTGTTTTTTGGAATTAGAATGAATTCCCTTTAGTATGGGAAGGATGGCAAATAGAAATACAGTAAAACCCCTCTAACCGGACACCTCCTTATGCCGAACACATCTCTATACTGTCTCAAATATATACATGTACTTCTGATATGAACAAACATTTCTATACAGAACACCTTTCTATACCAAACTTTTTTTTTCTAGTCCCAAGTATGTTAGGTATAGGGAGGTTTGACTGTACTGTGATAATAAGGTGGACAATGTATGTGTACAGTGCTGCCCTCTTGTAGCCCTGTATGGAAAAAGTCCACCTCTCTACAGGGGCCACTTCTCCATGCAGCAAAAACAGGATTTTCCTTTCCTTCCTCCCACCCCCCAAAGGACAACGCTGTCTTCCTGTGATGTACATAGACTACATTTCTGGTGCATTCTGGTTACCCTGTAACACACTCCAATGATTGTAAATATTGTGATTCTTGCTATGAGAATTTCAGATTGGTCATCTATAATGATGTGTGGCACCTCACTGGGTAACATTATCTTTGTGGTTATTTCTAGCTGAAAGTGTCCTGAATTTTCCGTTTGGTAAGCTCAAAATCAGTAGGTTGGTTTTGTTGTTTTTTGTGTTTGTGCAAGTTGTTGTGCAAGTTGTACCTACATCTTTAACATTGAATCCTTTCCCCTTGAATTAAAAGACTGAGTCAACAGCTTTCCCTATCGTAAGTTGGGTGCCAAATGTCCATCTCATGCCAAGGAAAGCTACTGACCTGGGGCATGTACGTAATTTTCATAGGTCTCATAATTTATGAATCTACAATTCCCAAAATTGCTTTACATTACTACTGAAATTAGTTGAAAACACTGAAGCAGACGACATTTGACCACAAGCCAGTTTTGGCCGGTTTAAGAGGGGACGGCTTAATAAGCAGAAAGTTTGTAAAGTCAGAGGAAGGAATATTTGACAGCAACAAAACTTGTAAACATGACCTAGTTCCACACATTTTCATGACCATAGACGTAATGTATACAGAGATGTGTAGGGCAGTATAACATGACTGTTGTTGTAGGCTTTTTGGGTCATTGGCCTGTGTAACAGAGACATGACATGGATATGCAAGTGTGCTTCCAAGCACAAGCTATATGGATTAATGGTAAACATGGTAGACTTTTTTTCTATGTGAGTTACTGCTGTGGTGCTATTTATTGCAGTACAGGTCAAAGGTCATGTATGTTTTACAGTCTCAGTAGACACCAGATTATAAAAAGTTACGTAAATACTGAAATATTGATTACTTTGGTAGGTGCGGTAATAACATGCATGTACATGTATATCAAGGATATGAATGTTTCTGCATATGGACAGTGGATTTAAAGTTCATATTGGGGTGCAAATAATATGATAGCAACCCTTGCCTCACTGACTAAAGTGCCCTCTAAAGGATGGGCCCAACAACGTGACCTTATTTTGTCAGCATTGACATTAACTTATAACCAGCCATTATCATTTGGTTTAAAGTTGTACATTTTCTCTCTCTTCACATGCAGTGATAAATTATGCATTTTACTTAGATTCAAAATTTCACATATTGATCATAGTGGAAACGTAGCCATAACAAACACTATTTTTTGATCAAACAATAAGATGGCATGTAATTGCATTGCTAGGTGGAAGATCCATCACAGAGTTTACTTTTGTGTTTAATGTGGGAATCACAAACCATTGTTCTCATGAATTTCTTTACAAGCTTTTCTTGTTGTGGTAAGATACCACCTAACTATGAATCCCACAGGCTTTTGTCTCCAGTGACAGTTCTTGTATTTTTGTGTTTGTTTGTAACCTGACTGCCAATGACAAGTTGTTACAAATGTAAAACACATCTGTCAGTATCACTGTGAGGGTTATAAACAGTCAGATTGACAAAAGAACTAAAGACACCATTTTGTGACTTCCATTGCAACTGTGTGTATTTGTTTGATTCATGTGTTCTGGCATGTTAGCCAGAGAATTGTGTACAATGTGGCAAGTTTCTACTGTATGTAGGGGGAGGACAAAAGTTGGTACAGATGTAAACACAACTTGGTGTAGACACTTCATCTGGACAATCACATACTGTCATGTACCTATAATTTGTAAAAGTTAATAAAGAGTGGAAATCTACAAGAAGGCAGCCTGGACTCCAGTCCACCCATGTCATTTGGCAATATGTCAACCACTGACCAGTACAGACAAGCCATGAACTTTTTCAATACTCCATCACTAATCTTCTTTACTTCCTGCACTCAGTCGACTTGAAACACCCACATACAATGGAGCAGTGTCCTTACTCTGCTTACTAGCACATGCATTAACCCTTAAAGTGCTAATCATGGCTAGAGTCATTTTTTTCATTACCATTAAACATATTATTGGTTAAAAGATTCAAATTCCTCATGAAGATACCTTTCATTCATATACAATGAAACCTGTTTTCAGAGGCCACCCTAGGGTAAACCCAAAAGTGGTCACTTAAGGCAGGTGGGCTCTCAATAGAGGTATAATAACATGGCAAAGATAGCAAAAGGGGCATAGTAAAAATGATCTGAAAAGGCAGGTGGTCTTTAATCACAGTGGTCACTCAAAACAAGTTTCACTGTACCAGCAAGCCTAGTCTAAAGCAAAAAGTAGACTTAGTCAACAGCTTTCCTGTGGGCGCTTTGTGTGCAAAGTGCCCCAAAGAAAGCTGTTGGTTCAGTTTTAGATCAGCGCTGTAAGGGTTATAATATTACCCAGGGACTGTACTACAAGGCAGGCACTGGCAAAATGAGGTGCTGTTTATAGCACAACGGTGACCCACCTAGTTTTGGTTTATTTGAATAGAAGTAGGCCACAGTCAAACAATACAAACACTGCCCTCAGTTATATGACCCTTCCACTTTGAACCTTTTTGAGAACAGTGGGTACATTCATATTGTGCAGCAGTAGTCCAGTATGTGTTTGTATATTCACACATCATTCTCATTCTAATATGTGTGCAAAATGCCATTACAACTAGGTAAATTACATAATACTCCTCCAAAGTTGGAACAGGCAACAAGACTAGAATTTATCAAAGGAATATACATCTACATTATCGGTGACAAACAAGGCTTCCCTTCTGGTAAACAAAGAAAAGAAAAACAAAAAGGGAAAAAAAATCAAAGCTTCACCAGAACTTAAAACTGACATAATGGGACAGCAGTACAGTTTGTATGTTCCCTTCACTATATCCTTTCAAATATATGTACTTTAAAGAAGCCCCCAAAGTGTGCCATTTACTTAGTTTTTCTGTGTGCCACAAGGTGGCACACTATTTTGTAATCCATGAAGGACACTATCTTCTCAGTTACAAAAATAGATTGTATAAAAAACATGAAAACACTTGTTGTTGGTTTTTTTTTGTTCTGTTTTTTTTATATGGAGATATAATAGTTTGACTGTAAGGGAATCAAGAAGTTTGAATGATCTATTTAAAGAGAAAACAGATGCTAGATTTTATCTTCAGAAATTCTGTGATTAAAAACTTGTGGTCCTATCAAAGAAGTGTCTGAAAAATATAAAACAAAAACTATGCACAAGGTAGTTATTTGTAGATGTTGAAGATAGAACATGTCAAAGTTAAGCAATATTGAGATTTACGTGGAATATTATCAAGGAGTGCATGTTGCGGTTTGATAAAATACGTACGGTCCTCTCCCTTGAGAGACTGCCTTTTCAGACCACATTCTCCATGTCCATGAACCTCTTTTCCATGCTAAGTTACCTGTATGTGAGACCATCTGCATTTTTTTTTTTTACCACTTAACCCTTTCCCCCTTGAATTAAGACTGAGTCAACAGCTTTCCTTGGCATGGGTTGGGCACTAAGTGCCCAACCCATGCCAAGGAAAGCTGTTGACCGGGGGCATGTGATCTTGATAAGTCTCATGTACATTTCTCAGTCAAATTGTTTTTCATATTACTGTTGAGATTATTTGAAATCACTGAAGCAGACGACATTTGACCACTAGCCCGTTTTGGCCGGTTTGAGGGGGAAAGGGTTAAAAACCGGGGGGGGGGGGTCTCTCAAAGCAGGGACAACTATTCATGTACTTGTTAGGTTATGACACATGGCGTAAACAAGCACTAACCAATATCATAGACATATTTAACTGTAGCTGTCCCCAGGCCATCATACTTAAATATTTCTGTGTATCTGTTTGTATAATCCCTAAAATTAGCCAAGAAATAAATTTAGTGAGGTCAGTTTTATTATTTTTTTTTTTTTTTTTTGTTTCATAAAAAAAATAATGAACCAGTTCCATCATTCATTTAGGACACACGAGACCAATTATGTTCAAGCAGTAATTGTTATAAATGTACTGTGTTCTTGGACTTGACAATGGATCAAGTTTTTAGTCACATCTTTTTAGTGTGCATACAGGTGAAATACGGACATACAAGTGTAGTTTGTTAAGGTTTTTACACAACATACTTGTATGTCAGATTGTGTGGATTTATTTTACTTGTTATAAAAACATAATGCAAAAATAAATACCTCCCTCCCCCCCCAAAAAAAAGTGAATATGTGTGTATGTATATATATATATATATATATATATATATATATATATATATATATATATATATATATATATATATATATATATATATATATATATATATATATATATACATACATACATACATACATATACATATATATATATACACACACACACATGAACCTGTGGTGTAATGAGTCAAATGTTAATATTTCATTCATTTGGCAAAAGAGATTTGCAGATAACCAATTTATTTTAACATGAATTACCTAAGAGTAAGGTGATTACTGAATTATGTCTCCCGGTGGAAGCCGGGGGACATATTGGTTTAGTGCCCGTTTCTTCCGCTTCTTCTTCTTCTTCTTCTTCTTCTTCTTCTTGTTGTTCAGGTTCTTCAACACTTGGTTTCCGTGCGATAAGTCTTGAAGGACTTGACAGAATTTGATGAAACTTGGTAGGATTATGTATCTAGGCAAGACCTAGGTTGGGATTGTATTTGGGTGACCTTGACTTAATTTTCAAGGTCACAGGGTCACTTATGTGAAATTGGTTTCCATGCGATAAGTCTTGAAGAACTTGATGGAATTTGATGAAACTTGGTAGGATTGTGTATCTTGGCAAGACCTAGGTTGGGATTGTATTTGGGTGACCTTGACCTAATTTTCAAGGTCACAGGGTAACTTATGGGAAATTGGTTTGCGTGCGATAAGTCATGAAGAACTTGATGGAATTTGATGAAACTTGGTAGGATTGTGTATCTTGGCAAGACCTAGGTTGGGATTGTATTTGGGTGACCTTGACCTAATTTTCAAGGTCACAGGGAAACTTATGGGAAATTGGTTTCCGTGCGATAAGTCTTGAAGAACTTGATGGAATTTGATGAAACTTGGTAGGCTTATGTATCTTGGCAAGACCTAGGTTGGGATTGTATTTGGGTGACCTTGACCTAATTTTCAAGGTCACAGGGTCACTTATGGGAAATTGGTTTCCGTGCGATAAGTCATGAAGAACTTAATGGAATTTGATGAAACTTGGTAGGAGTATGTATCTAGGCAAGACCTAGGATGAGATTGTATTTGGATGACCTTGAGCGAATTCTCAAGGTCACAGGGTCACTTATGTGAAATTGGTTTCCGTGCAATAAGTCTTGAAGAACTTGATAAAATTTGATGAAACTTGGTAGGATTGTGTATCTAGGCAAGACCTAGGTTGGGGTTGTATTTGGATGACCTTGACCTAATTTTCAAGGTCACAGGGTCACTTATGTGAAATTGGTTTCTGTGTGATAAGTCATGAAGAACTTGATGGAATTAGATGAAACTTGGTAGGCTTATGTATCTAGGCAAGACCTAGGATGGGATTGTATTTGGATGACCTTGAGCGAATTCTCAAGGTCACAGGGTCTTTGTGTGAATTTATTTTCTGTGCGATAAGTCATGAAGAACTTGATGGAATTTGATGAAACTTGGTAGGCACATATATCTAGGCAAGACCTAGGTTGGGGTTGTATTTGGATGACCTTGAGCGAATTCTCAAGGTCACAGGGTCACTTATGTGAAATTGGTTTCTGTGCGATAAGTCTTGAAGAACTTGATGGAATTTGATGAAACTTGGTAGGCTTATGTATCTTGGCAAGACCTAGGATGGGATTGTATTTGGATGACCTTGAGCGAATTGTCAAGGTCACAGGGTCACTTATGTGAAATTGGTTTCCATTCGATAAGTCATGAAGAACTTGATGGAATTTGATGAAACTTGGTAGGATTATGTATCAAGGTAAGACCTAGGTTGGGATTGTGTTTGGGTGACCTTGACCTAATTTTCAAGGTCACAGGGTCATTTTGTGGGAAATTGGTTTCCGTGCGATAAGTCTTGAAGAACTTTATGAAAATTGCTAGAGTAATGTATCTAGGTGAGAGCTAAAATAGGATTGTAATTTTCAAGGAAACTTGCTCATTTGTAATTTTTTATCACCTGTAGCTTATTCAGAGACGTAAGTGTTCCACCGGGAGACATTTGATTTTCTGTTGGAAAATCAGTCTGTTCTAGTTTATTGCTGGATTTGGCTACAAATTTTGAAGGCCTGGATCTGTCCCTGTATACAGTGAAACCTCTTTTACGAAACACCTTATACTCAACACTTTATTCTCTGTCCCAATGGCATATTTTCATTATAAGCAAACCAGCCAATACTGAACACCTCTCTATGCTGAACACTATTGCCCATTCCCTAGGGCTTTTGATATACAGAGTAATTAAATTTGTAAGTAATTAAAAAGGACAATGATGGATGGATAGATAGATAGATAGATAAGTCTTGGAAAGCTGTCTAGGCTTGTAAAACCTGTAATTTAATAATGTATATTAGAGGTGTATATTATTTACATTGTTTTGCCTATGTTTGTTACTATCTGTACTTAATGCAACTGTTACTGGTATTTTGCAGGAAACCCCAGCTGTTCCAAAAGGCACAGATAGAATCTTCCGCTCAGCGTTAATTCTTTCCTGTTTGGGTATCGGCTTGTCAACATTCTGTCTCCGACAACTACAAGACAAAGGCTACCAAAGTTCCATACCATGTATCAGACCGCTGCAAGACAAAGGCTCACAAAGTTCAATAGGTCATATTCAACCAAAGTGATATTGGTTCCGTTACGTTCTCATAGTTAAATTATTTATGTCTGTCTGTACATATGTACAAAATATGAACCCATGCCATTGAGCACTTGGATACTGCAGATGCTGAGATTTTTTTTATAGTATGATTCATGATCTGTAGAGGGAGCTGGTGTTGTGCTGGGAGGTGAACTTTTTTGGGAATCTTTGTGCAA
Organism: Hermodice carunculata; assembly: GCA_964020975.1. NCBI lineage: Eukaryota > Metazoa > Annelida > Polychaeta > Eunicida > Amphinomidae > Hermodice > Hermodice carunculata. The sequence goes on from OZ026627.1 coordinate 16,831,523, forward strand.
ACACCAAGGCAACCAGACATAGAAGAGAAAGGAAAAGACAGAGAAACGTGGATTGTGCATGGGTGTCAATGCAGTCAAGAGTGTGTTTATAGCTACAGTAACTGATCTTTGACTGAACAGTAGTGTGCAAAATATCGGGACAGGCATATTCTTCCTTCAGGAGAAACATGCCCAATGATCTGCATGTGACCCTGGCGTTAGATATCGTTTTTTTCTGTGTGTATGAGGTAGCGTTTTGAAAACTTTTGACCCAGGAGATAACGTTCGGAAGTTCACTCACTCTGTGCATGTGGCACCTATGATAAAATGTCAGTTGTAAAGGTGAAACCTTCAACATGAAGGTTATTGGCTTTTCAAGTGTGTTGGAAATGTTTGCTACCAGAGGGCAGCACTGCCCAGTGCCACAGAGAATCTGAGACCTGTGTTGATGAGGTGTGGACTCTTGACAGACCAGCTGAATGTCTGTTTACCTCAAATTGTGCAACTCAACCCTCTTCCCCCATAAGCAGACCAGAACCGAATGGTGGTCAGGTATCGTCAGCTTTTATCAATTCTAAACTGTTCAAAGGAGATTAATGGATTCGACCTATCAAAATACCCAGGTCAACTCAATATTAATTGAAGGGGAACAGGTTAGACACATAAAGTGTCACCTCCGGAGTTACCAATAGAGCACTGTAAGTGAGGAAAGAAATCTTAGCAGTTCTAAAGTACATGTGCAAGTTGAAAATGTTTATAGAGCTGTGATGGAGACTTTGATACTCTGCTGCTGAATATATGATATTCAGAACTTACCTAATTTAATAGGTAGCATTTAACCAGATTTAATTATTTGGATGCTCTTGAAAAGTTTTGCAATTCTACAGGTTAAGACCAGGTGCTGATTATTAATTAGTACTGTATGAGTTAAGTCAGTACATGTACAAGTAAGTGCTACATGATCTTGTGTTATAAACAAATGTTAAATTATCTTTCTATTAACAAGACCAGGTGTGAATGCTTTGTGACTGATTTGCATAATTGCTCAAAATTTTAGTAGAACCTTACTTTTGTGGTCAGTGTTCACCAATTCCTTGGTTTCGCTGTAGTCCAGCAGGCAATATCTTGAATATGTTCCTTGCCCCAGTTTTAGCTAGATGTAGTTCACAGAGCTCAAAATAAACACCAGCCAAATGCCGGTCAATTTTGTGGTTGGCTAGTGATTGTTAACACTTGGCTGGTGACAAAAACAAAGAATATGTGGTAAAACATACAGAAACCCTTGCAGATTTATGAATTTTTATGTTTGGCTGGTGAGTCAAAATATTTATTTCGAGCCCTGGTTTATCCATCCAGTCAGATCATGGTCAACATTGCAGATTCCCCCCAGGGCAGTTGTTTTTATTTTTTTCACTTGCCTTGGTTGGTTTTTCATTGTCTGTGGATAGATAACATGTGCATTGGTGAACCCTGGTCATTGTGTGTGTGGCATAATGGATCAAGTGACATGCAGCTTATGGGTGTTCAGTATTATTACCATTATATGTGTTGTATGTGACACAAATCTCCCTCCCCTTTTCTGGCAAGAAAAAGTGGACACATACAGCAGGTAACCTTTCAGTGCAGGTAATATTTAATGAAGAAGGCAGCTGGTGTCCCAAAAATTGTGACCACCAACGCAGATGACCACACGTTACAGAAGTGGCCCAAAGCAGCAAGTATCACTGTATATGTCGGGTGTGAAAGAGAACAAAATGTTTTAGTCTTGATCAATAAGTTGGATGACAGTCGTGAAAGTTAAATTTATGAGTGGAGTTTGTTTCCATTTTGCATTTTATTTTATTTTATTTTAGATGTTGATCTTGCCATTGTTGAATAACATGGTTGGCTTTATTTATTATCACCACAAAGTTCCATGATCATAAGGTCATGGTAAAGATGGCAGGTGTGTTTCTGGAACATGTGAACCACCCACATCGCCAGAGAAACTCACAAGTATGGTGTGTAGCTTGTCTTCTTGGAATAATGCATCTGCAAAGACTCAGGTCTGTATAGAGAAAGGAATACAGTGAAAGCTGCTATGGTACATAGCCCCGGGACTGGCAAAAAGTGCCCACAGTAGGCAGGTGTTCAGAATGGACAGGTGTTTCTCACAGGAAAATTTACCTTCTGGTTCTGGACATAGCTGACCACATTATGCTGTTATCTGCAGTAGAGGTGCCCAAAAAGCCATGTGTTATTGTACTTGAATGCTTAACAGGCAAAGTAAAACTCTTTCTCCTCCCCTGTTTTTTTTTTTTCTTTTTTCTTTCTTTTTTTTTGGGGGGGGGGGGGAGTAGAAGGGTGAGGGTTAGTGGGTGAAACAATACAGAAGCCACCTCTGCAGGTTTTGTTTTGAGGGCATTTTACCGTGTTTACATCAGTACAGATGTACACCTATTCATTCAACTGATCTTTATGATCAAAAACACTGAGTTTTACTTTGTGTTTTTCTGTACCAGAATGAAATTAGCTTTGTGCAATAACGTCCAGTGTCACATTTTTTTTATCTGAAAGCATCCAAGTTTGGCCCACTTCTGATGAGTTGCACCATCTGGTGGAGATAGAAAGCATCACAAAAAACAAGCATGCAAAGTGTCACCAGAGGGCAGTTCATAACCTAGTCTCATCAGGTTGGTTTCATAACTGTATACCAACAGACTACTTGAATGGAAACCTTGATTAAGCTGCACCTGTGTACATAGAATTTTAATTGAATCTTTTAGATCCATGATGGGATGTGTACACAATGATAGAAATGGGCCCAGTGGTAAATCCAAGAAGCATTAACACTTTTTAAATGAATTTGAAGTAGTTGAAACGACTGATTTCCTGTATTTTAAAGTGTGGTTGGATGTTTGAAATATTGATGATATTTGTAGCAGTGTGTGTGTGAGAGAGTGGCATAGTTGACTATCACCATGTTGTATGGTCTTCTGTAACTATCAAACTACTAAAGATGGTGTAACCAGTTAGGTCTAGCTCAAAGCAATGCCATTCATATTTCTAGTGAGCTAGCAGTACTTCATGGAATTGAAATATCAAAATATTCACTTGACAGCATAACTTTTGAGGGCCATATTTCATTTGTCCTTCATGTTTGATTCGTGTATCCAACATTCAGTTATACATGAATGACACCTTTTAGGGGAACATAATGGTATCATTATAATGAGTTTTTACTGTAGTAACTGTATGTTATACACCAGAAACCCTGCAATCAAGGCCAACTCCAATGACTTCAAACATGATGAAGGTTGAATATGTAAGGTCAAGATCAACTAGTTCATATGGGTTCTCAGTGGAGGGCTCTGTAGGCAGGCGGGCTAGGTATGTGTATTTCCATTATAATCTACACCTATTTAACTTTTAAACCGCTCTACCTAGAAACACCAAATTTCTTGTGTTAAATGGTTGTATATAGTTGAAATACCGTTGTAAATTTGATAACCTTTACTGCAGAACTATTCAGCATATTGAATGTTACTTTAGCATAGAGTCTGATAGGAATACACACCTCTAGCCCACAAGAATTCTGTGTATTGGCTTGTGTATTCAGCAAAATACACACACAATTGTTAATTGCGACCTTACCTATTATGCAATATGAATGGACTGAACACTTTGGTTGTAGGGTGTGCAACAACATGGAGACCCACTTTTGTATCGAGGTCATTGATCATGGCTGTAGAAGTTTGCAAGTGTTAAGTACAGTTGTGATAATAAACAGAGTACTATTTTGTAATAAAAATTTATTGAAAATGGCATTTATATTTTGCATTATTTTTTCATGCTCTTGTTCATGGTTTAATACAGTAGCATGTGCCATTTGAGACTGCCGCTTCTACCAGCCAACAGTTCCTACATGGTAGGTGGTCTGACATGGTAGGTCAATGTTAGTGTGGAAGCAACACAGGAGAGAAGCATTGCATTACAGCCTTTTGCTACAGGTCCTCTATGCACGGATGATGAGATATATTTGCCTTATAAATTTTTGGTTAGATTTTTAGATGTCTAGCTTCATCAGACTGCTTGCCATATTTCTAAAATATATCTGGGTGGCAGACAAAAAGTGTGGCGGATGAGTGTTCCTTGTTTTTATAGACCTTGCAGCTCCCCCCCCCCCCCCCCCAAAAAAAATGTGTATTTCTCCTAATGGACTTAAATGGGGGGGGGGGGGTAGGTAGGCATATTTTTTTTTTTTTCAGTTTGCGTTGGTCAGTATGTTTTGTTTCTATTAAATTTGTTGTTGCATCTGAATTCAAGATCACGGTAATGGGTGTACATACTGTCTTTTAGCTCTGCTGACCAAATTAGCAGAGCTCGCAGTATCATTTGTCTGTCTGTCCAACAACTTGAGCATGTACATACAATACAGTCCACAGTTGTTCAAGATAACCCCATATAACTTGCAGGACTTGTTAATTATACAAATTAAGGTCAAATTCAATATTGGTGGCAATGCTTACAGTATTATGTAATATATGGGTCAAAAGGTGACAATCTTGTTACTGCTTTAGCATCCTTAATGTTTATTGGATCTTCACGATTTTGGGAGGGATTGTATAGAAGGTCAAAATCTCTGTTGCATTGATGTTCCTTGTAGTGCACCTATAGTTTGATGGAAATTTTGAGTCAAAATGTGTTTTAAAGATATAAAATTCCATATCTCAAAAAGTTATTATTGATTTGACTTGCCAAATTTAAAGGATATATAGACCATGTCCAATGCTAGTATGGTATGTAATATCTGACATTGACCTATTTTTATTAGGTCACCAGGCCGGTGAAGTAAAGTTAAAAAGGTGATTTTGTAATGGCAGGGTGTGGCTTGGACATCAATGGCAAAGAGAGTTGAGCCTCCAGATCAAAACTGCACTTGAGAACATTGTATATAAAACTGTACTTGGTGACCTACTTTGGGTCACAGTGACCCAATTGTTATGGACAAAGGCGTTTGTCCAAGTTTATAATTTTTCTTCAATAACTCGAAAAGTTATTACCAATTTGAACAAACACATCATGTATGGAAAGCTGGAGTCAAGGCACTCATTTGAATGCTACCAATTGTTTAATATGAGTTGAAGGTCAAGTTCAAAAGGCCAGTTAGAATATATGGGTCACCTTGTGAATGGTCTGCAGTTTTTCAGTTCGGCCCATATTACCTTTAGGACTTGCATGTATAAAGTGCATGAAAATCGATGGCAATCTCCATGTTGGTGGCACCACCTGCAGTATTATGTAATGTACAGGTCAAAATGTGACCAGTCCTGTAATTTTTTATGGGTCTTCAGGAAATTCAATGAGATTGTAGTAGAGGTCAAATCTTGGTTGCTGATGATATTAGTGGTGCCACCTGTATTAGGACAGAAATTGGGAAATGTCTAGAAAGATACAAAATGCAATTGTTGAAAAATAGTTGAATAAGACTGCAAAAATATAGGATGTATAGATCATGTCAAAGGCGATTACTTCATGGAAGATCGGTAACCTTGACCTTTTTTGTTAGGTCATTAGATCCATTAAGTTGAAAAAGGTGATTTTTAATTGCAAATTGTAGCTTGGACATCAGTGACAAAGAGAATTGAGCCATCAGATCAAAGTTGTACTTGACAACAATGTGTTTTAAACTGTAGTTGGTGACCTACTTTTTGGGTCACCTTTACTCAATGATTCTGCGACCTGGACCTATTTTCAAGGTCATTGAGCCTCTAAGAAAAGGACATTTAATTCAGTACCCTAATAAAGGATAAGGCGAAAGATACCAAATGGGTATCATATGGAAGTTCGATATTGCATGATATGGATGACCTTGATTAAATTTCAAGGTTGTGGAAGAAATACATTTCAAGAATTTCTTTTTTTCATGGTTTTCAACAGAGCACAGTACCCATGGGCCTCTTGTTGATACTAAGATGTTAGTTCCACTTAATACCAGCAGTGTCACCACTGTCTATAATGTATCTGTAGTGGTATATGGATACATGGACACAAGTTTGATGTTATGACAGTGACATACAGAGAGGCCCTTGAGCCTAATCTCTGCTTATGTAATAGGATAATAATCTTTGAAAGAATGATGAAATACAATCCCTCTGAGAGTATTACAAACTAGTCCAAGGACATCTACAATATGCAATATCACCCCTCCACACAAGATACACTTGTGGTAAAATTTAGTTCAATGACTGGACATTCTTTCTCAATAGAGAATGTAGACAATTTTACATGGCTGAGAGTTGGTTACCATTTTTCTCTCATGTGGAATTACTGTTACCGGGGAAAATCACAAGTTAATGAAAATGAAGGTTAAGATTGATTTTCCCTGCCAACAGCAATCGTAAGGGAGAGAAACGTGTACCTCACTCTCCAGCTATGTAAGTTTTATCTATTCTTTGCTTAATTGGGCATTCACAAGAAGAGGCCCATGGGCCTAATACTGTGCTGGCACCATGCCACCACCTACATCTTCATTTCAAAGCTGCGAATCCTCAACTAGCTTCTGAACATATAAAATATGATTTTAGTGTCCCATTTGTCCACCAGATGGCTCTTTGCTCCACATGTAATTGTAGCTTATTTGTGCCATTTCTGTCATGGATATTGTTGCATGTGCCAAGATAAGGAGAGCACCGGTAATGAACTTTTTGCCTGTAGTGACCTTGGGACAGAAGATCAAGGTCAACCAGATTATGTAATACAAGAAGCCCACGGGCCTGGTGCCGTGCTGACATCACCCTAGATGTTCAAGCTACACCCTGCCATTACAAAATCACCTCTTGCAACTTTACAGCCATGGTAACCTTACAAAAATAGGTCAAAGGTCACTGATATTATATTACATTCTAGCATTAGACATGATCTATATATCCTATAAATTTGGCAAGTCTAATCTAATTACTTTCCCAGATAAGGAAATTATATCTTAAAACACATTTTCGCACATAATTTCCTTCAAATTATAGGTGGTGCCACTAGTATGATAACCTTCTTAGCTTTTGACCTCCCCCACAATCTCACCAAATTCTGCAAAGATCCACCAAACATACTAAAGATGCCAGAGTGTTCACAAGATTTTTATATTTTGAGCCCTATATTATATTATGTTGCGCCACCAATATTGAAAGGGACCTAGATCTTCATAACCTTATAAGTCCTGAAAGTTATATTGGGCTAACTTGAAAACTGTGGATAGTATCACAGTCACAAGATTTTCACATTGCGACCTGTATATTAAAAATACTATAGGTGGTGCCACCAACATTGATGTCAACAAAGATTTTCATACATTTCATATCTTCTAAATGTTATATGCGCCTAAATCAAAAATTATGGGATGCAGGGCATTCACAAGATGACCACCACATTCAAACTGGCCATTTGACCTTGACCTTCACCTCAGATTAAAAAATTGTTGAATTCAAAATATATGCCCCACATCCAGGTTTCCATACATGGTCCCATTTGTTTAAATTCAGTAATAACTTGTTGATTTATTGAAAAATTACCAAAAAATTTGGACAACTGCTAAACTCCATAAATACTGGGTCACCAAGTTAAGTTTTATGTACAATGTAATCAAGTGGAACCTTGATCTGGAGGCTCAAATCTCCTTGCCATGGATGTCCAAGCTACACCCTGCCATTACAAAATCACATTTTTCAGCTTTACAGGTATGGTGACCTCGCAAAAATGCGTCAAGGTCACTGATATTATATAAAATTGTAGCATTGGACATGGTCTATATATCCTGTAAATTTGGCAATTCTAATGTAATTACTTTTCCAAATACAGAATTTTATATCAGAAAACACATTTTGGCTCATAATTTCCATCAAATCATGGGTGACACCACTAGTATCATTAGCAACTTAGACTTTGACCTCCTCCACAATCCCACGAGATTTGGTGAAGATCCGCCAAACATTATAGATTCTACAGTGTTCACAAGATTTTCAAATTTTGACGCCTGTATTACATAATATTGTAGGTGGCACCACTAATATCAAAAGGAACCTAGATTTTCTTACACCCTATAAGTCCTGAAAATTATATTTGGATAACTTGAAAGCTGTGCACGATATCGCGCTGACAACCCAAAAGTTTATGGACATGAGCGATCTTATAAGGTCTGCTACCTTTGGTCAGCAGAGCAAAAAGTTAGGCTACAGGCCTACTTTCATCAGTGACCTGGCATGCCATGTTTGTGACATGCGCGTACTTGTTCCACATCGTGCGACATATAATTAGACATCCCCAGCACACATTTGGTTTCCGCTTTTACATTAAGGCACTGTGTCTCTGATGCAGGCATGTCACAATTATATTGTAACAATGTTTAGGTCATGTGATATAGAGTGAGTCACTACTTTTGAACTCTAGAAAATGATTATTACCCACCAAACACATAATAATTAAGATTATACCACAAACCATATTGACCCATTTCCCCTCCAAGACCCCAGACAAATCTAAGTGGAGGTTAAAATTTCCAACCACTAGCCTGGGGGCAACTACAAATTGAGGTTTTCTGAGGGACATTGGCATAGATGGACAACAAGTTTGAATGGCGGGCTAGTAAAATGCCCAAAGGACAAGCCCTGAGAACTACAGCAGACATAAAGACTTGCTGATTCCTGTGGTTTTAACTCATTCCACCCTCACAGGACATTGAGTCAACAGCTTTCCTTGGCACACTCTGGGACCATTGCACACAGAGCGTGCCAAGGAAAGCTGTTGACCATGGGCATATAACTTGCAATATGATCTTCCATGCAAGTTTCATCCAAAATTTTGATAAATAATCCCTAAATTAGTAAAATACAATTAGCAGACGACATTTAAATATTAGCAGGAAAAAGCATCATCAGGATGGAATGAGTTTAACCAGCTGATGGTCAAATGCTGTTTGTTTTAATGCTACTAATTCCAACAGAAATGAAAAACAATTTGAAGGATCTTTGTAGACAAAACCTGTCACAATAACATCATGACCCAGGTCAACAGCTTTCCTTGGCATGGGATGGGCACTTACCAACCATACCAAACTGATCTGTTGACCCAGTATTTATTAAAGAGGACAGGGTCAATAAGTCATTAATTTGAATCAATGGAGAATACTTGTGCAGATAAAATTGACTGCTTAGTTTCCTCTTCTCCTGATAAGAGGTTCTGCCCAGAGCAGTTTCCCAAACCAAGATCAATGTAAATTCACAGTCATTCACACTTTACCTGTTGCTCTTTCAGTGCCCTATTTTTGACTGAGTCAACAGTCTTCTTTGATGTGCAATGCACCCAAAGCATGCCAAGGAAAGCTGTTGACCTGGACCATTTATGTTCTGTGTAACTAGAAGCTGGTACTTGTGTGAAAGGCATTTTTGCAAGGAATGCAAGTCTGCCGTCCTTTTTATAATTCAGAGCAGTTACTCTTGAGTAGTTCAACTTGACTCACTGTTGACACTATTCTTAAGAGTTTCTGATAATTCATTGTGTTCTTATTTGCGCTTATTTTGCTGGTGCTTTAAAACTGTGAAAATAAGAACTCAGTGAAATATATTTTTAACATGGCATTAATAGGAATTATAACAAAAATAGTGAATTTTCAGTGAAAGGTCCAGAATGCAAACCCCGTGAAAATTAATGCCCTCAAAAATAAATGTATTCACAAAAGAAGGTCAAAAACAGATGTCCCACATGATGATTCCTAAGCCACAATGACACTCGTGCATGATCATTTCAAATAATCTTGGGTTGCAAAAAGCCACATAGAGAAAGCTTGCTTGTTGTATGTCCCTGGCCTAGTACTTAAAATACATGTATGTATGATTAGTTTCAATATCTAGTTGCAAAAAAAAAAAAAAAAAATTTACAAAACAAATACTTTGCTTATTGTTTGCTTTTATTCATTGGTTTTATGCACAACAACAGGTTCAATGGCCAAGAGTCCATACACATAGATATTGACACTTACACAAAGCAGATCTTTGGCTTGCTTACAGATGATAATATACATGGTAAATAATGTTATAAAATGTAATGGAAACTCTGGATGTATCAAATAATCACACTGCTAAAGTACAAAACACATCTTCCTGCAATTGTATGGAACACCAGATGCTCAAGACTTATGACTGAATATAAAAGTTTATATACTTTTGATAAGACCCACAAAGACATCACATCCATTACTTCAAACATATTTTGTACATGGAAGTAAAATCAAAACATCATTTCAAATGAGAAAAAATGCACATAAATCTCACAAATGCAACTGTATGTAAATCTGTATAACACAAATGTACATGGATAATATTAAACACTGTAATACAAGTTCAGTTCAAGTTTACTTTGAACAAAATGGCTACCACTATAGAAATACCATTTTTTAACTGCTACAATTAACTCCATACCCAAGAGCCTTGTGAGCCTCTCTACATAGATACTGCAGCTCTAGAAATTTCTGCACGTTTAATTTCGCGCAAATTCAACTTTTCTTAAATTACAGAATTTTTGCACACTCCAATGCCATACAATGCAACGTATTTTCGCACATTTTCATTTCGTGCTTTTGGCGGCAGTGCGGAAAGCACGAAATTAAATCGAGCGCGAAAATTTCTAGAACTACAGTAGCGTATGCTGACTTCATCCTGTCAAATATGCATATGTTACTTGGATACTAGTTGATCCTCTGATAAAGAGCTCAGAATTTAGATTTCACTCATTAGCAAAAATAACTAAAATTCAGAAATTAGCTTATGGTTTCAGATGGTTTCAGAGTCCGTAGTTTGGTCACCAGTGAAGAATAAAAAAGCAAGCCAACTGCAAAATTAAGCTGGATTTTGTCAGTGGTTTCAAATGATTATGCTGTAAAATCTGAAACAGTCTAAAACATCCAAATAGAAATAAAGACAGAAAATGCAGACTTGAATTTCCAAGTTTGTTTTTCATTCCTGGAAACTGAGACATCCTAAAAGACCTAAATATGAGTAAAACAACAGACTTTTTAATTTATAAGTCTGCTTTCATTTTTGGAAAAAAAATGGTTACTTTCACTTTTACATGAAATTGTTTGATACACAGCTATACTGTGTGGGATAGCAAATATTACATTGTTTGACATAGGGCTCTTTGTTGATGAGATCACAATATTTTGTTTGCCTTTGCTACTCACAGAAGGGAAAGGAATAAAGTTTGTTCACATAAAAATTGCTACATTGTATTTGTTAAGTTTGCTGGAATAAATACAGTGGTACCTCTCTTGAGAGACCCCTCTAATGAGAGACCGCATATATTTTTAAGACCGCTCTCTCAGAACACTGTACTATCTTTTCCATGTTGTTGTACCTCTAATGAAAGACCACCTGTTTTGAGAGACCGCCTTTTGACCCGCCGTTTGGGCGGTGTCTCAAAAGGGTACCACTGTATATTTAATTGCTTGACTGGCTCACTCCCCATATGGCACAACAATACTGCGATAGTCTCCTAGAAATTCAAATGAATGGCGGCACGTATGTATGCTTGGTGCCACAGGTAACACTAATCCAGCTTGCCAGTGGAAACCCCTGGCGGACAATCAAATGTGGGTCATCTAATAGGCCAGTTATTATCAACAGACTGTGGTGTGTCAAGAAAATTAGGCCTCAAAACATCCCCTGTTTGGCTAAACAAAATGGAACTACTTCAAAAAACAAGTTGTTGCTCCAGTAGCTATAACAATTAATGACCGGGATTTCAATATACTTGCATGACCACTGGAATAACATGTTAACCTATATTTCAACATAGTTGAAACGTGAAAATAGTCTTGACACATTCACTTATTGTTGCCTGTATGGCTAATAAGAGAGATCTGGGTTAGTTCTAAATTCATCTTAAGAATGTGCTGCCCATCCTGGTCATGGTTGACTGCCCACATCTTGTGGTCACTTTCCATGATCCTCACCTTTTGGAATATAGCAGGTATAAATTTAACCTCTCTATATGTTGCCAAATGAGCTTTAAACTTTAATTTTATCACACCCGGGGTCGTAGTCACAAAGAGTTTAATCTGACCCTGAATTTAATCCTAAAATGAAAGTCAATGTACCTTTGGGCCTTGAATTCCTGAATTGCTGTGCTAATGTCTGATCTGAACTTGTAGGATTAATTAATCTTTGTTCTCCACTGTCATGTGAACTTAAGAATTAAAAGTTTCTATTTTATTAAATCAATCTTGATTTAATCCAGATTTTAAGCCTGGATCAAAAGATAAAATACCAGATCAAGCTAAGACTGATTCAATAAAATGAACATGTAAATCCTTAAGTTCTTATTGTCGCCAAGAGCATATATTGACTAATTCTTCAAGTTTTGATCAAACAAGGATTAAGTAGTTTAAGACCCAAACCAAATTCATTTTAATTTTGGGATTAAAGTTAGAATCAGAACAAATTCTTTGTGAATATAGCCCCTGGGTGTAATTGTAGGATGACTATATATGTACTTCAGGTAGATTAGATGATAAATACAAAATTCTTCCTCATATGCAGGGTGAAACTTTCAGGACTTTTAGGTTCACGGTAATGTAATGGGCTTTGCTGACCCACTTTTACACCTGACCTCAAATGGCATGGGTTGCTAGTTGTCACAAATATGCACCATGGGAATGAATGGCTGTGTGTGAAGAAATTAAACTAACCCAGATCACCTCTATTGAAAAAGCATTATGGCCTGAATATTTTACAGGTTATTCAGTACCTTTGGCAGAATCACCAAATCACAAGATATTTTAACTGCACTCACAGCACTTTCATCGGGACCACTTTATCTAATACAACACGCAGAAATTGTGGCCACCTCAGTTTTCCAGAGCAAGCAAAGTGCAAAAATAGAAACAATCAAAGCCAAAAGAAATGTCTCAGCTTATTATATATTGATGCAAGTTTTCAGTACAGTAGCACCTGCTGTATGTGACCACTGCCATGAGAGACCACCTGGCATTTGTGACCACGTATTGTGTGGCACTGTAGTCTATATTCTTTGTATCGTTACCTGCCATGAACGACCACCTGTTGTATGTGACCACTTTTAGCTGGCCGAAGAGGTGGTCACATACAGCAGGTACTACTGCACCACACTCACAATTTAATAATGTATCATAATTGGTAATTCTGTTCACTTCAGAAGATCTTTCATCACTCGAATGTCTTTTCATATGAAAGGGCGGGGGAGAATTCTGTGAAGCCTTTCCTCCTGAAACCAGCCAAAGCCAGCTGGTGGTCAATGCTTCTAATCCTTTAATGTTTTGGACTAACTTAAACAATAATAAACGCCAATTTGAATGAGAATTGTAGATGAGTTTGTACATATAATACTTCTCAAATGAAATGTCGTACAAATTTGCGTGGAAGAAAGAAAAAAAGGAAGGAAGGAAGGAAGGAAGGAAAGAATTCCTAGAAAAATATGTCTGTGTTGGCACACAGACATCATGAAAATTGTACATGAGGCCCATTAAAATAACATCATGTCTCAGATCAACAGTTTTCCTTGTGGTGGGGGTCAAGTACTTTGTGCCTAACCCATGCCAGAAGAAAGCTGTTGACTCAGTGTTGATGCAAGGGGTAAGGGGTTAACAGACTGACATGTACATGTAGTGGGTGGAGATAGGTGAGAAAAAGAATTAACCCCCAGGAGCCATATTAACAGAGAGTTTATGTTGATGCTAAATTTAATTCTAAAATGAAAGTTGATGTGCCTTTGGGCTTTGAACTACTGAATCGTTGGCCTAATGTTTGATCGAAACTTGCAGGATTAATTAATCTATGTTCTCCAATGTAATATGAACTTCGGAATTAAATTTTCCATTTTATTAAATCAATCTTGATTTAATCCAGATTTTAAACCTTGATCAAAAGATTAAATACCAGATCAAATTAAGACTGATTTAATAAAATGAACCTATAAATCCTTAAGTTCAGATTGTAGCCAAGGATTAAGTAGTTTAGAGCCCAAACCACATTGATATTAATTTTAGGATTAAAGTTTGGATCTGATCAAATTCTTTGTGAATATGGCCACTGGTGTATGAACCAGATCTACTTAACATGGGTTTCACAAAGCAGTAATTTACTCCTGTTTTTTTCTAATACACAGCATTGGCACTTTAAATTGCAATAATTTATATACCTTATATACATTTACATGAAAAAGGTGTTGACTACTTCATTAAGTTGGTATCAATAGATAATTGCATACACTAGCTCTAGCTAGAAATGAGGGACAGGGTTCACACACTTCACTTGGTACAAATAAAAGATCCACTCTGCGAGGTGGAAAAGCAATTTTAATTAAATTCTAGGACAACACTTTCACAAGTTTAGAGTTTGACAAAAAGTAAAAATCATGACTGAATGCTGCATGCTGATTGGACTTAAACCAAAGTACTTTATCAATAAGGAAGCCCACTGTAGTCTTGCTCCTCTGAAATAAATTTAGATATAAATGTCGCTGGAGTTTTTTGTCATTAAGCATACTAGGCCCTCAGTCAACAGCTTTCCTTAGTGCACTCGGAGTATACCAAGAAATGCCGTACACTGTCAGCATAGAATTTACCAGCAATATTCTATCAATTTCCCAGATTTTCAAGCTTACTTCAGGTTTTAAGTGTAAGCTACTCCAGGCATAAAAGATTCTGTGGCTCTTCCAGGCTATCACTATGGATATGAATCCTGATGCAAGGAACAACAATGTCATACTGATAGAATATATACACGTAGTGTGCTCCTTTATGACAAACATCAGCGACAGGCACTAATTGTACCTGTGATTTAAGTACCATTTTGATGAAGAAGCTCTTGCTTCAAGACTACGGCTTCAAAATATACCGGCGCTGTATTCATTCTATTTTAGGGCACATCTCCATTTTTGAGTTTCAAAAAGGAAGCTTTGAGGTTCAGTGATAATGTAAAATTTTCATGCTAAATTTAAGTCCATTGTCTGCTTTTCTAGCCCTATTGTGTGCCTTACTTTTCCTGAGGGAACTGTCTGCTTATTAGAATAAATACGGTAAATTAGAAGATGAGACCATAACCAGCACCTGTACACATACAGCTAGGAGGGTGAGGTTGTCTGTCTGCTCAGATAATCTGGATATCCTCGACACGCCTGCTGCATCTGGGTCAGAAAACCTGGAACTCCAGTCTGCAAGAACAACAGTGGAATAGGTAAGGACAAGAACAGAAGGTTCTAGCCCTGCCTAAAAGAGGGCACTACAGTCACTGGAGGGCTAGGGTTGTGTATTCCCACTACTTTAAGACACCAAATTTCGCACAGTAAAATCTAGATGCGGAACTGAATACCTCACAAAAATCATATAACCACAGCTACTAAAGTGTCCAGTTTATTTCAAATTACTTTAACATGCAAACCAATGGGAATACACAGCTCTAACCCTCCAAATTTTTGTGTATTCGGTTGTATAATGAGGCGAAGACACACTTTAGAGCTAATTCTGACCTTTCCTATTTACCATACAAAACTTGGGTCAAACTGACAGAAGTACAATTTCCCAGGAAGGGCTACAGTTGTTAGGGGTGTTACCTTTAAAAAATATGGGATTTTACCCTCTCAGCTTTATCGGTCGTCATGGTATTGTGTGTTAGCTCACTATTCTAAAACATAAAAGGTGTGACGATATCATACTGATCTACAGACAGTCGTCTGAAGCAGTAGTATTTGTCTAGTTTGGCGACACTTTGTTACCAAATAAAACATGTCAGCTGTGCCCGGGCATGCAGGATCTGTGGCAATGTGATAACACAAGTACTGGTAAATGAGTTAATGCATTAACACTACTCTGAATGGTTACATTGCACTATGCAGTGCATTCTCAACATTTCCTGTTACTCCACAGTGAGATAAAACTAGAGCCAAACTGCTCTAGTGTTATCACTCTTCATTGTTTTCTTTTCCACTGACTTTGCTTTGTTTTGTTTTTTTATCTTTGGTTTTCGAAAACCTTAGATGTTATACCTTTAGAAGTTGTTCATCAAAAGTGGATCCTTTGACAGTACACTCATGCTAACGCTTTTGAAACAATTTTTTGGCCTGTTATTTTTTAAAATTCATGCAGGGCCAGAATTTTACAAAATTTTGCGTGAATCTATTTGGATTTTTGTCAATTAGTTTTCTTTTTGAAGAAAGACAAGTTTAGGAAAATCTTTACGAGAACGGATTCTCGGATTCTCTCCGAAATTCTGGCCCTGTTCATGTACAGTGACTCTTCCTTTGTCCAGCCTTCTGCCGACATGTTCAGTTGCCACCACCATCGTCACAACTCACCTTTGCAGCCCAATTGATCAGCCAGCTGGGGATCATACCTCCGGGGTTATCATAGTATCTCATGTATGCTGAAACCATGCAGACAGACATACATCAGCTAAACAACAAATACAGAGTTTACTGGGATCCAGCTTTAGCACAGAGTGTAGCCATAAGCAGGAATACAATGCTTTGAGGCTCTAAGGACATGGCCATAAAAACTTCATGCAGATACTGAAGTCATACTTTAAACCTAATACATGTATATCACTTTTTTTGCACTTGCATTAGGAACCTTCATGTCTGTATGGTACCTAGGGAGTTAACATTATCAGCTTATTTGTTTGGGTTTTTTTTTTTTTTTTCCTCACCATTTGATGTTCTGAAGCATAGCAATCTATAAAGAATTACTATTTTTACTATTCATTATGCATTGGCGTCCAAATTGAGAGCTTGGGAGCCTGGAAAATGTGGTTGCCAAGGTAACAACTGGAAGAACCACAGTTTTAGAACAAAGGATACCAAAGTGTGTGTTCATGTGAAGTAATGCCAAACCATAGTATGGCATAACAGCAAAAAAAAATAAAATAAAATAAAAAAAAAAAACACCACAGATTATCCTTTATTCCCAATCAAAATTGCCATGATGTACCTGTTTCAAAACAGCAATTTGAAGGCCTTGCAATACTGCTGCTGGGTCAGTCAATTTGAAATTCCAAATCAAAGTGCAAAATGGCATTTCAAAAATAGTTCACACTTTCCTCACTAGATGGTAGCACACTTCTTAACTAAACACTGCAGATGTACTTATTTTCACATTGCTACCAATAGTATATTCAAATATGACTTCGCTGTATTTTGTATGCCACAGTTCTGTGTCATAAGCAAGTACAAAAAACTGTCACATTAAGTTATTTTCATGTGACAATATTTTTTAAGATATTCCTGAGATCAGTTCCAGTCATTTTCAATTTAATGCAAGATTCAACTTTATGTACAAACATCAACACCAAGACTGACAGCTGGTGTTACTATAAAAGGTCATAATCAAGCTGACTGTAAGTTACCTTTTGTTCCAAGCTGGCCATTAGAGGTTAGAGCAGCACTCTGTACATATTGAGTCACACGTATAGTTCCTGATTTTTCTGGTATACAGTCCATGGTTTCACTTCTGGCCAGGACTACCCATGCCTTCTTCCCTCTAGACTCTAACTCCTGAAGTTCTCTTGCATATACATACTAATTTTATGAGTTAAGTATAAGTAAATAAGACATTCTGTTTTAACATTTTATCCGAATTTCTCTTTCCTTGTATTGCTATATTTTGCACAAATAATCGTGTCTGGCACACATTTTACATGGCACTTAAGCTCTGAAATTCAGTGTTCCATGCTACAACTTAAGTTTTTTAATTGACGTGGAAACCTGATGAAGATAAAAAAAGATCTCATTGTTTAACTGTCAATTCCTCAGTCATTTTTTTTTTTTGGGGGGGGACACCTACAAAACTATACGCTTGATAGAAGGGTAGAAAATTAAGAATATCTAAAAAAATATTTTATTCACTTGCAATAATCATATTAAGCAAAATGTATCTGATCATTTTTTTTAACTGCTACAAGTTATTGTACTTGAATTTAAATGCTAATTAATACCCACATGCCCTGTTTGTTTCTGTTCACCCCCCCATCCAATTAATTTTTAAATCAACAGCTTTTTTACATGCAACCTAGTGAAGAACTGTTTTGCATTTTTCTTAAATCTTCATAACTTCTTTGAGTTTAAATGGACAAATTTTCACCAATTTTTAACGATAAATGCCACATTACTTGATTACATGTATACAAGCATTTAATTTAGCACCTAAATTACAGACTTGCAGCATCAGTGTATACAAATTGTCACATCTAAGGGCTGCAAATGTAACTTTCTAACCACTTTTCTTTCTGCACTTCAGTTAGTGCTGTATGATAAGCCACGTCATCAGTCATATAAACTTTTCATTATTTTCTCAAGCACACACAAGAATATAAGACAGAGGGTAGCTTCAGATATGGGGCCTTTGAGGGGGCAGCAGGGTATAGGCACAGTGAGTTGGAGGGCGAAGCGAGTGCCGGGCCCCAGCTTGTTGGCCCCCTTGGAAGAGGCGGCCTTTGGCACAATATACCCAAAGCACACCAACAGAGGCTATTCGCTCAAATAAAAATGTGCCGAAAGAGTTAAATAACCACTTGAAAATCTTTAAGCGCCAAATTTTGGACTGAGTCAATAGCTGGGATATTTTGTCTGGAACTATAGGTATGCTGGTACTTGCATAAAAGATCTTTTCACAAGGAATGCGAATCTGGGACCCTTATGATAATTTTGACTAGTTCGACTTGAGTAGATCGACTTGATTTGTGCTTGGCACTGAAGACTTAAGTGTCATTGAACTAAAACCTCATTTTAACATTAAAACATCTGACATGTTCACCTAACAACACAAGTTTTTTGAGACACAAAAAAATTTCTTTGTCACTTGATTCATTTATATCTATCTGACATATTCATTATCTGACACCTTTCTAGGGAAAGAGACAGTGTCATCATGAGTTTTGACCTTATCACACTATATTGAGTTCCTAGGGTGCATAGAAGATTCAACAATAGTGCTCCCATTCAGCCAAACATGTACAAAGCACTCATAGTCATGTGAGATTACCACCACTAGACAACTGCTCTCTCATATGAGGAGTAAATACCAAGAAAAGTACTAAGCGAAGCATGTTGAAAAGGGGGTCTTTTAAGACAGGAGCTCTCTCACTGGAATGGTCTCTTAAGAAGGGGACCACTGTATAGGATTTGGGACCCTGCCATGTGGTCTCACACTAGAGGGTGATATCTAATGATACTGGTCTCTCAAAGCAGGGATCACACTGCACAAGTCTGTGGTATTCTGTGATCGCAGTTATTCTCTTCAGATCTACTGAGGCAAATCTCAAAGGATACATCTCTGTTTGACATGGGGAATGGAAAATTTACATTCCAATATATTACTTTTTTTCCATTTTCTTCTACTTCTTTTAATTCTACAAAGAAAAAAGGAAGTGTCACATTACACGCATATATGTACACACATAATGTATAACTGTCTCCACATTTCAATATATGTACATGTATATCAGTTACCATGACCATGTTATATACTAACATTCTTTCTGTGTTTGTGTAGTTTAATTTCTGATCAGAAAACTCATTGTTTATGCACAAAACATTAATAAATACATGAACAATTCATACTTAAGGTATCATGAATTTGTAAGCCATGGTCCTTTTAAAAATATACTTTGTATGATACAGTGTTTAAAGTTCTTCACAGAAATATTTGTAGGCCAAAGTTCAAAATACATAGTATACGTAGCTTATCTTATATAAAAGTGCATCAAATCACTTGGCCGCATTGCTCTCTCAAAACCAAATGACCCAGTTAGTGATGATAACATACCAGTCCATACCAAGGTTGTAACTTACTGTGAATTTTTGTTTTCACACCTAAGGACCTTTATGTAGGGCCTATACTCATACACATTTTGGCCCATTTTTTTTTTCCTTTTTTTTAGCAACACAATGTCTGACGTGCATTGAAACAGCTCTACCTGGTGGAAAACAGACTCACCATTTACATAACTGTCCCACTCTCTCCTATAGGCCAGGTCCATGTATACTTTGGCGCATATTTCTGGTAGAACATCAGACAGCACTCCATATATCTTATATTCATACAATCCTGAATCCTGAAATGTACAAGATCCATGATTACCTTTCTGTCATAACATGTTACGCACCATACCATACCCCATCCAAAAACTTATCATGCTAGGATCAGAGGTGCCAAGTTGCCCAACATACAAAAGGGGAGCTCAAGCTGAAAAATGTTGCAAAAAACGGGAGTCGCATTATATTATAATGGAGGAAATCGGTGAAAAAGCAGGAGATAAACAAATTTGGCTGATTTATATCATTACAAAACCGGGAGATCTCCCACCAAATCGGGAGACTTGGCATTTCTGTAGGATTTCTATGGATGGACCTGTTAGTTGGAATAGGAGGCAAGTAAAGATGAATCAAAATGTGCCACATGTAAATGCAAGCTGTTCTGACAACATCATACACCTGGTGTCTGACAGAGTATATTTTGTGCCCTGTATTGACAAAACGATACCATGTTCATAATTTTTGTAATCTGACCATTGATTCAGCTCCCAGCATGTCTTCAGTTACAGAGACCATAGAAATGGTCCACACCAACAGCCTTTTTCAGCACTTTGGCTGCAATTATATTTGTGGCTTTTCATCCAAGATCACTTCCTGGTAGTCATTAACCTATTTCGCAGTCCGAACTCTTTATACTCCATGAGCTAACCTGTCACTGTCCTACCTATACAAATATAGAAGTACTGTTGTCCATGCTGCACATGTTCATCTGTAGAATTTTGACATAAGCCACATTAGCCCAAATGTATTAAAGGGTCTTCAGTGGGTAACTACTCAGAACATGCTTTGGAGCCTGTAACCATTTATGTCTCTCTGAGTGGCGGCTCCTTATCTAAGCTCAATATTCAGCAGACAACCCACATAACAATGAATAAATATGACCGTGGCAAATAATGAAGTACCTAAGTAAGTGAAGTTCTGCTTATAAATGCAGAGCTTTAATGTGAATAAAGAAAACCTATCAAACCAAACATAATTACTAAGTTTGTATAGAACAAGTTCAGATAGGAATAATTTGATTTACCCCTGAACTAGTATATGCCCTTTCTAGCTGGATGTAACCCAAGTACAAAATGGGAAAATTGTGAACTCAGTGAGAGCTTGGCACTGAAAAAAACAGCTGACACACCCATTTTTTTTCTTGGGGGGGGGGGGGGGGGGGGCAGGGAGGGCAGCTACTACCTAAAGAGGATCATACTGGGGTATATCAAAAGGCATTATTGCACATCTATTAAATACGTCTTTGGAAAGAGAACCATAAATATTTCATGTCTGGAAAGAAGTTAAAATCTGTGACTTAACTGTTGAATAAACATTATAGATTTGTGACATATCTGATGAGAAATTTTATATATATAAAAAATGTTAAATTAGCTTGTGACAGGTTTTGTCAAATTCCAAATTTCATTTTCACAATTAATATGGACCTGAAAGACTTTTAATATATCACAGCAATATCCTTTGTCTGTGCTTGTTTTAGAATACTGAAAAGCTAAAATTATTGTCACACAAGTTTGGGTCATTCAAATTTAGGAGGCTCTAATTAGCCATAATTAAAAAAATCATGGCATGTGTTTCAAGTTTCACAGGTCCATGTAATTTCTGTGAAAAAATATATATCAGAATTTGATTAAACCTGTGAACAGTAATTTTTACATTTCTGTGCGCATGCAAAATGTCACCACTTTGTCACAAATCTATTTGTTTATTCAGCATTTAGCTCCTAAAGTTCAATTTTTCTCCAGATTTGAAATGTGTTGATTTTCATATTTCTCTTAATGTATATTTTATCAAAATTTGCAATAATACTTTTAAGACCTATAAACCACAAAAGGTACGAATTATGAAAAATGCTTTTGGTGTATCACCATCCTCACAGACTTGTCAGACTGTCTCACTTGTTATGGTTTAAATTTGACATTTTTTATAATATATGGTAGTATAGTGCCATGACTTTTCAAAATAATTCATCTTTACACATTGCATCTTTTATATGTATTTTATTCTGAATGATATTCTTTGCTTGAACTGTCTTACATCTGTGTATAAGGTGTCGGTAATATAAATAGCCTCTGGCTTATATTTACATGTATCTTTATGTATGAGACAACTTTAATAAAGTCTTGTATCTTGTATTTATAATTGTGCACCTTGTAACACATCACCTGATTCTGAAGCAATATCATATCACTAATCATATATGTAATGTCTTTCAGTGGGATAAAAATTGATTCTTTGGCTCTTTTGAAAAATATGATTGTTTACTGAAACCTTAATGTTAGGGAAATGAATAAAAGTTGCCTAATCAACAGACTAATTTTGTTGATTTCAGTCCTGATCAAGTCATCCATAACAATAGACCATGTCAGAAATTTCACCACCAGATGGCTCTGGGGTACTATACACCCTAGCCTGACTGAGTGCCCACTAGCTAGGCATGGCAGAGTATGGGAGGTGGAGAGTCTTTGAGTAGAAACAGGAACTAATCAAGAGAGGAGCACCAATTAAAGGCAAAAAGTGTGATTTAGTAGAAGGTGAGTACTTGCTGATCAGTTTCATATATTATCTTACAGGAATTTATCCCAAGATTATAAGTTTAGTCACTTTACTCCAATGAGTTGAACCAGCAGTTTACATCACTGGTCATGTGAATAATAAATAAACTTTATTAACTGCATCAAATTACAAATATGATTTTATGTTAATACAACACATAAAAATAGAAAACACAAGTTACAAGAACACAACCCCCCCCCCCAAAAAAAACTCATATCACACAATATACCCACAAATCACATTACACACAAGACAGAAGAAAGAAAATAATACAAATACCGTTGCAAAACAACAAAACAATAAATTACCATAGATATATTCGAGAGCCATATCAGTGTACATACTTGTGGATGTTTACACAGGGTACATAGTCTAAAGAATAGAGGGGAAAAGAGAGGGGGAATATACATATTCACAATGTTCCCCTCTTATTCAGTGTCTCGGAGAAATATTTGTTAACTATTGTAATTTTTTCCACATCGTCTAGCCTAATAATGAATATAAATTTGTCGTAGTCATCTAAATTATCAAATATTGGGAAAATATTGGTTAGTGCACCATATATATTTCTTCTTTCCTTTTCATATTTTCTACAAGCGCTTATAAAGTGATATTCGTCTTCTAGTATATTACAAGTATCGCATAATCGTTCCTCTAAAGGCATTTTGTGTGGTCTTTTGTGTCTACCAGTTTCGATTTTCAAATTGTGTGCACTTATTCTTAAACGTGTAATATCTTTCCTTAAAGCATAATCTCGAATCACTAATAAGTATTTCTCTAACTCAAATGTTTCTTTAAATTTAGCATAAGTACGTAGTTTTTTGTCTGGAGCTGAATTGCCTTTCATTGCTTCTTGCCACTGAAGGATAAATCGTCTTTTAATTCTTTTGACAAAAATCGGAGTAGGGAAAAAATTGGTGCGCGAACCGACATTTTCCCACATTTTGCTGAAACCAAATAAGTTAAATGTGTCTCTTAGAGATGTGATCCATTTGAACTTCCCGGTATCGATATGTTCCACATTACAAAGAAAGCAATCATAGAGCAAACTCTCATGTTTCATATGTACTATCCGTAGCCAATTCTTACACATTTGAGTGAAAATTTTTAGTACAAGTGGAAATTCGCCTAGTTCACTTATCACTGCAACATTGCTTGCTTTTTTGTGCACTCCTAAAGAGAAACGCAAAAAATTTAGATGGACCTTTTCGAAAGAGAATTTGAAATAATTGTCTATTTCATTACTTGTGACACATTTATCAATCGGTATTTCGTAGGGCCCCCAAGCTTCACATGCATACATAAGAATTGGCGATATAAGTTTATGGAATAAACTCAATAAAATTGGTAAACTGATCTGCGTATTATAAAATAATCTTTTTAGTCGTGCCAAGGATCTTAAAGCTTTATCACTGAGTATTTTGGTAGCGTTAGTAAATGAGCCATCAATCTTTATGTTTAAACCTAGATAACAGTAATTTTGTACAATTTCAAGCGCTTTGTTTCCAAGATAGAATAATCGTTTTAATTTTTTTCCAAATTTATTGAAAATCATAATCTTTGTTTTTTCAATGTTTACTGTTAAGTTCCATGTTATACAATATTCATTGAGTTTATCCAAGCAATTTTGTAAGCCATTTTCGGTTTCGGACAATATAATCAAGTTGTCTGCGTATAAGAGGCAATTAATTGATTTGTTATATAGAGTAACTGGATGGCACTCTGGAGTGAAAATATCAGGTAGGTCGTTGATGAAAATATTGAAAAGGGTAGGGCTGAGGGTACATCCTTGTTTTACCCCATTGTTGAGAGTGATATATTCTGACAACCCATCTTTTAATTTTAATTGTGTTAAAGCGTCATTGTACATGTCTCGTATTATATTATACATATTACCAGTTATATCATAATTTAGCAATTTATAAAATAAACCATCGTGCCAAACCGTGTCGAATGCTTGTTTAAAATCTATGAAGCATGCATAAAGATATTTCCCTTTCTTGCATAATTTTGTGTATTTATCAACAAGTGTCCTTAGAACTAAAATATGGTCACTTGTTCTTGATTGCTCAACGAAACCAATCTGACATTCATTTCTTACACCCCTTGAACTTAAATATTTGTGCAATCTTACTTTCAAAATACCGCAGAATATCTTTGAAATTGAGCTTCAGAGAGATATACCACGATACCTACTTGGATCCGTCGCACAACCTCCTTTATGAATTAGTGTTAGAAGACTAGTTTTCCACAGGCTAGGGAAGTACCCTGTCATGTATTGCTGTGTGTGTGTATAAATACCTCTCTTGGCCACACACAATTCTGTGACAAGTCAAATTATGAGACTGTGATTAAAAGTATAATTAATGTTCCATAAAGAGAGACTTTCATAGCCATACATACATTATTTTGAATGTGGAATAACCTGGTCGAAGTGCACATAGGCCACCAGTAGCCTGACCTGAGCCAAGCCTCTGGGGCCCAGCCAGTAGCTTGTATATTGGGTCACTCCAGGGGATAAGCAAGGTGTTAATGCTGCTGTTGTCTAGTTCCTCTGGGGAGAGTGCTTTATGGGTGTGCTGTGTATACAAGACACTTGTTGGTAATGTGTTTGTCCAGAATAACAATGAGGTAAAAACACTGCATACTCAAAGGCAAAGATGAAAAACTAAACAAGAAAAGGAAAAGTAACTTTATGTCCCCTCCAGTTTGAAAGTTTACCCTTTTCCTTACATTTGAACAGCTTGGCTGCCCTTCATTACCTCATACAGTTAAGTTGACAGGACACATATTTAGTCTTGCACTTTTATTCAGACTTGATGCATATGACAGAAATAACAATTTTCATTCTGAACCTATACTCAGTCTGAAAAAAGAAACACCCCTTCCTCAATGGCCTGACCAAGGATTCAAAACCATAACTGAAAGCACACAAAACATACCGCCAATGCGCATGTCCCATCCCAAAGTTACTTTTCCTTTTCTTGTTCAGTTTTTCATCTTTGCCTTTGAGTATGCAGTGTTTTTACCTCATTGTTATTCTGGACAAACACATTACCAACAAGTGTCTTGTATGTGTTGTATGTTCACACTTTAAGCATTGAAATATTCATTCTTGGTGGAAACTGAGACAAAGAGCTTTTCTCTGTAACCACCAAATTTAGACACTAGGAGTCGAGGCATGCATGCCACTACTTGAAGAGAGGTCTGTGCATGAGGAATTTGCTTGTTGAATTGTAGAGTGGGATTATCGTTGTGTCTACACTGAAACATTAAGTGCTGGTGTTGTGTTTTTTAACCCAACAGCAAATGTGATACTTTGTATGCCAGCTGGCTACTGCCCACTCCTAGTACCTTTAATCAGAGAACTGTCTTGGCTCTCTGCTTCAATCTACATCCCTTAATTCCACACTGACCACAGCCTCACACTGTGAGACTGTGGTCAGTGTGGAATTAAGCAAGCAAGAACCATGTCCTGTGAGTCACTGGACGTGGTACTTGCTTGCCTGGACCAATTTATATTAGTATGATATTACTTTTTCTGTATGAAATATTTTTGGGTCTGATTGCGACATGATGGAGCCATGACTGGCACCAGCGATATTTCATGTTGGATAATTTTACCTTGGTTGTTTGGAGTCCTTGACACTGTCGCACACGAGAAAGAATGCATGCTTGCACACTCAAGTTTGTGCATGTTTGCAATGTGAATTCTTTTGCCAAACCTCCAATTATCGCCCAGAAAAAAAAGCGAGAGAATCAGAACTCGGCATTCCATTACAATTTGTAGTGTTTACTAAGCTACATCGCAGTGGTATACTAAAATGTACACATTTAAAAAGCCTGAATGTTGCAAACTTGAATGTTCGCAATCGTCTAAACACGTAGTTAAACCTGATTCAACTCAGAAATGGGGTTTGAAGTGCCAACCCAACCTGTGTTGGTGAGAAGCACCTGCTTTCTGCAGCAAGCCTGCATACAAACCTCATGATATTGTCGATAAATTTCCACATCGTGTGATTCTGTAAAGAACTCCCAACCTTCCAGATCTCTCTCTTCGAGTTCTCTGAGTGCTTTCTCGAATTCTATTTGTTGAAACATTTTGGTGGCTTTATGTTTTTTCCTGTTTCGCAAGAACACAGGCAGGTGTACACTTGCACGCTTGTTGTGGATTTTATACGAGGCAACGGTCACATGATCTGGCGTTTTTATCACGTGACTTTAAAACACGTTCTCCTCGGACTGCATCGGCATGCATTTTCAAAGAACAAGGTTGTTTTTCATTTGAGGGGAAATGTTGGTTTAAAATTTGACTTAAGTTAAACCCAGACAAAATTCATGGTGTAGTATAGTATACTATTAGTCCAGGAGATGAGACACCTTTGTTTATGTTTTCGAGTGCATTTTGTTTGAAGATGTTTTCTAAGGTAGAAATACCTGGAGAAATCAAATCTGGCAGTCTTACAAGCTGAAAGTGGTCCATTGTCTTTCCATACAGCTGTTTTTGGGGGAATCTCGCCTTCCAAAATTGGCACAAAATTAAGGAGTAGGGGAAATTTAAACGGCCATATCTTCGTCCATATTGTTTACATCAGAATGAGTTACCCCTCAAAATGTTTGTATTTAGCTCCTCTGTCCAATAAACCAAACCAAATTTGAATATGTTAATTAGTGACGTCAACAGAGGTCATAAGGTCACCAAAACTGGTCACAGGCTATACCTCCTGGAGGCTCCAGAAAAAAAACACCACAAACTAGAAGAAACAAGACCAAAATGATTTATTTGACTTTTATTCAATAGCAAAGATGATGCTTCACACATCTGCCCAATGTAATTCTTAAAATTTGTAAAAGACAATATGCATTGTTTAAAACAAACTGATTCCAATTACATTGCTTTTTCATCAAATTTTGACATTTTCCACTCTGGTACATTGCTTGACATTATAAAGTGGTCCGCAGCTGTTAGGCTAACTTGCTGAACAACAGGATTACGCAAAGCTCGGATACATTGGTTGTGGTCTTTTCTGACCACTTGGATGACAGAGAGGACTCAACAGATGAAGTTCGGTACTTGTGAATGGGACTATAAGTTCACAATGACAACATCTCTAGCATAACTCGTTGTCATTTCCAAACATAGTCAGACTTGCTGCAAAATAATGGAAATATATAGCACCCTTTCATATGTCAAGAAAGCTGAATCAAGAGTTTTTAAGTGCTGTATAAATCATCTTTGATTTCATGGTCTGAATCATCAGAGTCAAAGGAATTTTCATACTCAACCTGGTCATCATTGTCTGATGGTTGGTCAGCTGTAATGGGCTCAGCTATGTCTTTTGGCATTTGGTCCCCAACAAACCAGACCATCTTGTATTTGCCATCAGTTAGTTTACAACCACACTCAGTAGGATCAATTGAATTAGATATTGGGTCCTGTAGGTGTGCATTTCTCCAAATCATAGTGACATAGTTTGTCCTGTTCAGCTTTTGTGCAAGAACTCGCCTCGATGGGGGAAGAGTGATAGCATCTGCTCCTTTAATTTTGGCTAGTGGCTCAGACTCCCTCCTAAGTGCATACTTTTCTCTGAAGATTGCGTACCTGGCCTCCCCTAGGTTAGAGACCTCTGCTTTGTTGTTGCCTTCTGAGATCTATTTGCTTTCTCCCAGCTTAGCAAAGAGATGTTGGTAATACTCTGACGACTTTACTTTGTCAACCCCGTGTCAATGAATATTTGGGCCCCCTTTCATATTTGATTTTTGTCACATTTCATGAGACATCTTAACTACAGTTGTAACATTGATGATGTTAACAGTGCAAAATAGCAAAATTGGTCATGTTACACTAGACTAAAGGTAAAAGGTGCTGGTCACAGTGTTTTGCCAGCACAGCATGAGAATAGATTCTGCGCAAAATGTTAAAATGTAGTCCTGAACCATGTGAATGGCATTATAATTGATGCGGAATTATTACCAGATGACTCGATCCTAAGTTTACTCTCTCATAGAAAATGGGAAATTTAACTTGGTGCAAGTATGTTCGGGATCTGAGTATAAAAGTAATTTTTATGAATAGGTGAGCTACCCAAACTACATGTACACCTACTTCTGTAAAATAACTATAAGTGACTTTTTAATTTCCAGTTATGTAGATAGGGGTGGGGGAGGCTTTTGTTTCCCAAATGTTTGGGCCAATTTACCCTTGAACAGTATCTAAGTGCCTCAAGGTGGATATGAATGGGAAAGAGGCTCTTTGATACCAGACTATTGGCCCCCTTTTGGTATCTAAATGCATTAAGTGGATCTTGAATATTTGGGCCCCCTATTTGGAAGTAAATGCCTTGCAGTGGATATAAATGGGGAGGGGGCCTTTTGGTTTCAGAATATTTGGGCCTTTTCAAAGTGGAGCAGTAACCTAGTTTTTTACTTGCAAATCTATTGATATTTAATGCAATCCCGGCGGTGGTAATCTATTTGCCCCTCTGTCTGTGCTCGTTTTAGTGGTGTCTATCTCTTCTATGTATCCTCCGCTACACCGCTCATCGATTCCTTCCATTTACTGACTCGATTAGCGATGATACTCAGGAGTTGTATTGTGCCGTTCGTCCTGTTTCTGTCATTTCTCTGCAAGAAGGATTAATATAGGGCCACGCCCTGCTTCCTAATTGTATTTCTTCAGAAATAAAATACGTTTAAACCAATGTGTTTGAGGCAGGAATTCCCCACTTTCAGTTTCACAATGCAATGTACATGATGTACTTGAAGCAGGGATTCCCCACTTTCAGTCGTTACCATGCAGTGTACATGAAGTGGGGATTACCCACTTTCACTATGAGAAGTCCAGTTTAAAATACAATCACTTACTGTTGCTTGTTAGGCCTAATCACTGACTGAGACATAAATTACCCCAACATATGTAAACATAATCAAATGAATTGAGCAATATTTTGAAATATGTTCCGCATACATTTATCTTTGATAGGTAATACACAAGGGCAGAAGATGTCAATATTTGATGTAGTAACGAAAAACTTGAATCAGTTTGTTTTTAACAATGCAGATTGTCTTTTACAAAGATTTGCAATAGTCAGATGTGTGAAGTATCATATTTTTACTGAATGAAAGTCAAATAAATCATTTTGGTCTTGTTTCTTCTAGTTTTTTGGTGTTTTTTATGGAGCCTCCAGGACGCCTTTAACGGCTACCACCATTTCCTTTCCTCCCGGCACTCTGAAATTCTATTTTACCCTGTCGCTGTCTGGCCCTATCAATTCATTTCTTTTCTAGCACCCTACCAAGTACTCCTGTACACTTTTCGTTCCTTTCCTACCTCCCAGAAAGCCACCCTTCAAAGCTAAAACCCATGCTACACGTTCCTCTTCCTCTGAACACTGAACCTCTTCTACACCGTTGAGCTATTATAGTCTTCCCTGTGACACTTTCTGAAAAATCATTCTCTTATCTCTCTATATGCATCACACCACAACAGCCAATGATCTACTGTCTCATCTGCCTCTTGTCTACATACCTTACATTCACAATTACTACCTGTTGTCCACTTCTGTTTTCTCTTTTCTAGGTTGATCACTCCTGCCCTACTTTGAAAAAGAAGCCTGGATCCCTTCCCTCCATCCCAACACACACTTTTTTTTGGCTTTTGTAGCACCTTGTACCCTTTTAATGTACTCTTTTCCCTGACTCCTCTCTTCCAGTCTTCCTTCCAGCCCTCTGTACAGTCCTACCTGTATACACTTTCCAGTCATCAACCTCATTATATCATCACAGTTCATATCTCTCTGCCAACTTATTTATTCTGTCTTTGACCTATCTTGTTTTTTCCTTGACTACTTCATTGTAAACTTTCCTAGCTGCACCACCTGTCTTAATTTACTGCTTGTAGATACCCCCTTCTGTTGCTGCACATGGTGGTGCTCCCAGTATCCATTTGCCCATCTCATTCTGTGCTTTCTCCATTCCCTGGATATCTCCCTCACTTATTGGAATCACATCTAAGCCATATATCATTCCTGGTATTGCAACTCTATCCCATAATACCCTTGCTGTGCACGCTCTGTTGAAACTGTTCAGTGCAGTAGCGTTAAACATTCATTTTGTTCGATTCACTTTCTGTTTAATCTTCTCCACCTGATACCTTAACCTGCCTTTACCCGCTGCTTTTATCTTCACACCTAGGTATTCATACTCATCAACCTCCCCAATTTCAATTAACTGTTCCCTACCTTCTGGAATTTGGAACTGCCCAATTCTCCATTTTTAATTCCCATCTGGTTTCTTCCCAAGAGACATCACTTTACTCTTATCCTTACTAAATTCTAACTTCCATTTATTTCCATATTTTCCTGCAATGTTCAGCATCTCTTGTAGTTCTTTCTGGGACTCTGCCATGAGTACAATGTCATCTGCAAAAAGAAAGAAATAGATCTGGGATTTTTAGGTCACCTACCTTTATTCCCTTATTAAACTCCATTAACTGGTCCCCCAACTCCTTTATATACAGGGCAAACAAAATCGGGGACAGCACACATCCCTGTTCTAGGCCTATATCCACGCGTGCATTCTCTAGTTCTACCTTTTCTAATGAGAGTGTACAGTCTACATATTTATACAATGCTTTCAGAATTTCTAAAAAGTTCCTACCAAATCCTAGTCCGCTTAGTTTTTTCCCACAGGGCATCTGTCCATACCCTGTCATAAGCTTTCCTCATATCTAAGAAACCCATGAAGACTTTCTTCCGCTTCTGCCTTGCCAATTCTAACACCTGGATCAATGTGAATCGGGAAAAAAGGGCTTTGCGCCTGTTGAGTTCCGATCTATGCTTCATTGGTCATTAAGTGTCCAAAAAAAAAAAATAATAATAAAATAAAAATAAACTTGTGAAATGTTCATGGATAAAGTGTCCCTAGAAAAATCAATAAGATTTGCCAGTAGAGCCATTCAGGTATGTTATACTGGTCATTGATCCAGAATTCATCAAGACGAGATTTGAACTGATTTACTGATTGGGCATTAACTACATCATCTGATAGACTATTCCAGTCATTTATTACACGGACGCTGAAAGTATGGTTCCTGACTTCTTTTTTGGCAAAAGGTTTCACTTACTTCAGCTGGTGACCTCTGGTAATACATCTGGTATCATATAAAGCTGAACCTTTTATAATTATGTCTGTGTGCCAACTCAGACATATTGTTTTTCTAGGAATTCTTTCTTTCTTTCTATCTTTCTGTCTTTCTTCCAGGCAAATTTGTACGACATTTCGTTTGAAAAGTATTATACATAGAAACTCCACAATTGGCATGATTATACTTCCATGCATAAAGTCTTGAGTTTTTGTAAAGAGCTTCAGCTTCAGTTTGAAAATTATGCAAATTAGGGTCATTTGAAAATTTAAATTTTGAATGTCTCTAAAACTATGTAGGTAAGTAAGTAAGTTTTATTCCGGTACTATCAGGCCACAGGCCTATGGTACAATATATATACAGTAAATCATGATGTTTGAGTGACACATTCTCCATCATATTTCTCGATTGTAATGGAACATTTTTTCTACATTTCAAACACAAATTTGTTTCAAAATAGTCTCCCTTCTTTTGAATGCCAGGAATACATAGATAGCTACCTGCCACATAATAGAAGGATTCTGTGAAACCAACAAATTATCAAATTTATCTCTAGAAGGATAATTGATGTAGTATTTAGGCAAGTTTTGTCTTAAATCATAAAAACATGGACAAACCAACAAAAAAATGATATTCGTCCTCTATTGACTGGAGGTTACAAAATTGACATAATCTATTATTTACATCAAGTCTTTCATGTCTCCCTGTTCCGATTTTTAAGTAGTGATTTGATAACCTGAATTTGGTAAGGGGTATAGCATATTTTCTGATTGTTAAACAGGATAAATATTTCTCTGGTTCAAGTAAAGATTTGAATTGTCGATATGTTCGTAATTTATCACTTTCTAGTATACCGTTACACCAATATTGGAAATTACAGTCTTCAACTCTTTGTATAAAACTATTTAGGAAAATGTCCTTAGAACCCACCTCCTGACACAACCAAACATAATTAAAACCATAGCGTTCTAATAACTTTCTGATGTGTGTTGCCCATGTAACACGGTATTCTCATCAAGCTGTTTGAGCATTTTATAACAAGCCTTTAGCAATCTTGAATCAGGCATTCGAAGGATTTCTAACCAGTATTTTATACATCTTTTAAAATATATGACACAGAGTGGCTGCATATACATACAGAAAGAAGTGTTTTACCAAATACATTTACTTTGTTATTCTCATCACTTGACTTTATAGGGATATTAAATGGATCTGTTTCATACCAGTCTTCCATAGGCACATGGTCGCAACTGTCATCTGTGATGTAGTCTGGGAAATTCCCTGTTCTTGAATTTAGATCACCCATAATCACAACTGACGTGGGATTATTAATTGCAGAAATTAATTCAATGATTTCGTTTTCTAACATTACTATTCTGTTTTTCTCAGGTAATGAAGAATGATATGGGGAACCTTAAGGAGGATGGTATGGAATCGTTATCAATATATCATTATCCGTACCAGTAAATGCTTTGTCAACAGTGAAAAAAAATCGCTAATGTGGAATTCTCATGAATAGGCTTGAAATATTCGACAATAGATTAGCGAATAAAAACATATATACCACCATCATTATGACCTGTATGATGTGTGCGCTCCCTTACTGAAGGGAAACATACATGTGTATTGATCATCTGCATAAAGTCCAATTTAGTCTCAGCCCATATCTCAGACAGACCTATAAAATCATATTTTGAAATCATATTTTTGAAACCTACATTGAAAATCAGATTCTTTAGACCTTGTATATTCCATGATATAAAGCTGATATTTTTCCAGATAGTGTGGTCAGGGACATCACTACTTGTATCATCTGAGTCACAGTCATTGGTGTTGTTGTTGTTGTTGTTGTTGTTGTTGTTGTTGTTGTTGTTGTTGTTGTTGTTGTTATTGTTGTTGTTGTTATGGTTCAGTTAACATTGGCCCCGGCCTCCGCGTTATCCAGATCTATTAAGTTCGACCAGTTCGTTCTTGTCATTGATACTAGTAGTATATTCCTTTCCGTCACAGACGAGTTTATCATATTTTAGGTGTACTTTCTTTTCTGGGCTACTTCTTCTCATTTCTTGTCTGTGTAGGAACAGTATTTTCTGGTATCTCTAACTTCGGGACTGAAGTATAGGTACAGGTAACCAATCCAACGTCAATCAATATGTTTGTAACACTGCACATTTTTGTACTTTACATGTAACCTCTAAAAGTCACAGGACAATGTCAATTGGACCTTTGAAAGTTACATCGTGCCATAACTTGGTCAATTTTTAAAACAATAGTGATCATATTGGGCTCAAATTGTAGCTACTGTAACACTGCACATTTTTGTAATTTACTTGTGGCCTCTAAATGTCACAGGACATTGTCATTTGGACCTTTGAAATTTTCATCTAGCCAAAAGTTGGTCAATTTTTATCTGTTTTGATCATGTTAGCTCAAATTGTACCTAGTGTAACATTGCATAATGAAATACGAATTGCACAAAATTGGCCTAAAAATTCCATGAGGTCACTTAAGTTACAAAAATACTAGACACCATCAATCATTTTGGGCTCGTCTGCGCCAGGCAGAAATGCGTAGCACCAACAGGACCCTAAGATTGCTTATATGTTGCAAATAAATAATAATACACACACGACACAAACATTGGCGGGAGGGAATGAAGCAAACAAATGCTTATGGGTCCTCCTCTATGGTACAAATTACCCACTTGTCAGTGGTAGCACACTGAAACAATACACAGATGGAATGCTTGATTGGTTGTTGAGGTAAAAAATCCACACGGCTGTGAAGGTTCCCAATAGAAAATAGGCCTACATGTGCAGACACAGAGCAAACCTATGGTGGTGGTGGATTCTAAAGAAGCTAAAAAAACAATTATAAAAAAAAACCATCAGCTTTTAATGCTTTCAGTGTATACACAAGCATACTCACACTCCACAATTCAACAGGTAAATTCCTCACGCACAGACCTCTCTTCAAGTAGCAGCATGTATGCCTGGTCTACACTTGGTGATTCCAGAGAAAGCCGGTTATCTCAGTCTCCGTCTGGAATGAAAATTTTAATGATTAAAATGTGAGCATATGCAACACAAGTTATCACGGGTGACTTGACCAGGACCGAAATTAACAGAATGAAAGTTAGATAATTGACTGTATGTGCTACCCCAGACAATATTACTGCGGGAGATATAAGAATATGAAAAGGTATAATATGAATTACATAGAACTTTTTAGTCAGAAATCTGCGAACTTTTGTTAATTTGTTACTCTTGTAAATAATATATTGTGTCCAGGTCAACATGGAATACACGATCACACCTGAAGTCTGACATGAGAGAACACAATGAACTTTTTAGCATGATTAGAAAGAGTTGGTTATCGGTTTTTGTATGAAATAACATAAAATTAGTTTTTGAGAAAAACAGAGGTTGGTTGTTTGCTTTAAACCACTTTGATACATGGAACAGTTCAGTATTCCTTTCATTAATTTCATCAAGTTTTGCCTGAGAAAAATGTAATTGTGTCATTTGCAAAAAGAAAAAATAAAGTTTAGAAAATATGTTTGACAAGTCACTAATAAACAAATGAAACAACAGGGGTCCCAACACGGACCCTGAAGAACGCCACATGTAATATTTTTCTTATCAGATCTGATGGTATCATAGGTGACACACTGATATTTGTCAGTAACATAACTTCTAAACCATTCAGGAGCACCACCGCTGATTTCATAATGGTTTATTATTGATTTATTGTTGTTGGTTTTTCTTATAATAATAATCCATGGTTTACTGTGTCGAACGCTTGTGATAAGTACATAAAACGCCAAGTAGATAGTCACCTGTACCCAAGGCACTGGATATATGTTCAGTTAAAGTTAGTAGAGCAGTGGCTGTGGAATGATTCTCTCTGAGTCCAACTAGTATATATAAAGAATCTTGCACCTGTTAATAAAAGCTATAATTCGTGCATACATTATTTTTCGAAGATTTGGGGGAAAGTAGTTAGCACAGATATTGGTCTATAATTGTAAAAAGCTGTCCTACCAACATATTTGTTAAACATTTCCTACTTTCATTTCCATTGCTATTTTACCAGTTAACATAAGTAGATTATGTATAAATGTTAGAGGACCAGCGATATCCTCTCCTACCTTCTTCATTACCTCAGAGCTTATTTAATCTCATCCAGGATATCAGTGTTTATTGTTTGGGGGGTTTTTTTTTTTTTTTTGTTTTTTTTTTTTTTTTTGTTTTTTTGTTTTTTGTTTTTTTTTTTTTGTTTTTTGTTTTTTTTTCATAATCTTTAGTGTTTCCTTTGGTGAGGTTGGTGTGAAAAAAAAAGAACTGTTATGACCACCTTTAAGATATGATGATATTTGTGCCCCCCCCCCCCCCCCACATGTTCCATAAAACACATGTTCAATATGTTTTCGACAATGACGGTCCAACGTTGATAAAGTAATCATTGAATTTGTCAGCAATGGTTCTGGGATTAGAGACTCTCACCAATTCTTAAAAGAATTTGGTGTAGGAACGTTTTGCTTTTTATCTATGATCATATTTATTACTTTCCATGTTCTTTTCACATTGTTTCTATTTGCATTTATTAGTTCACTGTAGTATGTTTGTGTTTCTGTTTTTGGTTTTTTTTTTTTTTGGTTTTTTTTTTTTGTCTGTGTGTGTTTTTTTTCTTCTTTTTTTTTCTTTTTTTTGTGTTTAATCTACTTTTCTTATCAGGTTTGTGAGCTGTTTTATATTATACTGAAGTCTTTATGTCTAGAACCACTTCCTGGTTGACGTTATCCAATGCCGCTGTCCAAACTCGACACACTCCATAAGCTAACCTGACCCTGTCTAACCTGTATACATATGGAAGTACTATTGCACATGTTGTTCACGTTCCTCTGTAGAATTTCTACCTAGGTTGCATTAGCCTAAATATGTTGTCACGGTTGACGACCCAGAACATGTTTCTGAGCCTTTACCCGTACATGTCTCTCTGAGTAGCGAGTCCTTATGTGTGTAACATACTACCACTTATGCAAAGGAGTTGGATTATTTCAAGACTTTTCATACAATTTGTGCTTTATTCTGAGGCAATTCATTAATCGTTGTGTTATCCAAGGCTTATGCCTATTGAATTTCTTCTGTATGTTGGTCAATGACATGATGGCAATAAACACTAAAATAACTGTATGGTATACAAAATGATATACGCATTAAACAATAGTAAGAGTGGTTCCGGATATACATATATATATACATATTAGAGCCTGACCGAGCATGCATTTTGAAACCGAACCGGGTACTCGGGAGACTCGGTACACATTACCGATCCCGAACCGGGCACTGTTCGGGTTCGGTATATGCGATTCAAACATAAAAACGTTCGACAGGAGTTTATAGCTGTTACCCTTTTGCACTGGGTATCACTATTGTTAATGTAATTAAGGCGATTAATGCAACCCATGTGACACACTTAATTGCAAAGTATCGTTTGTTGCATTGTTTAAAGTGTATATAAGTACAAAAAGTAACCTCAGTGACCTTTTTTCTAAACTTTATTGCCAACATTGACATTGATAACCAAACCCAAACTTTTAGCGACTGTAAAAGCCGAAAACGGGCCGGGCTTCAGTCCTGAAAGTGAAACCCA
Source organism: Hermodice carunculata (assembly GCA_964020975.1). NCBI lineage: Eukaryota > Metazoa > Annelida > Polychaeta > Eunicida > Amphinomidae > Hermodice > Hermodice carunculata. The sequence goes on from OZ026627.1 coordinate 16,868,943, forward strand.
GTAATCTCGGGTTCGGTTGTTCGGGTTCGGTGAGGCTCTAATGCATATATATATATATATATATATATATATATATTAGAGCCTCACCGAACCCGAGCTTACTGGGTTTCACTTTCACTTACATTAGAGCCTGACCGAACCCGAACAACCGAACCCGCGCTTACTGGGTTTCACTTTCACTTTATATATATATATATGTATATATATATACATTTATTTATTTGATGGAAATTTCCAAATGCACTATGTCGCTGTGCCATCTTGCCCCTTACAGAAAGGGGCAAGATGACATAGCAGGGTACATGATATAAACACCCGAAAGCTAAAATTATATACGCGACACTATACTCCAATTTCGAGTGAAACGTTGATACTGGTGGTATAATAAGAACTACAAAGAAAAGAACAAAACGACACTACTGAACATAATTTACCATTGACTTCTAAAATGTAGCAAAATTCCCACTCAGCTTAATGTTCTTTCTAGTATATTTTGTACTTTGTCAGCTGTTTAACATTTGTGTAATTCATTCCTTAAATTTTCGTTTTTGAGACGTCCCTTACTTAACACACAAATTTAAAATTCATTACAGTGCACGAAACTTCAACAATAAATTACAAAGCCATGATATAGATCGAGTATAAAATGCTTCATCTTACCCGAACCTTATAGCGGCAAAGGACATTCATTTTATGTGCAATGTCCCATTACGGTTACTGTGAGATCAAAAAGCAATTATGTAATAAAAGACATGATTTCATACCTTCTTTGTGTTTTTCATTTTAACAGAACCCTAAATTTTCACCTGCTTACGGAAGTTTCTTATGTGCTTTATATAGACGAATATATCTAAATTGTGTAACATCAAAATTTTTGTATAAAGCTTACTCATACTGGACGGAATGTCTGGTTAATCTCCATAATCACATTTATATATGTCTTAATAGGTCAATATGTCAAACATCTTGGTTACAATGTAGTAACCGCATAAAATCATATCTGGTCAGTAATAGACCCGTTCATACCGAGTTGTACCGAACTTTTCCGGACCGTAATTAATTATGCATTCCATTGTTGGCCTGATTGTCCAATCAGCAAGGTGCCGAGTTGGGCCCATGCCGTCATATGTTTACAACGGATGCCACATTTAACGCCAGTGATTACAGCATGGCTTGTGCTGAACAGTACAAATCTTTCACCTAAAATGTCACATCAGTGGTGAAACGTGCATTTATAGATTGCTCACGGTTTGATTTTTCGTTAAATCCAAGCACATCCTGTTTTTTACTTTCTCATACTTCCACCTGTAATCCGGCCAGCGTGGTCGAGCACAAAATGTAAACAAAGTAGGGTGCGCTTCCCGAAGTGAACCGAATAAACCCGAGTCCTATGAACTGGTCTATTACTTCAGTGATGCACAGATCTTTTCAAAACTTTGTATGATAGTTAGTCATTGCTTAAGCATGTGTCCTGAAGTGAAAGTAAGCCACTAAGTCAAATAGCTTCACCACTGTGATACAAATAATATAAATGTGTAATACATTCCTGCTCAGGCCATGATTATTTTTATCATAGTCGACCCCAAGGGTCGACAATCTATGGGGGGTTTTTTTGTTTTTTTGTTTTTTTGTTTGTTTGTTTGTTTGTTTGTTTGTTTGTTTGTTTTGTTGTTGTTGTTGTTGTTGTTGTTGTTTTTTATGACTTGTTGCGCAGCTGTTCTTCAACCTTTTCAAGATTAAGGGTGTGCCATAAAGCATATCTAGGTCACTTGGTCAAATACACGAGTCAAATATTAGGTCTACAGTACTGCAACGTTATGTGTATTCATAGGCCTATGTTGGCTATAAAAATGTTAATGGTTTTTAATGTTGGATTTAAATTTAGGAAATTTGACATCCTGCACCATAACCTAAATGCGCGTGATTAAGCAAAACTGGGTCAATGGGCCAAATACCTGGGTTATTACCTGGGTTATTGTATCATTTGGGGGTGTTCAGAGTATTTAACTTTTTTTTTTTTTTTTTTTTTGGCATTAGAAGATTCTTTTTAGAGCATTGGCTGTGACATTATCTGCATATACGCCCATTATTCATGCATCTATGCGCGTATATCTTAGACTTGGAGGCCTATTGAGATCCACTTAAAGGATTTTTTTTAGCATTATAGAATTAGAATTTGTTAAGATATTTTAAGTTCACAAAACCCAATAACAACAGCCCAACACCTATTAACATGAGTATTTGTTGGTAAAACAAATTCAAGTAAAGAACAGCCATTTATGATTTGCTCCCAAATAACCATAAGGATAAAATACGAAATAGGTCATATTACCCCAATGGTTGGAGCAAAAATAACGCATGGGACTTCTTTGAGACAACTTGCTTTAACCAAAGTAGGAAATTCATTTTGTTCAAAGACCGAGTTGTGTATGAATTTCTTTGAATAATTATTGCAGCTACAATATTCACTAGTTAGCGTTGCGGCAAAATATCACTGCGATCTGAAACTTTTGGTTCAAGTTCTGGTGTAATTTAGTGAGGAGATCATCACAATTAGCTGTGTGTTTCAAATAGACACACCCAAGCTGAATGGACTTTTCTTAACACACCACGAAAAAATATCTTCACTTTTAACTGTCAACTAAAAGATAGAGAATACCATGGCTTGTGACACGAAGTAATGACGCCATAGTATCACATGACGTCCACATGCATCATCTGACTGCCTGCATCATCTTGCCCCGCTCTCCCCTTGCCCCGCACTAGTGAGTGTCAAAGCTATTTGGCCATTTAAAAACAGATTTTTTTTTCCACACGGGATATCTCTTTCCCACCGAGTTTAATCATCACGACAATAGCTAATGTCTTAACCAACGATACAGCCTACATGTCATAGGCATAAAAATTGGTAAAAGTAAATATAATTTTTTTACCCATGACCTTACAGAGGCACATATTATACTTAAACTATAGCAAATAAATAAATAAATAAATAAATAAATAAATAAATAAATAAATAAATAAATAAATAAATAAATAAATAAATAAATAAATAAATAGACAGGCAGCTAGCAAGATAGGTGGATAGACAGACAGACAGACATACAGACAGGCAGGCGGATGGACGGACAGACAGACAGATAGATAGATAGATAGATAGATAGATAGATAGATAGATAGATAGATAGATAGATAGATAGATAGATAGATAGATAGATAGATAGATAGATATAAACAATATATGTATATTATTTGGGGATGGTTCAACATTATCATCATTTTTGAATTAGTACTTGGGGTACGAAATTTCATGACCCCCGTCCCTCCCCCCCCCCCCATTAGTACTTTAAAAATGATGATTTTCCCCAGAAATCATAGCTAAATTGCATAAAACAGGCCAAAAATTTACCGTCATTTTCCATATTCTGTGAAAGTGTACAGACCCATTTAACCTGCTCCCCCCTTGCGTACTGTAAGTACTAATTGAAAATTGATGTAAATGTTGAACCATCCCTTATTATTTATTATCAGTATGAATTATACCCAATATAGTGAATATTAAAGAATTACCCTGAATATTTGTATCTTTTAAAACAAACTTTTGGAACAATCTTTGTACACGATTATAAAAATTTAAGACACCTTGTTTTATTATTACACAACATAATTTATTGCAATTTATTTTTATTAGGCCAACAAATTATTGCGATTGTTGCATTTCATCATGTGAATGTGACATTTTACATGAAGGATACACCTAAATTTTCTATGATCTCCATTTTTTCATTGGAAATACGCAGCGGAATTTCACACACTTACCCTGATATTGATGCCCATTTCCCAATTTGTGGCATGCTGACTAAATTTATCTCGTCATTTTGAAGGAATTCAAAGCAGAAAGATCAACTTTGTTAGGTAAAAGGAAAATTTACATTTGGAATCCAGACTGATATCCAGAGAGTTTATATTGTTCATAAGACATGTTTGAAAATACGAAGCCTGTGGTTATCTCATTTAACTAACCATAATAGGTGTATATACGTAGTTGGGAATAACATATTTTACAGATAAAATTTCTGTTCCTAAAATCCACTTTTTCTCAAAATTCCAAAAGATTCAGTTGATCTTGACTTGGCATGAAAAATCATTGACATACAAAATAACAACCCAAGTAATACCAGCAGGCAGTCCGGCCGGTCGTAGTTGTTTCATGCATCTCAACAAAGCACGTCTGTTCGAATCCCATACAGGTCGACATAAATTTATCGTATTTTTCACTTGATAATACTCTATTGGTTTCGAAGTGCTGTGGGCCATTGCTCCGACTTCGAAATTATATTAGAGGTGTATTTCATAAATTGTCGGTCTGTGGAAGTGCCCTACCGTGTCAATGTACAAGCCACACCTGCTATAAGATCACCCTGGGTCCTTGGTCGACCTCTTTTGGGGTTGTCCCGATGGCCTAGAGGTCAGCGTGTTCGAATTTACATTTGGCTAGGTGAGTGTGCCGAAGGTAGTGGGTTCGAATCCCGTACAGGTCGACATAAATTTATCGTATTTTTCACTATTTTGCTTATTCAGACGCGCAGCGGTGATGCTGTGCCCTCGTTGTACAGAGATAGATAGATGCACATAGCCTACATTTTAAAGTATACCCCTGTTGTCATTCCCAAATGTTTGTGATAATCATGTGTGTCTAATATAGTTCTCATCTTTTGATATTTGTATAAAATACCATACACAAATAGGTACTGCTGGTGACAATACTTGACGGGAGTTGGTACCGAACGGAGATATATTTAGGAGAGGGTCATTTAATACAGTGCTATCTGACTCCTCTGTGACTCTATTCCTATCCAGTGAATCTCGTTCCTAATAGGAAAGATTTTTGTACATGTAATGTACATGAGACTAGGGAGAGTTGTGGAGAGGGAGGGTTTCTTAGGAGAGATTCAGAATGGTTTCAGACCAGGCAGGAGGGTTGTTGATCATGTGTTTACATTATCACAGGTACTAGAGATAGCAGGGGAAAGGAAAAGAAAGATGTACATGGCCTTCCTTGATGTGCGGAAAGCTTAGGACAGGGTTTGGAGAAATGCACTGTGGGCTAAAATGGAAGGGCTAGGCTTTGGAGGTAGCTTTCTGGAAGTTTTAAAGGCTCTGTATGCAGATATAAATTGTAGTCTCAGCATAGGAGATGTGGAAACTCAGGGGGCAAGGTTATAGACATCGGGCTAAAACATGGTTGTGTGTTATCACCGATTTTGTTTGCCATATACATGAGAGAACTGGGAACTGAGCTGATAGAGAGCAATAAAGGAGTAACAATAAAAGGAGAAAAGCTACCAGGGTTGTTCTTCGCTGATGACATTGTGTTAATGGCAGATACATGTAGAGAGTTACAGAGATAGAATAGCTAAGGTTAGGTTACGCTATTGGGGATATTTGCAACAGGTGACTGAAGAAAGATGGTGTAGGAAGGTGTACATGGAGGCTGTTAGTGAAAAGACAAAATGGGTTCAAGAAATTGACAAGCTAGCTGAGAAATATGAGTTGAGAGGGCCAGATGAGATTGAAGTGGCGTGGAAATTGTATATAGGAAGGGTGAATCAAGAGAAACATGTGGAGCAGTGGAAAAGAGGGGTTGATGAGAAGAGCACACTGAAAGCATATAGAACTGTAGACAAGCCAGTGAAGACTAAATGTTGGGATGGTAGCAAGGGTTCTAGGCTGTTATTTCAGGGCAGAGCAGGAGTGATCAATCTGAGGAAGAGGAAACAGAAGTGGACGAATAGGAGTGATGGGAAGTGTACATGTAGGGTGTGTAGGGAGGATGTGGATGAGACCATTGATCATATGTTGACATGGTGTACAGGTTATAGAGCACTTAGAGACCAGCTGTTTGTACAATGAAGAACAAGAGACGGGCAGTGTAAAAGCTTAGAGCAAGTAAAGGACATGGCAGATAATGATAGATTGGCATGAATACTAGGATTGAAGGGCGATTTTCCAGGAAGTAGAGTTGGTTTAGAGTCAGTGAAAGGCTTCTTGCGCAGTGCTGGGAGAGTAGGATTAATATCTTAGGATTAGTCACTGAAGAGAATAGAGGGCAAAGTTAGAAGGGAAGGGAGAAGGAAGCCCTTATTAGGGCTCCCATGACCCTGGCAGGTGGCATCATCAGCAGGGGCTGTGGGCATGCCAAGCGCAAAGTTGCGACAGTGGGATAGGGGTGAGTTTTTTTTGTTTTGTTTTGTTTTTGTTTTGTTTTGTTTTATTTTGTTTTTGTTTTTGTTTGTTTGTTTTTTTTTGTTTTGTTTTGTTTTGTTTTGTTTTGTTTTGTACTAAAGTCCACCTGACTAGCTACTAAGCTAGTCAGGACCGCGGCAGAGAAGCGGAGTGCCACAGAATATTATTATTATTATTGATATATGCAGAGGTGTCAGAGTATGAGGGAAAAGGGGTTTTTTCTGTTTATTTTGTTCTTTATAGCTTTTAGCAAATACAGGCAAAACAAAAAGCTGGGAAAAATAAATATAAAGCTCCGTCAGAAATCCTGACTCCAATGCACACGGCTGACTTCAAGATGAAGAGAAAATCACTGAAAGGTCGTTATGCTGAAACAAGTTTGGTATGATGCTCGACTGGTAAAAAAAAATCATAAGTGCTGCTGAGGGACAAAATGTTCTTGTTTTGCATTTGGCTTAAAAATCTGGTCACGATTAAGAAAAAATATAGCAACCCTACATCCCGTATTAAATAGGAAGGTGATTTGCCAGGTGTGTTTGTAGTGTGATTCGCTCACCATAATACTTTATAAACCTACTTTTTCATAATGGACAGCACCAACACAGGCTTTTATATTGAAAACTTGGCCCTGAAGGTGTGCGTTTGGAATCTTGTTTTATTATAGTTTGGCTTAATTAACTATTTTTTGGTTTGAAATAGGTTCAATCATCAATTATCTTGCGATGATCTTCTACTCAATGAAGCGAATGACGCTTCTCTTTTCTTTTTCTTATCGCTTTTGTTGTTTGTTGTCGCTGTTATTATTCTTTCACCTCAAATTGTTTGGAAGCAGTCTCTCTCTCTCTCTCTCTCTCTCTCTCTCTGTCTCTCTCTCTCTCTCTCTCTCTCTCTCTCTCTCTCTCTCTCTCTCTCTCTCTCGCTTTTATCTCATTCAACTTAAAGAAATCAGAATTCAGACGACAGCATTGCACAAATTGTAAACTCTTAGGTCTTCCTTTATAGTTTTGTAATGGAAGTATGACGCAATTTCTTCATTTCGCAACATAAACCCAAATAAATCTTCCACGTGGTTGTAATATCGTTATGACGATAAGTATGTACAGGCGATTATAATAAATCGGTGTAAACATGATGAAAAACATACTACAATGTTGAATTCTGGTCTTGTATTTTTGCATACACATCACAATTACAAGATATACACATTGACAGTTCTTTACAAGAACGGCGCTTGGCCAATTTGTACATCAATCACAATCAATATTTTCAAAGGTATACATATGTGTGTGTCTGTGTTGATATTTATTTTAAAACTACAAGTAAACTGGCAGAAAAGACATTTTGCATGCAGATAGAGATACGTACTTAATGATATCTCTTAACAAAGCATGAAGCACTGCCGTCCAGATAACACACTATCTTTTTACAAATCTTTGGAAAAATATTTTGATAAAGTGATTTATGTGCATAATCAATCTGAATATATATTTGAAATATACTTTGATGCCAGTTGTTTATGAAATGTTGTTCAAATTTTATTCTATATGTTGGTATCTCAAGAACTACCAGTCCGCCACAAATTTCATATGCATCAGTAAATAGGAAACAAAGTTACTTTCTCGCATGTTGGGATCTCTATAAATGCACGTCAAGACTGTACCAAGAGAAACAGTTTATTTTGAAGTGCTCTCTTGTTTTATGCATTGCTTACGGTGCACATTATTTCCCTTGAATTCTTTGCGACATTTTCACAACAAAAAAGTATATTTAACCTTTTAAAATAAAAATGTACCCTGGAATGACATGAATTGAGGTACAAAGTGATAATATATAACACGTTGTCATGGCAATTGTTGTTATCTGCATTTTGTTCAACGGCATGCTCAACCGGACTAGCGCCGTGAGCGCCACCGAGCGCCAGCAAGAGTAACGAGAGCGAAATCTGGTTCAATGAATGCATTCACAAAACATTTCGTTCTCTTTCACTACCAAAGAATCCAAGATCACGATACATATATATATATATATATATATATACAATCAGCGAAAGCACCCAAAATATTGACTTTATATACATTCGATAATTATTATGAACATTGCATGTGTGAGACAGAGTTATAATTAGATGTCGCGCTCTCTTGTTTCCAGTCACCAAATCATTCTTAAATTGCTTAAAAAAATAACTGATGACCACCTGTCGTACCCTCACAATATAAAACGTTCGTTTTTAAAAGACACCATGTCTATCATTCCACGGTTGACAGACAGTCATAAATATATTTACTGGTTATTCAAATTTTTCATTATCTAAAAGATCAAAAAAGACCTCCATGTTGACAATCAAGTGGTAATTAATAAGTCTGCCGTAAGGCAAATTCGGTGCTTCAAGATTGGGATTTACACAATTTTAAATACCGTTAAACGCACTTCCCCAACCTGATACAAAGAGAGTCATTGTCGATAAAACAAAACTACCAGCATTATGACGCCAGAGCAACCATAATAATGTTACTTTACACATGAAACTTGGCCAATGTTTTTATGCATACATGAAACTTTTTGAGATCATACGTGGGTATACAAATTCGTGAAGGCCAATGCTGGTGGTGTTGTACCACTATTTTCCTTGTGGGAAAGAAGTTGCAAAGGTAAAACATTAAGTGAAGTTGCTCCAAACCGAAGCATAATGAAAAAGTATTTAACCCCTCCTGTCACAAACATTCATGTGCAAACAATAATGACTGCATCCCATCCTCCAAATGTCATACATAGACCTCTAAAACTGCACCTTCAGGCAACCTAATTGCACGTAACTAATCCCCACGATATTACCGAAGTTATACTCAGACCGAGTCCATCACATGGGATTCCATTGCATTTATAAATTGTATGCCAAATTACAGAAGCTGTTCAGTTGTTCAGCACAGACGAACATCTCAAAATGTAAATATTTTTAATTTCTCTAGTATGTTGTTTTCAATAAAATCTATAATCACCATGCTGTGCTAAACTTAAATATTGAATTTTCACCCCGACCCCCACCTCCACCCCACCAATCAACTCCAAAAATACCAATGAGGGAAGAGACAGGAAACACTGCCAGGAAAAAGTTACCATGATTTTGACAGACGGTATTTTACAATGTATAATTTCACATTCTTCCCGGATACTGCTTTGAGGTCAATAAATTTTGTTAATGCTAATTTATTCCACCCCAATGACGGTTTTCCCGATCATATCTAAATGTCGTCTTCTAATTGTATTTATTAATTTAGGGATTTTTTAAAAACTTTTTGGATAAAACTTGCATGGAAGATCATTCTAAACTATATGCCCATGGTCAACAGCTTTCCTTGGCGCACTCTGGGCGCATTGCACCCAGAGTGCGCCAAGGAAAGTTGTTGACTCGCTCTTCTATCAGGGTAGAATGAGTTAAACTGAAAGGTGCAAATCGTTTTGACAATAGGAGACATTCATTGCGATCCTGCTCACTTCCTGTGTTGCCGGGGCAACAGACTGATGCTTCCACCATGATCAGGGCAGATTTGTATTATATACTACACAAACATCCATAACTAACACCTTTTCAACCAAAAGTGAGCCCATTTCTAATTATTTTAGGCATCATTTATGTTTCAAATATATGTTGATACACTTTCTTAACATTACTGTGTGTTTGTGTTGTTCATTTTGTTGAGAAAGTACTCTTGACCATGCTAAATAAATGGATCTACCCTGATGCAGGAGGCTCCCTGTTTTGGTCAATAGGTGTTAGAGTAGGACCGCATTTAGATATGAACACATCCTATTGTTTATAGTTATATTATGAGCATATACATTGCATTAACGCGTCAACACACTCCATGTCACAAACTCATGAAAAAGACAAATCTATGGCCCGGACACGGACATTTGATCTGAGCCAAATGTGTCATTTAAGATCACATCGTAATCACAATTACAAATGGGCATTAGTTAGGCCTAATACTCCATAAAGACTCCATAGCAGAGGAACAGTGCACCCGCAAACATGGCGGTTCTTGCATCATTTTTTGAAGTTGGACATAGTCGCCCGAGCTAACCGCCTTAGAAACGTTTCCGACGGCTCATACTTTGAAAAGCCATAGGGTAGGAGCTTTTTTTTGGGGGGGGGGGGGGGGGGTTACAGTAAACTAAACACATAGGAATGAGAAAGGTGAGATGCCAACATTGAGAAATCCATTTCAGGGACCACCACATGGGTCCTTCGTGGACGGAGAATACATAGCAATGAATATAGAAGAAAATTTCAAATGCGAATGCGGGACAAATGCTAAAAGTTTTCATATTCATAATTCATTTGAGTGATTATCTCTGATAATGAGATTACAGTTGACATCACTGGTGAAGTGAAAATGATTTTCCTTGTTTCTCTGAACTTGTTTCGTCTATAGTACTTTTTAAAAAGGGAAATTATGGGTACAAACGTGGTTATATTAGGACAGACAGACAGACAGCAGGGAGCAAACTTTTATCTCAAGCCATTCAGACTTTAAGGTCAGTTTTGGATCAGGTTTTCATACTAGTATTCAATGTTAGTGAAAATAATATTTTCCTGGCTGGTCTGTGACAAGAGATATATTTCTCTACATTTCATAACACATATACACACCAGGAAAGGCACAAAGTCGGGGACATTCAACTGCCAATTAAGATTATTTTCATCAACTCGATATGTTAGGGATATATTCTGACAAGGCTTGAAGTACAATTGAAACTTCCACTTCGATGGACGGCTGATTGTTAACACTTACACTGCTGAATAAAGCAAAGTGCATATTTTTGCTGTGCTGAAACATTTACAGGTTCTACCCTCAGCGAGGAAACTTTTATTCATCTAGCTACACTAATATAAAGTTCACAAAGCTACTAAACAAGTCAGCCAACAGGCTAATATATACTCTGAACAATAATGAAACACCCTACTCCTCACTTTGCAATCCTTCCCAACTATATACAAATACAGCAAACCCTTTCATTGAGAGCAAACAATCTTCGTTTTCAATATCCATAATAACAAGAAATATATACCTATATCTGCTATCAAAGTTGGTCCCCTAGAGCAAATAGTCTCCATTTTCAACATCCATATAAACAATCAACATACACAAACATCCATTTACGCTAAAAACGCTGGTCCCTTTGCCTAATATTTTTTCTCTAAAACAGACGACCCTTACTTTAGATCTACCATAACAGATATACTTATTTAAAGTCAAACGAAGCATAAAAACTTGCACAGCAAGCAGCACTACCAACAAAAGTATATATATTGGCAAGCAAATGTCTTAAACGAGATCTTTTTCTGGCAATTTAGACGAAAATATGGAATGACTGCCTTTATTTCTGACCAAGAAATTGTGAAATAAATTACCTCCTTTCAAGCCATGAAACTCTTGCATGATTCAGTTCCTTTCCAATCATTCAAGAATCAATATAGGTCACCACAGTATGACCAACGAGCAGGGATGAGGTGCTATCAGGTACCAAATACAGACCCACACATGACAGCCATGCCATTTTCTCAGTTTTTACAAACTTTCCGTTATAAAATATTTTTGTAAGAAGAAAGCATTTCTAAAAACAAACCCTTTCAGCTGACAGGTCTAGATGCAATTATGTGTCAAAATTGTGTAATATGTTTATACAGAAACTTCGGTAAACACATATTTTATGTTGTGCGCCAAAAAGGCAACATGATATACGTATTTTGGGGGACAAAGTTCTGAAAACCTCTCCTTTTTGGCATCAGTTGGGGGCTGTCAATAGTGATTTGACTCGCAACGTATGTATGGACACCCGAAGAATCTGACAAGCAGCCTACAGGAGTACCTTAATAATCTGACATGCAGTTTACATGAGCACTTACAGTGCCTCAATATTCTGACAGGCAGTCTGTGGGAGTACCTTAATACTCTGAAGTGCATACACATACAGTGGTGCCTCTACTCCTCTAATGAGAGACCGCACATATTTTTAGATCGCTCTCTCAGAACACAGCGCTGTCTTTTCCTTGTTGTACCTCTAATGAAAGACTACCTGCTTTGAGAGACCGCATTTTGACCCGCCGTATAGACGGTCTCTCAAAAGAGGTACCACTGTACAACACTATGGCAGTATACATAGGTTTGAAATTTAGTTTCTAGGAATTTCGCCAATTGCCAGTTGACATATTTGTATGCAATCTTGTACAACAAATCGAGCACCAGTTGGTATTACAATATCTCAGTCTTGTATTAGGGTCCCCAGTTTTCCAAGTTATGGATTTTGGACACAACCAAGACAAATACTGACTTTGCCACCAAAGATAGATAAAAGCAAGGAAGTTGTAGTGTGAGCATAATGCTCTGTTACAATGCCTGGATGACTTTTAATTATTGTTCCAGACGGAACACAAAATATATTCTGGCTTGTGGTCGCACAGAAACAGATCATGGAGTGGGATACCTCCAAGCGCACGTGAAGGCAAATAATGTCTGCCCACTCATGCGATCCTAACTGGATTGTCCTCAGCTGAACGTTGGCGGACACACAGTACACAAATATCCATGTTTAGCTGACCAGTTTCACTACAATGCCACTGCAACACTATACATTGTTTTTTCCGTGATGAAGATGCCACACAACAGTTTTGTACATCAATTTCTTTTTATCATGGCAACCTCAACCACGTCCAATTTTCCTCTGCAGCTGCAGATTAAATTAATCATTATCCACACTAGTTGGAATATTTCAGATGGGCACAAATCCGATAGGTGCCAGCTGCTGGTAGGGGAGTAGTTGTCAGACCCATTGCAGGACTTCAAAACAAATACACCTTGCTTCAATAAATACCACATATTTGAGGCATACTTTCTTCGCAGGATTTTTTGTTTTTGAAGATCAAGGTCTGTTTTTTCATCATATATGGCATTTCTTCATTGAACATCGGCAGCTATATATTTCTCTTATCCAAATTGTTGTAGTTTTCGTTTTAGAAAATCCATCAAACACTTGGAGGGTGCAATACTTTTCAGAAATATCGACAAAGTTCCAAAACACCATGATCCTTTGAAGCGAGTATTGCAGTGACAGCTGGATATTTCATTTGTAACTTGGTCATGTTGTTCCTTTCTGGACATATATCCATCCACAATAATACTTTCTTAAGAACACAAACTCAGAATTTGCAAGCTGCACGTGAATGTCAGCATCACATTATGACATGGTAAGTCTTTTTTTAAATCAAAACTTGTTTCAAAGATGTCACGGACACTTTATACGATCGAATGATAAGCCACCTTCTCTTTACTCCCGTCCACTTGCTCGCTAAGCAATTCATCAGCCAGGTCGTTCCTCTTACATTTTTTCAATGCTTTGTACAACATCCCCTTTACTTGTTCTTTGGTGCCTGTGGCAGTGTCCCTCCACAGCTTCAGCATCTCAAAGATCTGACGCAGAGCGTCACTTGGAAAGTTCATCTTGATGTGATCTTGGATGGAGGAGGGAATGTCAAGCTGGGTCGCCAGATGCGGCCACTCGACTCCTATCATGTGCGCTAAGTCGTACAGACCTTTATCTGACAGAAGACCTGAAAAAGGAAGTGCATATAATACCTGCAGACTGAGTACTGCCCTATGAAAATACTTGTAACGGTTACTTTGTTTCATTACACAAAATGACATATAACCATGCATTGGCAATACAATATATGTAACCTCCTACCAGATGTCATACAAATTGCGTATCAATGACAATCTTATTGTGCACTTTTTATAAAGAAAATGGTTCATAATCCAAATTCTATTTAAAGACAAGATCCTGTAAATATAAAGGGTAGAGATAAAACTACCCCTGTTCTGTAGATGTCAAAGTGAAATATAGCATGGAGTAAATGTAAACCCAATGGGTGAAATTAAGAAATCTGTTAACTTGCTTTGAGCAGTCGTCACAACGAACTTATTCCACTGGAACTGTGGCATGTCAGATACACTTTACTGCATAGTAGCATAACCTATTTCCGGTATCATGTGACATATTCAACCAACTAATGAAGCAAGGTTTGTTTATCCCCAAGTATCTCCACCTGCAGCAGGTGGACAGGAGGGGGGGTGTTACCTGCAGCAGCTTCTGTGCAGATTTCCGAGCGATTTTCCACCTGCAGGTGACATGCTCAATTGAATAATATGCAAGTATCCTTAATTTCAAAATAATATACTATAGAATCGTTCAGTGGAGTGGAACGAGTTACCAAATTCGATATCTTTTACACCTTGAAATGTGGTCACAACTCACCATTAAATCCTTTAGGATTGGATTTCCTGACTCTGTTTTGTGTGCCTTGTGAGTCCACCTGGCTGATGCCTGCAATAGGAAACACAAACTTGCTCACACATTAGCGATCTGGCTGTGGCATGGTCAGCATACTGTTCCAAACTTTGTTGAAAGTAAATGTTTGTCGGTTTTAGATTACCATGTTACCATATGTAATAACTTTTTTGAAGTTATTGGTTACCCTCATTTAAATTGAATTACATGCAACAAAAAGATAAACATGACAAAGAGGTCGCGATCTAACAGAGACCAGTTGCTTTCAAAATCACGAGACCAGCAGTTATAAAGATAAACAGTCATAACTTTTTCCAGAGGAAAATTTAACCTGGACAAGAAATTAGGAAAGCAAACACTTCTGTGTCATCTAGTCATGAAAGACTGCGGAAGCCAATAAAAGGTACATGTATTAAATTCCTAAAAGTGTAAAACATTTCCTGGTATTTACAGAAGGAATTATGGACAAGCAAATGAGCATACACACACAGACACACACATGTGCGTGCGCCCGCGCGCACGCACGCATACATACATACAGACAGACAGACAGACAGACAGACATAATTATGTATAGGACGGACATACTGAGGCAGTGGAGCAAAGACCTTTTTCTTACCTCTTATAATAATTGTTCTATCACCAGTATGGTCATCCTCTATAATGTCTACGGAATCTACACTTTGTCCTAAGCTAGCTTTTTTCTTTAGATTGCCTGTAATAAAAAATCGCTCATATTATGGAATGGTAACTGGTGAATTTGTGTGACAACTCCATACGGCATTTTTACAGTTACTCTGCACGTAATAAACCAATTATTCAGTGTACACAAGAATTGATAGTGGACTCTGAACAACTGTTCCGTTTTGTCAACATTTCTTTGACACTTAGCACACATATCTGAGTTTATTTTATATTCATGCGCAATGCATTATTAGTTTTTATCAATGAAAGTTTTACCTTCGTGCATTAAGCTAACTTGTTAAATTTCATCATGTAAGATACCATCTGTCATGTGCTTGCAAATGGTAAGGTCAAGATCAACTGGTTCATCAGGGTTCTCAGTAGAGGGCTCTGTAGGCAGGCGAGTTACGTATGTGTAATTCCATGGTTTACATTGCTTTTTTTCCCTTTTGTAACTTTAAAATCATTCTACCTCAGCACACCAAATCACTTGTAGTAAATGACTGTATATACCTTAAATACTCCTGTTAATACCGATAGCTTTTACTGCAAAACTCTTCAACGTATCAAATGTTAACTTGATAAATATAGAATTTTATGGGAATACACACCTATAGCCCACAAGCATTTTATGTATTGGGTTGTGTATTGAAACAAGTTATTATAATGCACATAGAAAGAACCAGTCTGTGAGTCTCCATTGTAAGTATCGAGGAAAAGATTTCGAACGGCTTCATATGCCCATAAATGCCAATTACCAGTATTAGCTACTAACTTAAAACCTGAATTTATCATGCTCCACTTGTTGGGGAATTTATCCCGGGAATCACTTGTAGTAAATGACTGTATATACCTTAAATACTCCTGTTAATACCGATAGCTTTTACTGCAAAACTCCTCAACGTATCAAATGTTAACTTGATAAATATAGAATTTTATGGGAATACACACCTATAGCCCACAAGCATTTTATGTATTGGGTTGTGTATTGAAACAAGTTATTATAATGCACATAGAAAGAACCAGTCTGTGAGTCTCCATTGTAAGTATCGAGGAAAAGATTTCGAACGGCTTCATATGCCCATAAATGCCAATTACCAGTATTAGCTACTAATTTAAAACCTGAATTTATCATGCTCCACTTGTTGGGGAATTTATCCCGGGCTATGATTTTATGCTGTGAATAAAACATCAGCCATTTCAATATATGATGTACGTTTTAAGATACTCTGCCAAGAGAAACAATGGAAAAATTTCCCTCAATACCTTATCTATTTTATCTGAGATTGAAATATAGTATGACCACCGGCACACTCGAAAATATTTATTGGTTCCATACCTGTGTTCCACGTGAACCCTTGGCAATAAGATTAAGTTAAATATACAGAGATTTTTGCACATTCTGTGTGATATTCAAAGGAAAAAATGCATTTTTAGTAAAACCATTCTATCTCTTACCTTGCATGGGCTCTTCTGGTAGTTTTGTCATGCTCTGTGACTTATCTAAAATGCCGCCTGTCCCGCTTCCTGTCAACACACCAATGCCATGCCTTATTAATTATGCTGGTACAACATTTTTCCATAAATAAACATTAATACAGCTCCGATTTTTTTATTTTTGATGATCACAAGAACAGACTACGTACATTTTTATTCGCTGCCCTTCATTATTAAGTTTTTGCTCTTTTTCAGTTGTTCATATTTTTCTTTTTTAACACTGTTTTGTAAATCGAACAGGAGTTTTTGGACAAGAAATATATTCCAAACGAAATAGTATCAGCCGAACATGCAATTTGAAATCAGCTACAACTATAACCACCGGAGCACCTGCCTTGCCGACAAAGCAACAAATTTTTTTTTTCTGTGAGATAAAAAAAACAGATCAAAGGGAAAAGGACATTCCCAATTACTAAGCCGACAACTGTAAACAAAATAAATATGTGTATCAATATAAAATACAGAAAGTTATCAATCAATGATACTTCAAAAGTCGTGTATTGTCTTTTTTTATTTTATTTTATTTTATTTATTTGTTTATTTTATTTTTTTTTTTTTTTGGTTTCTTTCGATATTGACGAAAATGCAGTACCGCCTACACACAGGTTACCCCCCCCCAGCATTATTTTTAAGCATGCTCAAACGTGCAAGCATAAAATATGGCGCATGCAAGAAAAAATTCCATCGCCAAATGCTCATGCTCAACAACCAAATATGCCAGAAGCATCTGGCGACTCGCCATTGGCACAATGCTTTTGATGACAGGTACATTATTAACGCATAATGTGTTTGGCCAATGGTTTAGTCACAAAGTGCAGAGCCCATGGTTCGTTTGGCGACGAGCATAATGCGTTTGGCTACAAACATAATGCGCCCAGCAATTCGCCACATGTGTTTTGTCCGTGAAATGCCAGTGGCATTGGTTTGCACTTTCTCGCCTGGCTTACTAGCATGCGCACACGTGCTAGCATGGATTTTCGGCACGCGAGCACACATTTTTAAAATGCCAGCATAAAGGGAACTTATGTGTGAGCTGTACTGTACAATAACACCTTTACGCTATTACCTGTGGGACTCCTAGCGATGTCCTCTGAACTTGTGGACTTTTTAGGTTGGTGAAATTGGCGACCTATACGAGAAAATAATTTTGATCAGAGACAAGCAAAATAAATATCCTCATTTGATTATATCGATAATGTAGAAGTAAAATGAATGTATATTCCTCAGGTTGCTTCTGTATCCTCCACACTAACTGATAATATTTAACTTCAGCAAGAAGTTTTGAAAGGCTGCGCTATATATTTTAGATTAAAATTTTCGAGAACTGATCAAGACCATTATTATCTAAAATAAGAAATATAATGCTTGAATGTGAACAGTTATGATAAGTAAAAACAGTCCTTCCGTGTTCGAGAATGATCGTACAAGTCTTGAGTTTTCATCTAGTAATTCGTTCGGAAAAAAGAGGCAAACATTTCTTAACACTGAAGACGTATGGAGATATTTGATGCCCAGGCCACTTCTCCTATAGGGATTTACGCAGGAAGTGTCCATTCTATGAAAGTTTATTATTTTAACAAATAAACATTTTCCTGGTTAGAATAAGACTGAGTCAACAGCTTTCTCTGGCACGGATGAGACCTCGCCAAAAAAGTGGCTGACCTGGGGTCTGCAAACATGATAGGGTGTATGAAGCAGACGATCATTAACATTCGTTTCTACGCTGTTTGAGCGGGAAGTTCCCGCCTTTGAATGCAACGTTTGCTTTAACCAATCAAAAATCTGCCCTGGCACAGTTTACTGGTTCTACTGCTGGAATTAATTATTACCTTTGGATGCTACAATCTCCCTGAGTAAGCATTCTTGGGCCCTCGGTAAGCATAAAGCCGGTACGTCATCACTTCTTATTGACTCAACGGCTTCTTTATAGGTGAAGCCATTTTGTCGAAGTATTTCAGCGGTGGCTTCCGTCAGGTTATTCTGGGTACACCAGTTTGATATAAAATCACCTATTGAGACAAAAAAGAAGAAAAAACGTGAATTGAAATGCAATCAGAGATTGCTGTATCCATGCCCCCTCGCCTCATTTACAACCTTGCTATTTACAAGTCTCATTTTGGAATGACTGAAGTCAATAAAAATAGGCTATCACCGTGACCCAGATGCTTGGCCTAGTGACCTATTTTTGTTTCATGCCACACGTTTAGATCCAAATATATGTGTGCGTGAAGTTTCATTAAGATAAATCGTAATGGAATTACAGCCCAAACATGAATTTACAAGGATATGTTACAGTGACCCTGATACTTGACCAAGTGACCTACTTTTATGCATGACATACCCGTGTGTCCAGATACACAAGTGTGCTTAGTTCCATTATTCCAAGTCAAAGGACAACAGCATTACAGCCCGAACATGAAGTGTAATGTAGTTTAGCTTGATTGCATCACCATGACCTAGATACTTGACCTAGTGACGTAAGTTTTGTTTTATGACACATCTCCAGGTCAAGATATAGGTGTGTGTGAAGTTCCAAGAACCTAAGTTAAATAGTAAAGGAATTATAGCCCGGATCCGATTTTGCAAGGATATGTCACTGAGACCCAGATACTTCACGCAGTGACCTATTTTTGGTACACGACACACGTTTATGTCCAGAGATTTACCTATGTGTAAAGTTTCATTTATCTAAGTTGAAGGACAAAAGAATTTCAGCCCAGATATGAAGTGCACTATAGTTTAACAAGATTATGTCAACGTGACCCAGATACTTAAGCTAGTGACTTACTTTTGTTTTATGACACACCTTTAGGTCAAGATATATGTGTGTGTGGAGTTTCATGAAACTAAATTAATAAAGTAAAGTTATTATAGCAAAACACTATTTTACAAGGATATATTGCTGTGACCCAGATACTTAATCTAGTGACCCACTTTTGATACATAACACACCCTTGTGTCCAGATGTACCTGTGTGTAAAGTTTCATTAATCTAAGTTGAAGGACAAGCGAATTATAGCTCAGACGCGAATAGCAGATGGGTGGATGTATGCATGCACGCACGCACGCACAGAAAAAACGATTATTATATGCCCATCCTCTTGGGGGGGGGGGGCATAAAATGTGTATACAAGAGTATAACAGCATGGTCTGCGACAGTTCGCTTGGACTCAGAACTCCAGTTTTGGTTTATGAGCTATGAAAAGTGTTTCGTATAAGACGTTGTTTGCCAAAATTGCATTTAAATTTATTTCTTTGTTTTTCAATTAATGCGTGAATAAAACTTTATCGTCCGAGTTATGATGGGCTTTTTTTCGTATCTTCACTAGAGATGGCACCATAAAACTAACAAACATTAGGATCATGATTATCCTGTGTTCTGCTGACTGGAATCTGCTGGTTCTGCAAGTGCATACTTGACTTCTCTATGACTACATGTGCTGCATTCGTGTTAACTTATAACTACTAAAGCTTGAATTTTACTAGACACTATGTCATCCCCGGTCAGATAATGCACCATAATCTCCTTGACAATTTTCGCGAAGTTCCACCTGGGCAACATTTACGTGTAAAACCAAAGTATTCCATACAACAGTGTTGACAATATTGTATTTGATACACTGTACTACTGCGCATACCTATACACCAGTGGCACTTACTGACACTTGGACCCAAAGGTATCTAATAATTCCGTCACAATCACACATAACCCCATTATTTTCACAAGCCAGCATCATCTTTAGTCAGATTATACTCTGATAACATTTCGTGCCATTCAGTTCTGTCATAATGGAGAAGTGGAAAAGCGCCTTAACACGCAAAAAATCATAAAACAGTCCCCAGCAAAAAAAAACAAATAAGCTAACTAACACAAAGGAGAAACAAAAACAAAATAATCCAAAACAAGCCAGCTTAAAACAAAAATTCATAAACAGTAGAAAAATTACTACACCATAATCTCCTTCACAAAGGTGACACAAGCCCACCTGGGGAGCATCTATGTGAAGAACCAAGCATTTCATAAAACATATTTATATTCTGATAAAAGGTCACGCAATTCTCTTAGGCCGTGTTGCAGGAAAAAAAAATTGAAAAAGCCTTTACACAGGAAAAGTCATACAAAAAATAGAAAACATTCAATCCCACTGCCACCTGGTGGTCATAATGTAAAGTACGTAACTTCAGATTACCATATATGCAATATCAAAGCAATTGGTTAAGGGGTTCTTCGGAAGATTTTTTTTTCAAAAAATATATTTTAGAAATTTATTTTTTTTAAAAAAACGAAAAAAATATTGCATCATCATCTCTCTTGCAAGCTTGGCAAAGGATCATCTTGGAAATATCCATGTGAAAAATCAAATATTCCATGGCAACGCTTTTTGAGAAAAAGTCGATAATGTAATAGATCTAATGGACAGACAGACAAATGCGCACGGATTTAATAAGTTCCGCTGACTGACAAGTCAGGAACGCTAAAAATCAACAAATATGTACATGACTAGGAATGGCTGTGCTCGGGCTTCTCAGATTACCATCAACAGCCGATTTGATTGGCCGTTGCACCAGGTGATTGATTCAAGTGACCCGCAGACACCAATGTCTGCAAACAGACAAGATCAATGTCAGTAATTGAACGAGAAATGTACGGCAACTGTGCTATTTAAGCCACTGCTTGCCAGAATGCCTTCCCCCACTCCATTTTTCTTTTTCTTTTCCCTTTTTTTTTCTTTTTTTGGGGGGGTTGGTTTTTGTTTGTTTGTTTGTTTTTTTTTGTTTTTGTTTTTTGTTTTTTTTGTTTTGTTTTTGTTTTTGTCATAGTCATTGCCTCTCATAAATTAAAACTGCAGATACCAAAAAAAAAGGCTTGCTTCGCAGGCAAAAGATGGATCTAGCGCCATCAAGAAACTGCTTGCACACTCTTATTGATGCACAAATGAAACATTTACTTATTTGATCATGTACATATGAATACTACGTGCATGAATAAAGTATGACTTACTTTTTATTCATGCACAAAGTTAATTCTTATTTGTTATTCATACACGTTATGTAGTACTTACTTTTTATTCTTGATGTCCTATGTGGCCCTGTCTCTACTGTTTGGGATATAGACCTTAGATATTTCTCATTCTGTGGCACTGCCTTATACGCCACGTTAGGACCCACGCCACTGCGGCTACTACCGTTACTTATGGTGGTGATTCTCGTATTTGTGCTGCGCATGCTACTCCTCGGTCCGTCCACGTTGTCCAGTTCCGACTCTGAATCATCTGCTGTGGACATAATACATAAATAGAGATGTGGTGTCCAAATTGCTTAATTGAACATCGAAAACTAAAAAGTTTCAACACCGGCACCCGCCTTACTAACAGAATCCACAAACCGTAATGGCTTATTTATTCCTCAAAAATACAAAAGTATTCATATATAATTCATGATTTTATTTACAATTTTAGGGAAAACTGTCAATCAGGTATGTTTATGATATCAGTATGTGTTACCATGTTTACTGTATCATTAGAGAAAAAAAAAGTTTCTAATATGACTATTTCAGTATCAATTTTTTTAGCTTCTTATGCAGTTGACAGTGAAGTAAAGGGTGCAGGGAGGTGGTCTGTTTGGCGAGCAAATCCACGTACAATATTGGATATAGATAGATAGATAGATAGATAGATAGATAGACAGACAGACAGACAGACAGACAGACAGACAGGTAGGCAGGCACTGAGGCAGACAGACAGACAGACAGACAGACAGACAGACAGACAGACAGACAGACAGACAGATAGACAGATAGATAGATAGATAGATAGATAGATAGATAGATAGATAGATAGATAGATAGATAGATAGATAGATAGATAGATAGATAGATAGATAGATAGATAGATAGATAGATAGATAGATAGATAGATAGATAGATAGATAGATAGATAGATAGATAGATAGATAGATAGATAGATAGATACTGAAAGTATATGTTATATCATTACGACCCACGCCACGATCCTTTCCCTGACTTTGGATATAAGCAAGATTTGTTTTCGGACAACAATATGAAGCTCTGCGACATATTTTCCTTCAAATCAAGGTTAATATGTTAGCGTTATTTTCCAAGACAACTGCCTGCCTCATACAAACAAAACAGGCACAAATTCGACGGAAAGTTGATGTCATGTGTCATTTGTTTTTTCTACTGCCAACAAAACAGTCAGCTTAAAGCATAAGTCGTGCCAGGGCATAAATCCCATGTGTACAGTACTAACCTCGCCTCTTCTTAAAGAGACCATACTTTTGTATGAGGTATGCACCGCCCAGCGTCGCTAGGGTCGTGATAACCGACGTTGCCACGGAAATAAGCACCATTTGCCAGTAAATATCGCCACCTGCAAAAAGGGGAAGAATATTATTACTGACTAAAAATAGCATACGTCACATATATAGAAAAATATGACAAAAATTAAGCACGAAATTTGCGTTCATATAGGAGAGAATAGAATTAAAACCTTGCTTCGATTGTATATTCTGGCCTCTCGGAGTCCGCTTGATGTCTAATTATGTACAAACAATCCAATAATGTCCGAAGCAAAAATCAATAAAAATAATTGTTCTCTTGATGAGATTTCAAAACTGTTGTTCAAAGAAATTAAAAAGTGTACTTTCATTACAAATGTGTTGTTGTAGCTAATTGTAGATAAATAATAATAAATAACATTTTCTTTAAACGTGATATTTTGGGCTCAGTTATTAAAGCATTAATTGAGCAAATGGCATTATTTGATTTCCTTTAGTCTCTGCAAAACAATGCGAGCATATATTAATAGAAAATGCTAAATGAAATGACAAAGACAAATTTATAGCTTTATGCTTGTGCACAGTAACATTTAAAAAAAACTGCACAAATTAACCACGAAAGCCATCATTAGAATCGTTTGGCAAAACCCATCTGAATCTTTCCACTTGATATAAAGGTGGACAGATTAACTATCAAGCTCCTTCCTTCGTGAGTTATTGTTTTTATAGCAGATAATACCCGGTAATGGGACTATTTTACAAAAATGTCATTGGAAGATGGCAATTTAGAGAAGAAAAATAGTTTTAAAACAGGAAAAATCACGTTGACCTATTATTGCAGCAAGGAATATTTGAAAAGGCCATTGGATTGTCCGATGACTGATTCAGCAGGTCAAGGTTCACGTGCAACCAGTCGAGTTTTGGGCGAGACTACCATGCCTTGAACCACGCCCTGATAAATCAGCCGTCGGATTGCTGCGTGTCCTGTAACCTGCACATAACACTTGTCTGATGAGGGTCCAATCCAATTTATTTATTTATTCACTTCACCTTGGGGATTTGCCTCGCAAGCAGACCTAAGTTTGTGTTATCTCTACTACCAAGTGGAGTTCACGTAACAGGGAGCTTGGATCTGCTTTGCAGGCAACTTGGTTGTCTTTGATCACAAAAAGGGCCATCATGATGCGCGTCGGTTACACGCTTAATATAAAGGCGCGATATTACTGAAAATTTCAAACACTTTTGACAGGACAATTTTGAACCAGGTGCCGTAAGCAGAGAATTTTTTTTTTTTTTTTTTTGCTTAACATTGAACTCTCAAGACAAACATCACGCCCACGAAGTTCATCTAACCTTGTCTTGAAAGATTAATTGTTATCAAATATTTTGCGTGCTATTTTAGGGTGCTTTCATTGTGCATACACTCAAGGAAATATTAACTAGATAGAGGCAGGGCAAGGTACATGTGTACATCTGTTCTTTATCCAGCTGTCTGGTTATTTGTCTTGTTCTTTTTTATCGCAACACTGGTCGCACAAAGGCCTACATTTGACTGCAAAGTTGACTTAGTGAGTTGCTCGTCAATGGTCAAATTGCAATGATTTCGGGCCAGGATAATTGACGTCTTATAAAATGGAGGAAGGTAAATGTCTGCTCCGGGACAAGTCTGTTGAATAATGTCATGTGAAGGGAAGGGAAAGTGCATAAGTGTATTCACACCTAATCTCCATTTAGGTTTATGGCAATTGGCCGCATGGACCGACACATGGCACCCCACCCCAACCCAAATGTAGTACTTAAGAGTTTCTCTTCGAATTTAGCGTTACTTTTGAGCAAGCTGAATTTCAAGGTATGACTCTTCTTCGGTTGCCTGTTGAACAGACCTATCTCTGTGTTTGTTTCCAACTCCACTGGAGTGCAGCAGATCAGGAGATAATAGGCAGACTGGTCTACCCAAGAGGCGCCTCCATAATATCTCGTGCTATAAAGAGCATATGTGTAATTTATTAACAAAAGAATTACATTTCCGTGCTTTGTGAACAACGATTCGCCACACGAAATTTTTCGACAGCTTTGGAATACACACAAGTGCTTAAAATACACCCCCCCCCCCCCCACGTTGGTTAATTTATTACCCGTATGCATTTAGCATCACTCAAAGGGCATGGGATAGAAAAAGATATATTTAATTCCACCTGCCAACGTTTGCATGAACAAATGTGATCATTGATCCAAGCATTATTATCGGGACGCTGGACAAACATATCTGCTGACTGTATGTCCATGTCTTAAACCGTTCCCGTTCAGAAACCACCTGAAAACACCCAGTTGTGTAATGTCGTCTGCCTCAATGTTTTAACTTTCATTTTTCTTCAATTAAAAATATTTGAATGGAAATTGCAGACGATGCCATTCAGAACGGTGTGTCGTGAATCAACGTCTTTCTTTGGTGCGTGCTGAGCCAACTCACTCCAAATTTAAGAAAACTGCGGAATCATTCATGGCACAATACCAGTCTTACAACACCAGTTTCGTACCGTGAAACGTGTTTTCGTGCAATTGAGTGATCGGTAGTCAGCACAGGGAAGACGAAGTTCTGGTAAAAGCAGAAATTGACTAAGGGGACACCTGCGCCCTTTCTGCTGCTACCAACAACCTGTATCCGAACATCCTGTGTCCCTGCTTTATCTTTTAGTTTACGCTACGTCATTGTGTATGTGTGTCAGCTGATACATTTTGTTTTCACAAGTATTCCTTCTTTCTTTCGTCCTCCCAGAATTCTTTCTTTCTTTAGCATCAAATCTTGGTCAGTATTTTTCTCGGAAAAGGTATTACCTAGACACTCCAAATTTGGCTTGGGTATGGCCCTGTTGTTAAAACTGTACATCTGATTTGAAATAGTCATGATGTTTAAGATTAAATTATATGCAAATGAAATAAAAATGTTTAATATATTCAAAAGAAAGACAGTTAACCACAAAAATTCCAACATCTGTCTCTTTGTGACAATTGCACGTGAAATGAATACGTGGCCGAAGAATCTGTCTTTAAATTTATGCTAGTTGGGGACATTATGAAATAAATGTTGAATATCTTATAAAGTATTATAGATAGAGATGCAATTTCAATTTCTACGCATAGGTTCATAATATAGTCGCATCCAAGGACCGTTGGACCCCAGCCTTTTAAGAGCATTTGAAAATTAAACTGTTAAACAACTCCAAAAGTAGTGTAGATACAGATTTTATTCCAACACCCACTGATAGGAGTGATACAGTTGAATCTGATGAATTTATGGCCCAAATCACAGTCTTTAAATTTATGCTAATTAGGGGCATTTGATAGTTTTAGTGTTGAATATTTTCAAAGCTCTACATGGAGATAGAACTCAGACGTCAAAGTAGTAATAATTAGAATTGAACTAATTATTCAAATTTAAAAATTTATATTGTGTTCAGTCAATATCTTCAAAATTCTGATAGATATGTAATTAATTTAATACAAAGAGAAACTTAACAAACCTAACTCTGTAAGCCCATGTACCGTTTGAACACTATCAAGTCCGATATTCTAAGAGCAAAGTCCTATTCCGTACCATTCACTGAAAAACTGTATTGCTCTAAATCATAATAGCAAATTAATTTATGAAAGGAACAAATCATATTCACAATAATTTGAAATTTAGAAGAAAGTTTTAGGCATTATTAGCCTTTAAATATGTGTCATTTTAATTTCTTCATGCTGGTAAGAAAGGACCTAAAGAATGACGAAAATCAATTATACATATAGCATTTCAAAATATGCTAATTAGATATACAGAAATTTGAAATTTCTAACACACATCAGCGTCAAACCACCTTTACTTTGTTGTAGCAAAACATTGCTAATGGCTTATGCACAATTATAAGCATTTCCAACGCTGACGTACATGCATTTTTTTTCAACAAACACATATGTCATTGCATGTAGTAGGTGACTTCACTGCAGGACCATCGCAAGCTGGTACCATTTGTAAACACTTCTCGCGCATATAGTCACACAGATTTACTGTATTGCAAATCCTTTCTAGTTTCATTTCATTTAACTTTACTTCTTCTGTTTACCTTATTTGTTTGCTAATCTACTTGTTTACCTAACGACTGACCTGAACTGAACTCACAAGGTGCAATATTCCGTGCACAGCTTAAAAAAAAAAAAAAAAAAAAAAGTCTGCAATTTAAAGTCGCATGACGGGACGACTGGTTTGGTATATTTTACTTCTTTTACGACAGACTCACAAAATTTCGGAGTCTTTTCTATCTTGACTGGTTTTAACTTTGTATTTGTCAATAATGATACTTAGACTCCCATACTTTCGGAGTCTTCTCTATCTTGACTGATATTAACTTTGTATTTGTCAATAATGATATTTAGACTCACATACTTTCGGAGTCTTCTCTATCTTGACTGATATTAACTTTGTATTTGTCAATAATGATATTTAGACTCACATACTTTCGGAGTCTTCTCTATCTTGACTGATCTTAACTTTGTCAATACTGATATACCAGCTGAACAGGACAAACATTTTTGTAACATATTAATTCATTAAAAAATGAAGCTCTGTGTATGCCAAGAATTATTGGATCTTGATCCAGGACAGGTCAATTTACTAAAACATCCTTTCTTTCTCTGTATCTTTCTGCCTGTCCTTTCTTCTCAGCCCCATTGAAGTACTACAGCTTTTATTAACTAAAGAGGAGTCGACAAGTTCATACGCGTATGCAACTTTCCCACGATGCTTACGTTATGTTCTCTTAATGGAATATTTAACTGTGTTTATATATATTTTTTCATCCATACGTATATAGTTTGTTTGCTAAATCATGTCTTGGGATTTGTGTCGGGGAATTCCGTGCTCTCATTTTTTACCAATGTGTGAGTTTCATTCTATTTTGAGATCTAGGGCAACATCTATGTCAACTTCCTTTTAAAGGTACGTAAAACATGGTTTGGAAACCCGCATTTTTTTTTTTTTTTTTTAATGACAGCATTTTGTGACAAAATCATCCATTTTCTTTGTTTTCTATGCACTGTTTATACAAGTCCTCCGGTCACAGAGCTTTTACAGACGACACCTATAGCAAAGTAAAATGTACTTTACTATTCGTCCAGGAGTCATTGCGGGTGCTTCCATGAACTTCGAACTGCTCTTGACCTCAGCGAGACGGCTACGGTCAAGGGCAACCCTATTAGATTCGTGGATGTGCCTGCAATGGCCCCTGGGCGCTGGGAAGTCTGTATTATACAATACTTTCCAAATTGTCGACATTGGGACTTCGCACACACGTGCTCTTTTCTCGTGATTCCATGCAACCAAACAGCTTTGCACACCAACATCCTATCACGAATATAGGGTGATGCAAAACTTCGACGCACGTTCAATGCAAGTTTCTAGTCGATATTCCCTGTCGGCATTCATATTACTGTGTTTCATATAGACAATCGGTAGCTTTTTCATTCGTTCTTTCAAAATAGTACGTTTTGCAATACCACTTTATATCCGGGCAACAAAAGCCAAATGACATTAGGCAAGGCAAGAACAGTAGATTCAAGAACTGCATAAAAGAGGGCACTGCAGTCAGTGGCGTGCTAGGGTTATGTATTCATATTACCTTACATTGTAATTTGCAACTTTATCACTTGAAAACTGATTCAAATAGAAACACCAAATTTCTGACAGGAAATCTAGATGCATAACTAAATACCTCACAAAAAATCATATAACCACAGCGACATAACTGACTAGTTTATTTAAGGTTGCTTTGACATACAAACTAATGGGAATAAACAGCTCTATCCCTCCAAATGTTTGTGTATTCAGTTGTGTATTGGGGTGAATACACACCTTAGAGCTAATTCTGGCCTTTCCTATTAACACCAGCACAATGTCTCTCTAAATGCAAGGTACAAACCACGGGTGCTTTTTACCAGAGAAGAATTACTCCAGATCTTGATAAAAAAAAAAACTAATAAAAGATAATTTGATTAGCAGCACGTCTGTTCGTATATCTATAAAGCACAGCTGCATAAAAGTGGAATGACATATCGATCTACTTACCACACGCTAGAGTATTCAAAATTGAAATTCTGATTGCACTAATTCCTACATTTTGAAATGCCATAACTTTTTAAAAATATTTTTTATAGTTATGAAATATCCAAAAGCCTGAATAGAAGAATTTTTTTATACGACATAGTTTCAAAACTAAAAATGCTACAACTTTCAAAAATAAAAATGCTACAACTTTTTGCCAGGTCCAATACTAATTTGATGCATAAAATTAATTATCAATGTGTGGAAGTTGAATCTACAATATTTAGAGGATGTTGAAAATGTAAAATTCTAAATGCTCCAAAATAAGCTACAAGTTAGAATAATGGTAATTTAATGGCACATCTTTCTACAATAGTTTTGAAGATATTCAAGATTCAGCTGGCATAATTTGAAATTCTGCAACCTTTATTCAATATATGATTTAGACGTGCGATGGAATAACGTATGAGAAGAAGTTGAAATGGAGTCTCTGTCTATTACATTATTGCATATATTTTAGACTTAAAATTTTGAAATGCCCCTAGATGGCATACTTCAAAATGTTACAACTTTGGTTCAATGTTCATCAAATGTGCAATGCTCAATAACGTACATATAACTTTGAAGAGGTATAAAAAATTCAAGCTTGAAATGCCCTAATTAGCATAAATTAGAATGCTACAACTAAGAATCTCTGTAATGCTTTTCAATATATTCAATTTTGAAACCCCACAGCGTAAATTAAAATGCTACAACTTTCATTCCATATTCTTTGAATGTGTAATATGTGTGGAAACTGAAAAGGGCTCTGTATGTATGATAGTTTTAAAAATATTTAAGGCTTACTATTTGTACTGCTTCTAATTTTTAAGAACTAAAAGTTGCAGTTTTCTTCCATGTTTATTAGAAAACTAATGCTAAATGACAGATAATAGTAAGACTGGCATATCTATCTGCCTATTATAGTTTTGAAGATATTCCATATATAAGATTTGTAATGCTCCTAATTAGCATAACTTCAATATTGACGATCTCACACATAGGTTCATAATCTGAGCTAAGTGCTACTATCGTGCATAATTTGGAGTTTCTCGACACGGTAGTATGCAAAAAAACGTCGGGCAAAATCTGGCCCTAAAGAAAGATAGGAAAAGGAAAAACGAAAGAGAAAGAAAGAAAGAAAGAAAGAAAGAAAGAAAGAAAGAAAGAAAGAAAGAAAGAAAGAAAGAAAGAAAGAAAGAAAGAAAGAAAGAAAGAAAACCATATCCGCATCGGAACAAACGCGTTGTTTTGTCGAGTATTGTATGTACCGCCCTGATAATTTTCGCAATGAACAAAATAGAATTATCCACAGCAATCCATCATGGTAAGGTCCACCTTCTTATCATATTTAAAGTCTGCTGAGACAGGGTCTGTATACACGTCCTTGTTTAGGTAAAGTCAGCGACCTTGCTGCACGTGATTCGGGTACTAAAACACTCACAGCTTGTCAAAGTTCCGTACGTTTCCAAGTTAAGTTTCATGTGCAATAATTTAAGTTGTGTCATTGACCTGAAAGTTACCCTGGGATGAAAGCTGCTGGTGCTTACTTTTGGATGTCTAAACGTTAACGTCCTTAGAAGATCAAAAGATCACGTCACAGGAATATTCACATTATGGGAGCTTATTTATTCTGTACCAGCCCCCGATTTCCCCGCACATTCAACAAGAATTGTGACGAAGATTACATACTCGCACTCTTCATAAAAAGAGATTTCAAGCAAGTGACTGAAAGCCCGATTATTGTCGCGAGAGCAGCTGCAGCATGACTTGCAACGAATGTTGAAAAAAACCCCGAAAATTGAAAAAAAAGAAAGAAAACGCTGAAAAATCCTTACTCTTGTTCCTGAAAAACCCTAACATTTGCGCACTAGCTACTTACTCTCCATAGTGATAAGGTGGGATCTTTATCTGGTCGTGTTTTAAATTTCTTCAGCTTTGAATTGGCCTTAGCTGTCCCAGTCTTCCCTCTATCACACCGGGTGACACAAATGTTTAATCCCCTACAAATACAGAAAGGGTGGAGTTTTTACATTTGAAGGAAAATATCCCGGCCGGGCAGCAGTATAGGTGTCCTGTTATCACAGGGAGGCTTCTACGTGTACAACCAGAGACCTTAACATTTTTGATCGACTTTTATAGTATGCATTGAAATGCATTTACGAAAGATCCGGATTCGAAAAAAAGTTTCAGGATTGATACACTGAACTGAACGTTGATTCTATAATCCCCTCTACAACAGGAGTACAACAGTTGTTCTCCATGCACCACTCTGCAACAATTCGTCAAGATGGATCTGTTCATGTACCACTATGCAACAAGTCGTCACAATAGATCTCTCCATGCACCACTATGCAACAAGTCGTCACAACAGATCTCTTGATGCACCACCATGCGACAAGTCTTCGCAACCGATCCCTTTATGCACCACCATGCAACAAGTCTTCACCGTAGATCTCTTCATGCACCACCATGCAACAACACATCACTATTAATCTCTTCAGACAACACCATGCAACAAATTGTCACGACAGAACTGCAAGTCATACGAGACCATGCAACATGTCGCCACTTGAGATATTTTCTTTGACGCACCACGGGACCACCACTGAGACATCACCGAGGATCTTGGTGCTTCAACTGTCCCTATGTCGTGGGATCTCCGTGCACTGTGGCGCAGCGACTTGTCACGTTAACTATTTATTACTGGTACATCGCCATGCACAGGCACTCATTCTATTTTCCTGGATATTCAATGTCATATTATAGCTCTTTGTCATTGCTGTACTATGCCACACTTTACATCTTTGTCCTTCATGAGTTCTGGCATCTTTATATCTTTAAGCTCCCATACTATACCACACTTTAGATCTATGTCCTCTATACTATGCCACATTTGAGATCGTTATCCGTCATGTACCGTCCAATATTTCAGATCAGTGCCCTTTGTTTACTGTACCACACGTAAGATCGTTGTCCTTCATGTAACATGCAACACTTTAGATCACTGCCCTTCGTGCACTCTGTCACACTTCACATCATTGCCCTTTGTGTACCCTGCCACATTCAAGATCGTTGCCCTTCATGTACCGTGCAATACTTTAGATCATTGTCCTTCGTGTACCCTGCCACACTTAAGATCGTTGTCCTTCGTGTACCGTTCAATACTTCAGATCATTGCCCTTCGTGTACTCTGCCACATTTAAGATCGTTGTCCTTCATGTACCGTTGAATACTTCAGATCATTGTCCTTCATGTTCTCTTCCAACGCTCAGATCGTCGTCCTTCATGTACCGTTCAACACATCAGATTACTGCCCTTTGTGTACTCTACCACATTTAAGATCGTTGTCCTTCGTGTACCGTCCAGTGCTTCAGATCATTGCCCTTCGTGTACTCTGCTACATTTAAGATCGTTGTCCTCCATGTCCCGTGCAATACTTTCGATTATTGCCCTTCGTGTACTCTGTCACACTTAAAATCGTTGTCCTTCATTTACCGTGCAATACTTTAGATCATTGTCCTTCATGTACTATGCAATACATTGAATCTTTGTTCCGCGTGTACTATGCCATACTTTAGAGCTTAATTGTTCCCTCATTTCTAATGTCTTCCTATTTCTTGAACCACCGTTC
The DNA here is from genome assembly GCA_964020975.1 of Hermodice carunculata. Lineage (NCBI taxonomy): Eukaryota > Metazoa > Annelida > Polychaeta > Eunicida > Amphinomidae > Hermodice > Hermodice carunculata. The sequence continues at coordinate 16,901,762 of OZ026627.1, forward strand.
TCTGATATCAGACCTCATGCTTTGATTCCTCATGCACAACGCCGCACGTTCCTCATATGTTACCTTGTGGACAGTCTGCCCGTGAAAATCAGTCGTACATGCATCACTATGCTGCGAGTCTCTCTTTTATGCATCAATACATCACTTTTTCTCACCTCAGACTTATGTGTGTAGGGGTGGGGTGGGGGTTCATACCCAACTCAAACCTTACAAAACGCAGTCTTTTTGAGGTACTCTTTCACACAATGCTACATTAGTCAGAAAATTTTTCACCAAAATAGTTAAAATGTGACTAAATATTTTATATTGAAAGTGCTCGCATAAGAAAATTTCGATTTTTTCAGGGAAATTTGGGAAAACATTGGGCCATATGGAGGATTTTTTTTCAGGAAGTTATTGGAAACAGTTTGTCAGGGAACTTTCATTGAAAAGTACTGGCCTTCAGAGATGCACACACCCGTTATTATTATTTATGGCTGTTACCCCGTCCGTTTTTCATCCATCAGCCTAGTAAATCAGTACATTGCATTTCTTTTTTTCGTGCGACATCCTACCACAAGGCTTCGATCTCTGTCAACCTTTTACCACCTGTTATCCGTCCTCTTCTTTTCATTGTAAGTACAAGCCATTAACTCCGACTTTTGTATTCCATGAATCACCTTGTCACAGGCACTTATTTCAGGCTTTTGCAATTCAAATCTTCATTTTCGATGCCGTGTCCGTGATTGCTGTACCACTGTGTCGTATGTCTCCATGTCATACTTTGCGTTATGCATCACTGTGTCACACGTCCACAATGTGCCACTTTTACCGTTCATGCCATACTTAACCTTAAGTTTTCGTTTCACATTATATTCATGTCCTTGTCACACGTTCTTAATCTGATAGAGCATTCCTCCATGGACATTTTTTTTCGCCCTGAACTTTACTTCTTTAACCATTCTCCCCCAGCACTGGCCCCCCAAAACCTAACGACAGTCAAATGTCGTCTGCTGTTCTCACCAATTTCAACAGAAATGAAAAGTAAAGTAGTTAGGTGAAACTTATCAGAATATAGGACTTCACCTGGCAAAACACACACACACACACACACAGGCACCCCCCACCCCCACCCCCTCCTTCTCCCACGCCGGTCAACATTGGGTATATGTGTAAGTATGTGTGAGGATTTGTTAAATCTGTTGTCAGTGCTTGTATTACCTCCTTAAGGAGGATGTGGTGGTCCTGAAAAAGGACGTTTTGGTTTGCTGGAAGGCTGCACGCATCAGTAACGGCTGTCACCACCACGCTTCTGCAAGCAAGCCTGGGCCCTCCTTGGTATGCTGCTGGTGAGCTTGGCTATCTCGGCCCAGGGAACTTGAGTCCGCTGGTCTGTGACGGTGAGCCGCTGTGCCAGCTAGTCCAGGGTGGCCCCAGGTTCATGGTACTCGTCCCGACTCGGCGGCCAAGCACATCCCGTTAAGTTGGGGACAGGTCAGGAGATCGGGCTGGCCATGTCAACATTTGGCTGTTGTGCTGCTGGAGATACCGCCTGGGGATACTGAATGCTGACTTGTGCAGTGTGTGACCGTGCATTGCCTTTCTGGAACAGTAGCCCAGGACGTTGATGGAACCACTCGGCACCCTTTGGCAGGATCTCAGCCACACAGCGCCCAGCTGGTCTGTTGTCCCATTTACCCTGATGAGTTCTGTTCCTGTCGCCGTGATTGCCCTTCTTCCCCTCCACACACACACACACACACACACACACACACACACATGCACACTATGACACTGTCTCCAGGTTCCACAATGCATTCATCCGCAAGACTCTGAAGCCAGTGAAGGCATACATGTAACTCGTATTCTCCTGACATGGAAATCGAGGCAAAATCGAGATGCGTCCCACCACTAACATTCCTCCACTGATCTCTGGTCCAGTCAGCATGTTCCTGACACCACTGTATCGGTGTTTCCTTGTGTGCACGAGAGACAGGGATGGCAGGGCGGTATGACCTCAGTTTGGTCATGGACACATAAATGCCCATGGTTTGTCCGATAGAAGTCTCCTGTTGGTTGTGCGTGGCAGGCCTGGTGCCACTGCTGACAAAACCTCTCCGTCGAAAGGAACCTATGTCTGTACCATACTGCACCAGGTCGTCTAGATCCAGATTCCCTCTTGCATCTCCGTATTGAAATCGGTTGCACCACCTGTGTAGTGCTGACCTGAAGCACCCCATTCTCCTGGCAACCTCACACTGGGTAAGGCCAGCCTCCAACATGCCAATGATTTCGCCTCTGTTGAATCAAGGAGTTTTTTCGTTGGTGGTCAAATTCAGAGAGCTCCGAGGGGCCCCTTACAAAGCCCATAGGCACCCCAATGTCAGGCACACTTTTGGCACCTTTGTGGCTGTTATCTCATTGCCATATATTTTTGTTTGTTTGTGTGACCGCTGAGGCAAACTCTTAACTATCCTGTCCATGTTACACTCAAAGTTTCTACACAAAATAATATTTAGAACAGCCCGTGTACAACCAGTGGGGTTGCATCCGCTTTTTGGGGGGGGGGGGGGGGCAAGAGGGGGCCGGAATACAATACACCCGGTCAAGCTCTTTCCTTGGCGTGGCTTGCACGCTTACAAACCACGCCAACAAAAGCTGCTGACCCCGTCTAACTCAGTCATAATTTAGGGAGGAAAACGGAGAACACTAAACTTAATATTCTCACGAAAAAATGTTTTCTTTTATCTGTACATCGACTCCAACGTGCAGGTCACACTTAATTGTCTTTTATGCCATACTAGAACGAAAGTAGCCATTTGAAACAGGTGTACTTAAGCTTTTGTGTGTTAACCAGTCTCAAGAGTTTTGATCCGCTAAAGATTTCTGCCCTGTGTGCACTACTCTTCACATCATCAAGCATCCTTCATATTCACACCCCTGCTATCAAGTCCCGATGTTATATTGTGTCCTTGATGCTTTGACTCGTACCAATACATCATACCATTCATTTGTTCATTCAGATATTAAGGTATCAGTCTTGTTAGTCTTCCGGATTGTCACATTAATTGACAGTAGCGAGTCACGTTGCATAGACAGAAAGGCCAGGGAGCAGCAGGTTTCGCCACAGGGCAAACATTTGTGTCACCCAATGAACTGGTCAGACACCAACCATAGCATCGTAATTTGTTAATATGTGTGTCTTTTTTAGTTTGCTACTCGACCGAAAATGTTTTAGACCATCTTGCGTTGAAAGGGACAAAAGTATTCTGTTCAGTATATGCAAGAAGCAAAGCATGTTTCTGAAAAAAGCTCGTTTCTGACTTCAATGCATTGCATGTATTTTTTGTTTTAAATCCTTGGCAATTCTTTTGCACCACCCGAGAAGTCATGCTCCAACTGCCTTGTTGGAAATTTCCGATTTTTACTTTCTTACGAGTGCAAACACAAATGATTTTAACCCTGTTCTCTTCAAACCGGTCAAAACCGGATGGGATCACATGTCTCCTTCAATAATGTGGAATTGTAAATAAGACCTATCAAGACAACATGCCCCAAGTAAACAGCTTTCTTTGGCATAAGTTTGGTGCTAAGCACCCAACCGTTGCCAAAGAAAGTTGTTGTCCCGCGTTAATTCAAGGGAAAAGGGTTAAACCAGGTATGTGCATGGGTACTTGACTGAAAGTTCTTTCACCGAAGAATGCGGACGTGTACTTATCATCCAATGCCAGTTTATTTTTTTACACAGGATTAGTTTTCATCAGTACATGATGTAAGGATGACTTAAAAAGAGAAAGACGTAAGCAAAAGCATGACTGTTAACGATAACCTTGCATACGATAATGATTTCGCTTAAATGCCCGTGCGAAGAAAGAAGAGACTTTAAGACCACAACACATGTACCGCATGAAATGATAGATAATTATTGTGTTGTTATATACGTCAGATTACATCTCGCAATGGTTGTTAATAATCAGTTTGAATACGATAGAAAATTGAATGAAAATAAGTTGTAGATGGGAATACAGATAGGTCCATATATACGGGAGTTGGGGAAATGCAGAAACTCGGCGAACGACTAAGCAATGCCGGGAACAGATCTACCTATGTACAGAGGTACAAAGCTTATGGAAGTTATAACCTAAAATGTAGTCTACATTGGTGTCAAGCGTCTTACTGTAGACATGGCCTGATAGCCATGCAAATTACCTATGTCATCAAATGAATAACATCCAACTTTCAAGGTTTTCGCTGGGCAATGGAGCTGAGACAGCAGTTGTACACTGGAGCTCCACTTATGGGAGAAAGGCCTGAATTGCAAAACCAGGATAATTTAACAAATATCATACTTACCCCCACCCCCGCTGAATATATTTCCTTGGCCATAGCTTGGCGTGGTTACAGCTGGAAAAAAGAAATTGAAAAATACATTTTCCATCCTCATTACAGTCATGCCGCTGATGAACTGATTGTAAACAATAGAATGGTCGCTGACACTGTCCTAATCAAAACAAAGGGAGAGCAACACTTTTTTTTCTTTATGCCTTACATATCATGAATTGCTTAAGGCATTAAGCCGACGTGTGTGAATTTCTTATTGGCATCCCTCGACATGCTCAACAATGAAGGGCAGAACACGCATTGGAAACTATTCAGATTCAGCAAAATGGAAAGGATGAAGCCGCCTCTTCTGGTCCAGTGTAGCTTGACTCCTAAAGTGAGTAGGGACTAACGAAATACGTAATACTGGTCAACAATGTATTCTTGAGGTCAACATATGAGGGCTTTTCCAGTTAGTGGTACTTACAGATTGTTAACCTTTTAGTAGCCCACCAGAACATGACATTAATAAAATGTGCATTCGACAGGTTTTCATTTCGGTGTAGTGATAATATATATATATATATATATATATATATATATATATATATATATATATATATATATATATATATATATATATATCCCTCTCTCCCTCCATCCCTCCCTCTCTCCCTCCATCCCTCCCTCTCTCTCTCTCTCTCTCTCTCTCTCTCTGGTTTCCTTTTTTTCTCGGGGATGGGTGGGTGTTTGATGAATGTTCCTCCGTAACATACTGACTCCGAGGAGTCCCTGATCTTTGATGCATTTGGAGCGTAACTGACCACGAAATACTGTCAGTTGTACCTGTGGTCCCAAGGTAACTTTCTCTCACATTCATCTTCCTGCCCTGACTGCAGATGGCACATTTGCCATGAAATATTGCCTGATTGCTGGAGGCGATACACTTCATTCATGAGTGAACACAACACACCATTTTTTTCTCCCGTGGGCAGGGCACAATTTCAAAAACAAAAAAACAAATACACTGGTTCCGCGGACAAAAGCGCTAGTATCCTTGAAGCTTGGAGTGAAAATGTTCCACAAAAGTAGCTGAACAGGATTATCTTCAAATAAAATACATTTTGTGAATAAATTGAGCAAGCGGAACAAATATGTTTCCTACGAAGAATATGCCCTCCGGAAAAAGGACGAGGACATCAAGACCCCGATCAGAATAAGAAAGTCTATTTCGCAAAGGCATATGCAAAGTGTTCCACATTTCCGTGCAACCTGTATCAGTACAAAACCCCAAATTAACGCCAGCATTTATATATGACATATATTAATTTCAAAAGCTCACCTCCTGGCCTCTGCTGTGCAATTACAACGCTCTGCAGCAGACATGTATTCATATTCAGTAAACAACAATACACATGGAATTACCTCATACATTATAGATTCTCTGACTTCATCCAAAGTTAGTTAACGCGCATGATGCCCGAGGAGAGTCTGCAATGTATTCTTGAGGTGAACATATGAGGGCAAGTCCGCGTTGTCTTCAACAAAGGCAGACACAGCTCTCCGATACCAGTGTTAGAAATTAAAGACATTCGCGGCTATCAGATATTTAAAATGTTTCACTTTTATAACGTACGATAAAGCAATATCATCGTCAAAAAAGACATGGAGAGCTACCTATAGGAACAGTGTTGCTACATTTTCTGTGCATGAAGTTTTATCACACACATAAAGGTCAATCGTGACATTGATCGTCCCCGCAGGAGTTCATAAATGATATGACCCAGCGTAAAGTCAAGCAACCAATATTGCATCACTTTGTTATTGTCTGCGTGTTCTATAGCCTGGGGTTTCTAGCTCATATAGGTGTTCTTGTGCATATAAAATTTACCTGTTATTTTCTTGTAAGAATATCTTTAAATGCTAAAATGTTTTGTAAATCCGAAGCACAAGCCATAAAAGAAGATTTGCTTCAAAGCAAATCTGTCGCTTCAAAGGAAATCTGTCAGTGTGCCTCCAAAGCTTATATAAATTAAAGCCTACAATATTGGCTATGTGCCCATATGTTGTACATGCAGCAAGACATAAGAAGCCAGGAGAATGATACAAGCAGTCTTTCGAATGTTGAAGATTGTACACAACTTGACTTGAAATAAAGAATTAATAGTGCGTGTATGAATTACAGTGGGATTGGTAACTTCATTTTTAAATAATTTTGCAGATATATTGGACATTTAAACTAATTATCGTAAGCCAAGTAGTCCTAAGCCTAGCAGGTAATACTTCAGAGGTTCACTCAAGGCTAAGACTGGATGTAAGATGGTTACGACCCTCTATGCGTCCAGTAAATCGCCACATAATTGATAACAAACAAAGGGACAATTAACGTAGAAGTATTAATGTTCCCAAAGGTCACCCCCAGAGGGTGCTCTCGATGACCTCATTGTGATCGGAATACACAGCATAGCTGCCATTGTATCAGCAGCAAATTTCTTGGATGTTGAGTTTAACTCATTCCACCCTGATTGAAGACCAAGTCAACAGCTTTCCTTGGCGTGCTCTGGGCGCCCAGAGTGCGCCAAGGAAAGCTGTTGACCATGGGCATATAATTTGGAATGATCTTCCATGCAAGTTTCATCCACAGTTTCGAAAAATAATTAACATTAGTAAAATATAATTAGCAGACGATATTTAGATATTAGCAGGGAAAAGCGTCATTAGGGTGGAATCAGTTAAATCATGCTTTTATTATTTCAAAATGATTTAAAAGATGAAACATGCTGCAGTAGAGCCAGTTATTACGTCTGTGTGCCAACAGAGACATTCTGTTTTTCCATGAATCCTTTCTTTCTTCTTTCTTTACCGGTAACTTGTCCGACATTTCATTTGGAGACTATTGTGCCTAAAAACTCCAAACTAGGAATAATTATACCTCCCTACATAGAGCCTTGCCATTTTAAGAAGAGGAGTGAACGTTTTGAAAATTGTAAAATTATAGTCATTTGAATCCTCATAACACATAAAAATGGGACTGGCAGATGAGGACATCAGGTGGCAAAAAGGTTCAGTGCAGGTTGTCGCAAGCTTTCCAGGCAACCCTCTGTCCGGACTGGTAGCTGGTGAGTATGAAATGTCTTATGTATATATGAAGCTACAAAAGTGTTCAAAGGACACGGATGCCCCCAGCTGTCATTGTCCTGTATAAGCATTGGAAAGAGTAGCATGTATTTGGTGTAAGACTTCAAAAACATATTGTGAAATCTTCACATGGATAATAATTGAACACACATAAGTTTTCATGATTGATTGATATTCCTATCAGTTTCATGGTTATACCTGAAATACTTCATGAGCTACACATGGCACAATTTTGACAAGAACATCAATACTCATTTTCATAGAATTGTCATTTTCACTAAGTTAATAAATGATGATTGACAGAAGATAGAGACAAAAAATATCTTCACATATCGATTAATGTTGCTATCAAGTTTCACAGTTGTACCTCAAACAGTTTGTGAAATACATATGACACACATTTGACATGAGCCAACATTTTCACTGAATAAACATTTGCACTAAGTTAATTAATAAAAAACAGAGTTAAATCAACCCCCAAAACAAACAAAACCCCAGGTGCACATCTTCATATATTTTATTAAATTATTTATTGGGTTTCATAGCCGTATATAAAAACTTCTTGAGATAAGCACGACACAAATCCGACAAGTCCAATGTCGAATCAACATTTTGCACTCATTAATGATTAATTATCAGAGGATAATTAATCAAAGAGACAAACACAACCCCAGGTGCACATATTCATATATTGATTAATGTTCACACCAAGTTTCATATGTGTACCTCAAACACCTTATGGGACACATGCGACACAAGTCTAACGTCAAATCAACATTTTCCCTAACTTGATGATTAATTAGCACAGAAGATAAATGTTACCACAAAGTTTCATGGTTGTACCTCAAATGGGTTTTAAGATACATGTGACACAAATCTGACAATTTTAATGTCGGAGAGTCGTATTCTCTATACGTTTTCTTGCTTCATTTTACTAGTTATTGTAGTCTTGTTACAGAAGTTGCTAACACCACCATGGGAACTTGAGACATTCACATGGATCCCGACTTGCAACGGGTTAGATGCTAATCTAGGTTGGGTTAAATGCATTTTACGGGGGCCAAATGCTCCCCGCATCCATAAAATACATGTATCACAAGCACAACTGAAAGTATTGAGGAATTCTGAACACTGTACACTTGTACTATCATATGGTTTAATGTCTTCAGTGTCGATATAGTTCTTGCAATATAGCTGTTTCTGTAATGTTGTATTTATTGATGATGATTCTGTTGTCTCAAACATTTTTGATGGTATTTTGCAGCTGACATTAATTGTATGCTTAATTTTCTAGTTTCTACAGGAAAACGTCATTCTAGCGATCAAATCTCCAATTTTCGTAGCGTTTCCAGCTATTATTAGTACCTGTCCTATGCGGATAACATAGAAACATGGTTTTCGGGGTTATTGCTTCTGATGTCAGGATATGAAACACTTTCAAAGTTGAATGCTTTCCTTTTGTCATATGACCTAGTGGTGAAGATATTTCCTTGAAGTTTTATATCCAGATCTGGGAAGGTAGCTGCCTGGTCTTGATCATTTTCTTTGTTGTTGTTGTTTAAGACAAGTTCTTGGGGGTATATTTTCTTCCAGTTATTTTCCAGATGTTTGTTGTTGTTAAGCGTAGCCAGTTTATCGATAAATCGTCTTATATGCCAATAACATCTCCTGGATATCTCAAATTTTGTTGCTGTCAGTTCTGTCATCCGTTTAAATTCGTTGTAGACTAAATACAAATTTGCCATGTATGGTGCAGGATTTGTTTCCATAGGATACCTATAACTTGTTGGCAAGCTATCACAATATCGTTAATCATACATCTGATATCTTCTTTTTATTATATGTTTCGTGCCTTGTTTTTTTCCGCTGTTAACCACGCTTCTTTCCCGTGTACTCTTACCCACTAGTTACTGTCACCCTTAAACGATTTATCCACCACCTATTTGAGTTTGTCTTTCAGGCGCTCCAGATTTATTTTCGTATAAAGGGTTGAAAAGTCAAAGGTAGTGACTGAAGTGGCTTTGCTCTTAATATTCAGATATCATTATATCCCTCCCTCAAAATGTCTTACGTACACGGTCCGGACAAGGACAAATCTATATGCTCCCTCACCACTACCCCCCACTCCCACCCCACCCCCCAGGTGGGGAGGGGGGCATAAAAAACCCTGGAACTGAAGCAGCAAATGCATGTTAATGTCTATTTACGCCACAACTAGGGTGGTGACTGGCAATAGAGAGCGGGCAGTCAAAGATGCAGGCTGCAGTATGACCTGCTGTGTGGATGAAAAGTCACACTCAGAAATGTCCCCAGGGCATAAATTGGATCATTACTTTTGAACATTGAAATAGCCAAATTTTGTTTTGACATTTTGACAACAATGGAAGAAGTTCAAAATACATGCCACAGCTGCACAGTACTTCACACTGTGTAGTAAGCTGGAACGAAATGGGTTACCAACTGGCTGCTGTGTGATCACCATCAGCACAGCAAACAGCCAGCTAGAGTACCTCTGTATACTTCTCTGGTGGCATAGAGATCAGCAGGCTAACAAAGAGCTGCAGGCTCGTTCCTGAGTTCCAATGCATCTTGAAGCCAGGAACCAGTTTCTCCAGTGACTCCACGATTGAAAACTTTTTATGCCAACTTACTGATCAGGCCAGGAATAACTCAACTACCAGCAGTCAAACCTCAGTTGCCCACACACATATATACACCTTCTAGCTCCAGTGAAGAGGGGTCTTACTGGTCACAAGGGACATTACATAAACACAATTCTTGCTTTCACTTCATACAAGTAGCTAGGGTACAAACAGTTCAAATTATTGGGTTTTACAGCTTAGTGGAATTTAGCGTATGAGTAGACCTTTTGGGGTGGGGTGAAACTACATGTACTTGTGAGAAAACGTTTTCAGCGCCTATGCTCCACTTTGATCATAAATTTGTGTTCCACCATATTTCCTCACTGATGAATTAGCACGCATAAAAGTTACACAACTTGTGGACACTTCATCAGAGTGGCTTTCACATACGGATGCAAGCTATTTCAGCTCACTTGGCAAGATTTTTTTCTCAGTTACTGTGACTGTACGCTACAGCTTGTTTTCCAAATATTATATAGTATTTTATGGTAAACTATTTTGGCTAATCTGATTTCAGTACTTTTGTCCGCTGAGCGACATGCGGAGTGATTCTAGTGAACCTGACTGGCTGTCATTAGCTAATTAGTGTGTAGCATGAAAGAGGGTAAGGGGGGGGGGTTCGGAACGCTGGTACAGGTAATTACTTTTTTAGAGTACGCAGTACGGAAAATAAAAATCTTTCAAAATTCTGGATAGTACGAAGTACGTAAAACAAGAAGGCTTCCAGTACGCCAGTACGGTAAATAAAAAACCTCAGTACGCCAGCACGGGAAACCCCTTACCGACCCTCTAACATCAGTGCACATTACAAGACTATTTACATGCCATAAACGCCAAACTAGGCATAATTATACTTCCATACATGGGGAGTGGGGGTAATGAAGATGGGTGCCGGCTTTGAAAATTATGCAAATTAGGGCTATTTACAAATATAAGCTTTGAATATCATCAAAACTAGTATAGGCAGAGGTACCATTTCAACTTCATTTCGTATGTTTGTGCTCTAAGTATATCCAATGAGCCACCAACAAAAGATGTAGAATTTTACCTTATGCTAGTTGATTAGGGGCGCTTGAAGCTTAAATGCCGAACATCTTCAAAGTTATTAAAGGTAGAGGTATCATTTCAACTTCAATGTGTAGTTTGTGCTGCTGGCAGATCTAGTGAAACACAAACAAAAGTTGTAGATTTTTTTATTTATATCTACTAGGGGGACATGAAAAATTTAAATGTTGAACATCTCTCTTCAAAACTATTATACGTAGATGTGCCATTCCGACTTTACATCACCCATTTTGTCCGGTGCAAGCATTCAGATGCCTTTAAAGCTAGAATCTCTGAACAGTGTGTGGCCTTATCAGTGAAGTAGAAATTATGCAAATTAGGAGCAACAATGGCAGACTTGTGCATATTTGTGATAGAACAGACAAAAAAAATGCCATGATCTGTCGTCAGCAGTCAATTACATGTACATATATTTGTACATCAAAAGGATTTGTTGTTAACACTCATGTCAGACATAACACATTTATGCTTGCATATGGTGGTCATTTTGTCATCAGTCCATGCTGTGGTGTCAATTAACGGAGATCCCTAAGTATCAAAGTTGCAATAAAAGTGTAGAGGACTAGAATCAGCGAGAGTTTCTCACTACCTGGCCAAATTTTATTGGTTTTCTGACACTGGACATTCTGTTATATCCAGGTTTTTTTCTGCCTGGCGTTTCTTTTTGCAGATTTTTTCATGCCAAAGAGTCTTATTTTCCTAGTTTTTTCCTGAAATTTCATTTTTTTCTGTTATGTAGCTTATCCAATTTCAAATTGAATGTTCAAAGCCACAACTTTCCTTGGCAGGCACACGGATTTGCTTCAAAGCAATATAAACTCTTTTGTAGTTTATTCTGCTCTCTCCCCTTGCATCCTCCCATCTATCTTTCCACTGCCAGGAACGTGTGCTCCAGTTGTAACCTAACTTGGTGTGGGCTTGGCGGGGTGGCGTGGGGAAAGGTGGGAAAATGGGGTTTCTTTGCTGGCGCGGCGTACTTGGCATTTCTGTTTGCCTTCTTGCGTACTAGAAGCTCCATTGTTTTCCGTACTGCGTATCATTATTTATAAAATTCCTTATTTTCCGTACCTTTTACCGGGGCATAATTATTGTATGTACCAGCATACCCCCACCCCCTCATGCGTTCTTTCATCAGATATATTTTTAATTTTTTTGTTTAAATATATTCTTGATAAGCGGTCAGTTCGGGATTTCAATTTCCTTGGAGAGGGACAGCATACCTTTAACGCATGCGCAATGCGCGTGAAATGATACCAAAATAAAGGAAAAAATCTAGAGCATACCTGTATAATATATATCTGTGTGTGCGTGTGTGTGTGTGTGTGCGTGTGTGTGTGTGTGTGTGTGTGTGTGTGTGTGTGTGTGTGTGTGTGTGTGTGTGTGTTTACAGCGAAATTGACCGAAGTGAAACGTTTCTTGTGAGACAGCAATTGACAACGAACCAGGCCAAGGCCTGAAGCGGGGCTCTCCTAATATTTGATCACATGACCTGCCTAATAATGAATGACCAGAAGTTTAAGGGATGGGTCAACATAATCATCCTTTTTAATAAGTACTTAGGGTACTAAATTTCATGACCCCCTCCCCAAATTAATACTTCAAAAATGATGATTGTCCAAAAAAATCACCAAAATTGCACAAAACAGGCCAAAAATTGACCATCATTTTCCATATTCTGTGAAAGTGTACAGACCCATGTAACCCCCTCTCCCCTTGCATAATGTAAGTACCAATTCAAAAATGAAAATGTTGAACCATCCCTAAGTCAAGCAACCAGACTCAGTCTAACCTGAGAATAAGATTCTCATCAGTGTCTCGGTCTCAGGTGTCACGTTAAATTTATTGAAGCACATCCCTTAATTGCCTGGATATATATATATATATATATATATATATATATATATATATATATATATATATATATATATATATATATATATATATATATATATATATATATGTGTGTGTGTGTGTGTGTGTGTGTGTGTGTGTGTGTGTGTGTGTGTGTGTGTTCACCGACACCCGATATAATCCGCAACCCTCGTTGAAACTGACTTCTATGTGTAGTGTATGTCAATACAGATTACGTCTTAAAAATGCACTATTATTTGATATTGGTTGATGCTACACTTAAAAGGCCCCAAAATAGAATACTTGTCAACACTGTTTTAAGCGCCACATGTACACAACTTACACGACGTCACATGGCCTACGATATAGACGTGACATCAGATTCTGTCAGCCTGATTCCAGGTGAACTTCCCAAGCTACACATTGACACCTGACCCAAGTCATTAAATATACCCGGGTTATCTTGGGTCATATCGCTTGGGTGAGTGCCGTTCACGACCAAGCAACAGTGCTTGTGAGCCACAGCACTATTTTAAAATAGCGTAGATAACCCTTTGCGCAACAGATATTTAAAAGACGGGCAGACTACAAATTCACTTTATTTCGTTGTATCATACCTTTCACTTTTTCGCTGGCGACACAAAACACACATTGAGAGGGTATTTTACATCTTTCTTGGTCAGAAAAAGTCAATAGCGCTCCTCAGGGCGGACTGGGTGCAACGCCTCCAAGCCACGCTGAAGAAAGCTATTGACCTGGAACATGTAACCCTGAAAGGCCTTATTCTCTCTCTCTCTCTCTCCTCTCTCTCTCTCTCTCTCTCTCTCTCTCTCTCTCTCTCTCTCTCTCTCTCTCTCTCTCTCTCTCTCTCTCTCTCTCTCTCTCTCTATATATATATATATATATATATATATATATATATATATATATATATAAGTTACGTAAAAACATAAAGGCAAACGACAGTTGACATCCGGGTACCGGGAGAGGTTTGAGGGGGGAAGAGTTACCATAGGTTTACAAGGCATTATGTCCAAAATTATAAGCGTCAGTTAAATTCACTCCAAACTAGTCCCTGACTTTTCCGTATATTTACCTGGATTTAAGACTACAATTGCATATCTAAATTCTTCATGAAAAGAGCTTTTATTTAAGTACCAACATGCCGCAAGCGCAGCTGTAGCATGACTTGCCAGGCAGTGCCAGAACCACTGACCAAGATCTGTCACAATTGTGTTGTAATAAAATATGTTCAAACCAAGGCCTGTCACCACAGTATGGAATGAGTTAATTCGCGGCATACAAAAACCGTGAAAATTTATAAACGTGCATTTGGAGAACAAACGGCGGGTGGATGTCACCACTGTCCCAACATATGGCATGTCAGTCATAAATATTTGAGAAATGCAAACATGCAAAACTGTGTCTCTGGAAAGCTTAAGTAAAAGTTGCAGTGATTTCGAGTCAATAACTTTTTTTCAATGTTCCGTCATATGCATATAATGGGAGAAAGTATTTTAAATAAAATAAGGGTTTTTCAATTTATTGGTCAGCAGAGTTCGCAATTCAAGGAGTCGTAAGATGGTCAATTAATTTATAGTCTGTTTCACCAGTATACAGCATGTACCATATGGAGTAAACGACAATTCTTCAGGTTAGGATACTTTATCTTTAGTGCTTACATGGCCTGTAAGCACTGAGGGAGTGAACCCCTATTTTCCACTCCATGCCGAGTTTTTAGCAGCTTTCACCCTCCATTTTATGATGTGCGGTCTAAGAGTGACCATCTGTTTTCAAAAATAGGCACAATTAGCAGGTTCTTTTTGCTTGGAATTCTGAAAACAGAGTTTTGGTCCAATTTTGTCAATTTTCCCACCATCTGTGCGAAAAAAAACGTTTATTATTTAAACTATTACACGGAAACTCGAGTTTTGGGGGAGGTTTTTTTTTCAAATTTATAAGATTCATTACGACAAAATGTAAATTTATCCTCCTATTTGAGAAACAAATGTATGTAATAAAAATAACATATTTTCTGTGTAAACTGATGCAATGAAGGTGTGTCCTATGTTTGAACGACAATCACAATTTCCTGGTCCCCATCTACTTAACTATGATTGATTTCTCATGAGTGATTGCGTTGACGAATTCGACCTTCTTGTAATAAACTAGAATGTCGACTGATAATTTTAGTGTCGTTTATTGCTTTTAATTGCTGCTGCACTTTGTTGATAATCTTGAACGAAAATGCGTGAGGAAACCCGTCTATATTGTAATATGAGGGGGCCAAGGCCTTTGGCGTGAACTATGATTGGATCTTTTTCATTTTTTCGTGAACTGTGATTTAGCATTTTAATGTTAATACGTGAACTCTGAATTTACATTGCAGTAAACTGTGAAGTCTGACATAACGATTAGTCTCGTCAATTCTGACCAATACGTTTTTCATCTAAACTGTAAAGCACATCTTTTCTCGACGATTCGTCAACTAGACCCTCCCTCTTCCAGTGCCAAGTTTGATGGAGTCAGCAGCTTTCTTCAATACACTTTGAGCTCACTGCTGTTGACCTAGATCTTTCTGATGGTCTTGCCAATTGTGAGGACGCTGGTATTTGAATAAAAGGTCGGTTTACAGAAAATATGAATTTAGTATCCTTCAGTCACTTAAAATCACATCGACAATAGTCGGAATTAAAACAAAAAAAAAACAATAGTAGTAGTAGTAGTAATAATAATAATAATAATAATGATAATAATGATAATAATGATAATAATAATAATAATAATAATAACAATAATAATAGTAATGATAATGATGATAATAATAATAATAATAATAATAATAATAATAATAATAATAATAATAATAATAATAATAATAATAGTCACGTAGAGAATGAAACGTCACAAGTGTGTCAAACGAGATAAAAACAACACTCAATATGGGATTAAAGGCTGCTAAGAACCGCGTAAATATGTTCATAAAGTAACATCTATACTATATGCTTAGTACAACAAACGGACACACGTGATCTCTCAAGGAACACTGTTTAATAGCTGCGAATGGCAACATAATGAAACTGTTGAGGCTCATGGTCATGTTGGTTTTGTGGGAGGTGGGGTGGGGTGAGGGCGGGGTTGGTAAAGTTTTTTTTTCCGTACTGGCGTACTGGGGCATTATATGTTTTCGTACAAGCACATTGGTAGGCCTCCTGTTTCTGTACTTCGTGCTGGCCGCTATTTCTTATACCAACGAACTGGACACATACCCCACCCAACCCCCATCCCCATCCCCACCCACCTCCACAAAGAACATTTTGATACACTAAAATATGCTTCCATATTTTCCATTGGCAAGGTTAGCTGAGCGGTAACGCGTCCGACTTTCACCTCAGCGACACGGGATCAATTCTCTGGCCTGGGAAGAAGTGGAATGATTTTCTAACACTCTGACTGTGCACTGTGGTTCTCTACAAATCCTTCGAAATTTCTGCACCTGAGTCTGTACTATTGATATATAGGCCTGGCTTGCTTCTCAATCCAACTGTATAGATGAAAGATTACAAAAAGTCTTTAAAATTTATTCTCCGGTAAATTTGTCCTTAAAGGTATTTTTGGGCACTTAATACATTTCTGCTAAATTTGAAATGTCCACTAAATTGGTGTCAGTCAAATAGACTTCCGACTGTAAAACATATGGATCTATACTTGTTTGCGTACCTATAAACGCAGTAATCTCTCCCATAAAAATCTGAAAGCGGAAGTAGACAAACAGAAACAAAATTTAAAAAGCTCAGCGAAGAAATAAAAACATGTACGTCACAGGAACCAAATGTCTGTCAAAATAATCCATACACCCATTGACCATGTATCTTTTTAAATTACAAATTGACAGAAGACAAAATATAGCTCGATTGTATACATGAAAAATAACAAAAATATCTATACATTAATTAAAAGCACATATTCAAATTACCTGGTGCTGTATACTTTACTGTCTGAACCGCCAACAACGAAATAGACCGTCCGCCATACAGGCATACCGCAAATGATGCTGATTTGGGGTCCCAGATAGACCGACTGGAGCCCTGTATTATTTGTCATATGATCGTGACTATACATAGTTGACATTGGTTGGGAAACCAGACAGAAAATATTGATTTATCTCGGCTCAGACGCCGTAAAATTACGAAGCAGCCATGACTGCTTCTGATATATGACGACCATTCCGAGCTTGTATTTTTCCTCTCTTTCTTTAACAAACCTTGCTGAAAAAGACGATCCCTGTGTTCTAAGTTCTTTCAATGCAGTGTACGTTTTACGATTTTAACTGAAAATCGGTCTGCACGTACCTTGGCCTATTCTGAAAAAAGGCTTAACAATTCGCAATGAATTATCTCTCTTCGGGTAACTCAGGACACCTTCACTATTTAGCATGGTCTTTTACGTCAAACCCAAAGCAACTGGTTTCCAGCGAGTATTCCATTTTGATATTTTTCTTTTTCATGAATTTCTAACGTCTATTTATTTTTATTTTGTTATTTTTCTGGTCAGCTTAAACCGCACGAGTGGTGCATATTGTGCATAGCTGGCACATTCCAATTCTTTACAAAAGGAACTTCTATTCAAGACGCGCATGCGATAGCAATGGTGCAATGGTTTTCTGATCACGTGCCTGATAAGTCATGATTCAAGTGCCGCTTCCGGCAGCGCGTCTATAACTTGTCAAGTAATGCTAAAACCTCTGAACCAGTGCTCAAGAAAACTTTGTATTTTTGATAATTTTTTTTGTATGAATAATGTCGACGACATACCCATACATAGCTTTTCTCGACCCATAACAGTGCCAGCGTCACAACGAGTCTATAGCATTCAAAAGATTAAGATATATATTAAGCCGTTTGTGTTGTCTTGAAATGTCCCACAAGCACTGAAAGCAAAACATTATACGTATTCATACTGCCCCATATCGGCTGCAGGTAGCGCTGCAGGTATCTTATCCTTTTTATCCACCTGTTGCAGGCCGAGACACCCGGCGGATAATCAAAACCTGATTCACTAATTGGCCGAAATAGTTAAGTGACTGAGGAAGCGAGCACCTGGCATAATAGTGCATCTAACATGCAATATTATTCCACAGGTACCATTCTGGTGAACTAATCTTTATTAGCATTGTCGACAGGAGATAAGCAGATACCATGCACTGGTTTCCTACAATCGTTCTTACAATTTGATCAAGTTAGCGCATGCTCAACCCAAAGGGCATGCTCTCGAACCGGGTCAAGGTGGACAGTTAAAAAGAAATGCTCCTTAAAACCAAAATATTGCTCACCTTGTCATGACAGGAATGCTGTTGTCGATTTTCATTATTTAATTAAATGTAAGGGATTAAATGGCACTAGTGGACAATTTTAACCAAGACAGTATTTAAATAACTCGAACTTTTTATATTTGAATATCTCTTGCCAGTGTTGTGAAATGTATAAATGGAATGTTTGAAGCTGTAGAGTAAGCAACCCCGCCCCCTCAAAACACTGTACATTCGTGTGTCGGTACATGGTCATGTTTTTTATCTCCTTTAATCTTGATGTGGCCTTATTAATACTTTCTGACTGATACCTCGGGTAGAGGGGGAGATAAATAAATGAACAAATAAATGAAACATCAACATCCTGCCACGCTACGCCCACTTGACTTCCCAGAAAGAGGCCATGTTGATCAACGCTGCCTCACATAAGCCAATCACAAATTCAGTTTTCAGATGAGCATTCACGTGATTGAAGAGAATAACGAATGCCTGTCTCCATAAATGCTGGTAATGAGCACGTGACCACTTATCATCAATCATGCCAGCGCCAAGTTCAGTTTCGCAAAACGCTTGCGTGCGCTCACTTGAAGGTCCTATAAAATTAATTTCCTGTGTCTCGTTACCCCCCCTCCCCCCCAACACTTTGGACCCCAATTTCAATTGTATTTAGTCAACTGATACCAGATGCTCTGATGCTTGTCCATTTGATAATTTTAATACCGCCCTTTTCTTCTGTAGGAGATACAAAAAAAATGATATCAAATCCCCCCACCCGCCTAATATTCTGTGAAAAAATATGATGGCCCACTTGCAAAGCAACGTTGACAATCAGCCGCCATTAAACGGGTCCACTTATGGAAAACCAAGAATCTTACTATCATTTGTTGGAGCAAATAGCCTACCACTGATCGCAAACGCATGAAAACTTCTTAAATCAAGGTCATTATGTGTCTGGAAAACATGACTGTGACGTTTTAAGCGGGTTGATTTGCATCAAGGTTGATATTTTGGCAAGAGTAACAAATTTTGCACAAATCTGATACAAGGATCTGCTCTTACGCGGGCACCTGTTGAATGATACGTTCACGAGCAGTGCGGCAGCTAATATGAATGTCCCGTATTACAATTATGATTCCAGATTAATAAAAATTACAAATCACAGTTAACAGGAACTAAGATTTGAGGATGACATATCACGCAAAGCAAATACAGATACCCCTTGGCAGCCCCCAACAAATACAGAGCACGGATATAAAAATTAAAC
This sequence comes from Hermodice carunculata, assembly GCA_964020975.1. Taxonomy (NCBI): domain Eukaryota; kingdom Metazoa; phylum Annelida; class Polychaeta; order Eunicida; family Amphinomidae; genus Hermodice; species Hermodice carunculata. The sequence continues at coordinate 16,921,329 of OZ026627.1, forward strand.
GAAGCAAAACTACTTGCCTGATCAAGACCATGGCACAAAAAAAAAAAAAACCGAAATGACGCCATTTGACTCATAACTTTGTAAATAAAGCAAAGGGAAGTCATAGTTTTAACCAATCAGGCTAATTATTGCCATTATAGAGTTCCTCACCAATGAATTTTGGAGGAAAAGGAAGCATGGAATCAGTTGCTACATTTTTGCTGTGCACCATTTATATGAATTTTACCAGCACCCAAGCGAAAAAACGTCACACACACTGCTTTGTATACTGTTACACAAAATTCAGGGATATGTTAAAGCGGTGGTACGTAAATGACAAGACGAAGTTTTGGCATCTATGAGCCTTCTATCTTATTTTCTTGGCCTTTGGCCTTTGGCCTGAGACCGTATGCACTTTTTGAGTTAGGGCATTTCATTTCCAAGGGGTAAAAATGATGCACAAATCATGCGTTCGTCCGTTAGACACTTTTCGAGCAAACTGGTGTGCATTAACCGGTAGTTAAAAATATCGCAATTTCATCTATCTATCTATCTATCTATCTATCTATCTATCTATCTATCTATCTATCTATCTATCTATCTATCTATCTATCTATCTATCTATCTATCTATCTATCTATCTATCTATCTATCTATCCATCCATCCATCCATCCATCCATCCATCCATCCATCTATCTATCTATATCTATATATATATGTATATATATATATATATATATATATATATATATATATATATATATATATATATCTACGTACCTACCTACCTATCTACCTAGCCATCTATCCATCCATCCACCCACCCATCCATCCATCCATCTATCCATCTATCTATTCATCTATCTATCTATCTATCCATCCATGTATCTATCCATCTATCTATTTATCTATCTATCTATCTATCTATCTATCCATCTATCTATCCATCCATCATCCATCTATCTATCTATTTACGTATTCATCCATTCATTCATTCATTTTCTCATCTATTTATTTATTTTCATTTACAAAAATACTGGGCATATTGGGTGCACCCCAGGTGCTATTGGTCAGAGATCGTGCAGGAAAATTCTTGATTAAATTTAACAGTATGAGTGGCTGAGGATTTATCAAAAAATTTCCACTCAAAAGTTGTCTGTCTCGAGGTTTCTTCTTACATTCATCACTAATGAAAAGCGTTCTTAAGAATTACATGTATAAATAAAGCCCTTAAGGAGCATGTCCAGTCTTAGGGCTGCCAACTCCTACCCGGAAGGTGGGAACACTAGCTTTGAGAATAGGATCAGACAATGTATGTCGCCAATCCAGGATAGTAAAGCATTTTAAACTGAAACACGATTAAAAAGAACACCTGTCTGTTGACAAACGTCATATACATGTGGCAAAAATCTATCTATCTATCTATCTATCTATCTATCTATCTATCTATCTATCTATCTATCTATCTATCTATCTATCTATCTATCTATCTATCTATCTATCTATCTATCTATCTGTCTGTCTGTCTGTCTGTCTGTCTGTCTGTCTGTCTGTCTGTCTGTCTGTCTATCTATCTATCTATCTATCTATCTGTCTATCTGTCTGTCTGTCTATCTATCACTCTGTCTGTCTCTATCTGTCTATCTATCTATCTATCTATCTAGTATCTATTTTGTGGTTACATTTATTTCAATATCAAAGGGACTTAGGAGCATGTTCCTCTCTTCTCACGAATTGAGAGTTGTTGTACACAAATATAGACTCCAGTGCACATTTGGATAACATTTTTATCTGGTGTATGGATTTTACCAGCAACATTGTAGAGGTCTATGTGGCCCTAGTATTAACGAAATGTTAAGTGCTATTTCATGTCTATGTGTATGGAAGTACTGGTAATTTGGTATATGACTAAGCAATTTGTCGTATGTGTCCTTGCACAAGATATTATTTACAAGAATATTTGGACATGTGGCCGACACATTTTATTGTCAGCTAATGTTAAGCATAATCAATAAGTCTACACTGATCCGGGTTCCTTCATGTGGCCTCCTTGGTACAAGTATTGCACTCCATATAGTATGCAGATTTCAACTGACATTACAATCAAAGTGGACCTAGCAGGTGCATTTGACGCTGGACTGACCCTTTGCACGAAAGCGCCATATTCGATTCACAACGAGGCATGACTGGCAAATTAAGTGCCTGTGCTGTCGTGTGACAGTGGGTGCAGCCGAACATGAAGAAAAACTGCAAACAAGGCGACTGTTTTCGCCTAACACGCCGTATTGTTGACAAACCTTGCCTTTCCCTCGGTCCGGTACCATCACTCCGTGCAAAGGGTGAATTACCAAAACGATTCAACGTTAAGTAAATCTCTCGTGTCTGGGGATTAGACATCCATGTATTCAATGACAGTGACTGAGGCGCTTTGTGAAGTTGTAACGTTGCATGTTCGTATGCAGATATTTTTATTCTTGTGCTCTTAAATCTACTATACAATAAATCAACCTTGAATGCACAGACGTGGAGGTATAACAAGTATCAAAGGTGAAATGTCCACATAGTTGCTTGCTGCTGCATGAGAACCCAACTTCAATGTCAATTTTAGTACGCTGGTACCATCAGCTGCAGTTGAAACAGATGTGTTTTTTTTTTGTTTTTTTTTGTTTTGTTTTTTTATGTTTTTGCTTTTTGTTGTTGTTGTTTTTTGTTTTGTTTTTTTCTGTTTTGTTTTGTTTTTTTAATTGATTTGATTTTTTTACTCTACTCAAACTAGTTGTAACTGTGAGAGCAAAATTACTTGGGTTAAATTAGGGATACCCCGTCTATATATTGTATCTTTGCTGTCTTGTATGGTCATGTGCAGTCGCTTTGTGTGCTGAATGTTTATTACATGACTTACTAATCAGAAATAATTTATGTCAAGAGAATATTTACATACGTGCAATTCGATGAATTTGCATGATTACACCCCACTAGCAAACATCCACAAGTTCATTGGGTACTAAATGATTATCATTTCAGGTAAATGGTTGCGTTGAAAACACAATCCGTCTGTATTTCCAGGAATTGTCATTATATTTCACCTTTTGACATGCAGCCTCAGTGAAATACAGAATAAAGATGGCTGAAGTGGTAAGCAGAATCACTGAGCATGAAAAGTACTCGATGACCTATGTCTCAATCAATAACTCTGCGCTCATAACCTCAGAGACCATGTTGAAAAAGGCATGGTGCTAGATTTACACACACACACACACACACACACACATATATATATGTATATATATATATATATATATATATATATATATATATATATATATATATATATATATATATATATACTGTCAACAGGTTCAATCAGTTGCTAGAGGTATTAGAACCCCCTGGTAAGGACTATGCAGGATTTTTATTCACTAGCAAATTAAAATATCTAGAGTTCACCTGGTGCTGACAGATCAAGTTTGAATATTTGCATGCATCAATTACCTGCAGTGGTTGAGGATGCTACGGCCTTTAACGCAAAATCCGTAAAATATCGAGCAAGGTAGGCCGACAGGTAGGTATGACCTTGTGGTTGACATTATGTATCTACATGTACACGGAAAACCCATGTTTTAAGAATTATTGCCATTTATCCGTTTCTTACCTTTAACCTAACAGATATTTCAACGTCATAATCTATGATTTAACCATAAGACATTCACAGATCACAAAACAGTCAGCGAAGTCATTACGACCTGTAAATACTACACGCGTGTCAACTTTGCCAATATAACCACAGATGAAACCAACAGCTGATTGTTGCCTATGGTCTTTAATAGAATTTTTGCATCAGTTGCTTGAGAAGGAAAACTGACCGTCGGCTCCATCTGTTTGTCTCCCAGCTGGGAGTTCAATCTTCACCCGCTCAGGTCGCCCAAAAGCGATTGAATACAAACTTTAACTATCTCCTGCTTCAACTTTTTTTGGTATTAAAATGTCTTGAATAAGAAATATACATGTATATCATATATCGGGATAACATGCCCACGCAAGGTCAGTAAGAAACCTTTATTTTGACCTGGATAACCCAATTAGCCTCAGCTGATTTATTGGGGTCCAGACATAACATACATTATATTGGTCAATACTTTTACTTTGTGTAGTTGGGCGCAAGTTAAGGTATTAACTCAAATTTGTTCTAACCACGAAAGGATTAACAACATATGTTAGGGGGAAATGTTTGGTTAGCTCCAACTTGCACAGGAGTCAACAGTTCAAACCTCACAGTTCTAAACGATAATTTAATATAAAGTGCATAAAAAGTAAAATCGCTATGTATCTTATACATATATACCGGAGAAATAGTCCTGGAAGCATATAAATCTATGATAAATCAGCAACAAATTGATAGTTACAGCGTTTACTGAACCAATCAGACATCCATCTTGGATTGTAAAGCAGTCGGTGCCTTTTCACGGAGAATGACATTCTGATGCCCTCAAGGGACCATTAACTGTATTTGTGTCCACTGAAGAACACCTTTCTATTGCGCAAGAATCCTCGTCAATAAAATGCTTCTGCTTTCAGCAATGACAACCAGGGTAACTTCAATTCTTCTCCCTTTAAATAAAAGTGTCTTGCATTTGGTATATTTTTTCTGTCTTCAAATTTACTATGAAAGGCATAACAGAATACCTAAAAAAAACAGATAAAATTATCTGTACATATGGAAACTTGTGTATAAAAAATAAACAAATTAGGCCTGTGTGTAAGCATTTTGTTTAAATATGATATCATGCAAAAAGGTCAACCATGTGTTCAGGTCTTTTTGGGTCAGCGTCAGGATAGAAGGAATTAACGTCACTCAGGTGAAGCAAAACAGATACTTATTTCAGTCGACCATCTCCAAATAATTACGTAAGTGAGTTTTGTCTGAGTATAGATAGCTTAACCTAAGGCTTGCAATTTCAGAGTTCACGTATATGGTCACGTCTTCAACCCCACTTTGACCAAAGTTGCCTGGATGTAGATTGGTGCATTATTCAACAGCTGTACACAAACGTTTTGTTCGTCTAAAAGCATGTAACACAAAGCCTGATGAGACCAACATTAAAATAAGATGTCTCAGGTCAACATCTTTCCTTTGTACAGGCTGGATGCTATGCGAAACCAATCTGCACCAAGAAGAAAAGCTGTTGACTCAGTATATCTGGTAGGGGAAAAGATAATTCATCAGGAAAGAAAACTAACATAAGCGATGTATTTACGAAATCTTGGGAGTATTCACTTCGCGATCTTGGATAAATGGATCCAATCAATATATTACGTGATGCAAAAACATCCCAGCCTGTCTTTCTCTCTCGTTTCAGTTTCACAGTTTCAAAATGCTGTCTGTTATTTTATGCATTTATTTATTTTTCTAATTCAATCAGTTAACCAACCGACTGCGCAATTGATCAGTCAGTCAGTCAGAGCAAGGAGGCGCGAACCAATAGGACATAACACTCCTGGATTTTGCTGCGGTCGATCTTGTCTACATGTGTTATGTTGATAAATTTTGCGGTTTGTGGTGCGACCCAGCGCGAGCAGTGGATACATTGAGAAAATCTCCTGTGGCAATGGCTGGCTGGCTTGTTTGTAAACAGGACCGCACAAGGCAAATGTGTGAACCTAGTTTGTGGACTATTCTCAACAAAGACAGTGTATGTTCGAGTTTAAAAAATGCGTCAAAAGTACACTTTCCGACTAACCTGCTCAGAATAATCATATGTGTGATTTTGCTTTTAATCGGCCTTTCCAATTATAACATTTGTATTATAGTGCGATGATTGGAAAATAGAAAATAGAAATTTCTGTGCTATTCTTAGATACAAAAAAAAGTGACAGCTTTTCACAGCCGACATAACGAGACATGAAAATTACACAGATCTGAAATAGCTAGAAATGATATAAGCTGGGAATGCAATAAAAAGTAATGAAATTTAAGTGCTCTCTCCGTCCGCAGGAACCATCGGCCGTGTTTACATTCTGAAAGACTGTTTAATTTGTCTGGAATGGAAAACCACTGAATGATGAAAGGGGCTGCTCGTGTGTGGTTGCATTGACAGCAAGTGCCGATATTTCGATATTTTGCCCATGGTCAGACAGTCAGTCAGTTCATCTATCCGTCCATTCATTCATTCATTCATTACCGTAGCTGTCACAAAATATGGTGGAAGAACTACAATTAGAACTAGAAAAGAAGATTTGCTTCAAAGCAAATCTGTGTAACTTCAAAAGTAAATATTAAGGGCTACAACTTTTGTCCTTTGGTACTTCACATTCCATGAAGGCTACGGCTGATGAAAATATACAGTGTTACAATACCCACAATTTAAGCCCAACATGAACCAAATCAGATGAAAATTGACCAAGTTATGGCAAGATAAAACTTTTAAAGGGCCAGATGACCTTGACCTTCGCCCTCTAGAGGTTACAGGTTCTTACAAAAATGTGCAATGTTACAATACCCACAATTTGAGTCTAACATGATTAGAATTGAATGGAAATTGGCCAACTTATGACTGGATAAAACTTTCAAAGGTCCAAATGAACTTGACCTTTGACCTTTAGAGGCCACATGTCTTTCAGAAATGTGCAGTGTTACAATAGCTACAATTTGAGCCCACCATAATCAAAATTAGATAAAAAATGACCACGTTATGGCTAGAAAAAAGCCAGCATCAAAAGTGGCCTTTGACCTTGAAATGACATTTGACCTTGAGATGACCTCTACCTGAAGTGAACCTTGACCTCAAAAATGACATTTTGGCCTAAAATTGAACTTTGACCTTGACTTTATCTTGACATTTGAGATGACCTTTGCCTTGCTATGATCGAACTCCTATACACTCGGAACCACATCTGCTACAGTATATAAGATATTGAAGATTTAAAACTTTAATTAGCCCTCATTTGCATAATTTTGAAAAGCATGACCTCTCATTATAAAAAGGCCAGACTTCATCTATAGAAGTATAATTGTGCCAAGTTTGGAGTTTCTGCGTGTAATACTTTTCAAGTGATATGTCGGACAAATTCACCTGTAAAGAGAGAAAAAAGAAAGAGAGAAGGAAGGAAAGAAAGAAAGAAAGAAAGAAAGAAAGAAAGAAAGAAAGAAAGAAAGAAAGAAAGAATTACTAGAAAAACAAAATGTTTGTGTTGGCACACAGACATAATGATGTGGATCTCCGCTTATTTGGTGCGGTCCTGTGCCATAGCTAATACAGGTGGCCGAAAAAAGCAAAAAAAAAACAAAAAAACAAAAACAAAAACAAAAACAAAAAACAAAAAAACAACAACAACAAAACAAAAACAATTTTCCTCTGAACCCATGCCCTGTGCACACAGTCGTGCGAGCCCTGACAAAGGTTATATCCTTACCCTTTCCTTCTCAAAACCTGTTATTCTAATTCTGTTTTCTTCTAATTCTAATATTCCACTGCTTTTCTCCCAGCATCCTACCAGGAAGTATTGTACTGTTCTGATCTCTTTCTTTCCAACGGGTAAACCCCCGGTCAAACTTAAAATCCATGTCACACGCTCCTCTTCTCCTAATCGCCGCACTTCCTCTTTTATAAACCCTTACAGTTATGATCCTCAATCTGACATTCCCTACGCATATTCTCCCTCATCTCTTTATATGCATCACACCATACCAAATAATGGTCTACTGTCTCATCTGCCTCCTGAGAACAAACTCTACACTTACCATTGCTACCTGCAGTCCATTTCTGTCTTCGCTTCCCTAAATTGATAACCCCTGACCTACTCTGGAGCAAAGGTTTGGATCCCTTCCCTCCATCCCAGAGTGCCCTTCCCTATGTCTTCTCTAAAACCTTATTTGCAATTAGCGTACTTTTTTCCCTCACCCCTTTTCCCCAGTCCCTGTTCCATCCTTCGGTTACTACCTCCCTTATACATGTTTTCCAATCCTCAACCTCATCATAACCTTTCAATTCATATCTTTCTGCTAACTTAACTTTGTCTTTGTCCCATCTTGTCTGTTCTGTAACAGCTTCATTACATGTCCTCGCTTACTGATTGTAAATATCCCCAAGAGTTCAACTTGGCTTTAGCAATTCTGTAAGTTAAGCTTTTCCATCCTAACTCCCCTGAGATATCTTCTGTTGCTGTACACGGCGGTGCTCCCAGAATCCATTTTCCCATTTCATTCTGTGCTTTCTCCATACCCTGGATAACTTCATTTACCACGATAACATCTAAACCAGATAGCAGTTTTGGTATTGCTACTATATCCCAGAGCACGCAAACTGTTAAAGCCATATTAAAACTATTTATTGCTGTAGCTGTTATCATTCTTTTTGTATGGTTCATCTTCTGCTTTATATGTTCAATATGATACCTAAAATGACTTTACCAGTTGCTTTTATCTTTACCCCAAGATACTCATATTCATCTACCTGTCTAATTTCAATCAGATGTTGTCTCCCCTATGGAATTTGGAATTTCCCAAGCCTCCATTCTCTATTGCCGTCTGGTTTCTTTACAAGTGCCATAACTTGGCTGTTGTCTTGGATAAACTCTAATCTCCATTTAATCTCATATTCCCCTGCAATGTTTGAAATGTCCTGTAACACCTTTTGAGACTCAGCCATGAGCACAATGTCATCTGCAAAAATATAACCCTGGAATTTTCTTGTATCCTATTGTTACTCCCTTGTCGCAATCTATTAGCTGTTCACCTAAGTCCTTAGTATACAGAGGGAACAGAACTGGGAAAAACATACGCCATTGCTTTAAGCCTATGTACAGCCGTGCATTTTCTACTACAGCATCTCCCCAATAGAGCATCTCCATATCTTATCCTATGCCTTTCTCACATCTAAAAAACCATGAAAACCTTTCCTTGCGTTTGTCTTGCCAATTTCAAAACCTGAATCAGTGAAAATACATGATCCAAGAACCCATCTCCGTGGTCTAAAATCATTCAGAAATATTCCCAGAAGCCCAAGTCTTTCAACTACAAGGGCTGGCTGAAAAGTTCTAAGCCTAGCTGTGAAAGACCCATACAAAGTCAATGGTTTTCATTTATTTCTCTACATAGTCCCCTTCCAGGTTTACACACTTTTGCCAGCGATGCTGCAAGGCCCGGATGCCGGTCAAGAAGAAATTTTCTTCAGCCACCCTAAAAAAACAGCCATTCACAGCAGAAATGACGTCATCATTACTAGGAAAATGGCGACCGGCTAGTTTCTTTTTCATTTTGGGAAACAGGTGGAAGTCTGATGGGACTAAATTGGGTGAATAAGGGGGATGGTCAATGAGTTCGAAGCCATAATTATGGATCGCTGACATGGCATCCTCAAGGATTTGTGAACAGGACCATTGTCTTGGTGGAAGAGGACCCCTCTAGTGAGCATTCCCTATGGCTTAGCTTTGATAGCTTCATGCAACTGTTTCAGTAAGTCAACATAATATCTTCCGTTGATAGTCTGGCCTTTTTCAAGATAGTCAATCAGCAGAATACCCTTGGAATCCAAAAAGACTGAAGCCATCACCTTTCCAGGAGAAGGAACCGACTTGGCTTTGTCGGGGATGGTGATCCAAGATGATTCCATTGTTTAGACTTAATTTTGGGTTCGGGTTCAAAGTGATGAAACCAGGTCTCATAGATGGTTACAAATCAGGCCAAAATTGGGATCTGCTTTAAAATGGCATTAGTTGTCATGGGACGCCAGGAATCTGACACGTTTCTCATCCGATGTCAAGAGCTTTTGCACCCATGCATCTTGCCGAAACTTTTGTCATTCCCAACTCCTTGGTGATAATGTGCTCAACCCTGTCATGAAAAATGGGCGATATGTCGAGTGGTGAATCGTCAATCAGCCATCACCATGTCATGCACCGGGTAATGTGTTTGAGAGTGGTTGCTGTTGAAGGCCTTCCTGGACCCGCGTCATCATCAAGGCTATCTCTGCCACGCTTGAATTCCGCATACCACTTCTTAACAGTGGAAAAGGAAGGGGCATCATCCCTGAAGGGGCATCATCCCCTAAAGTGGAGACCATGTCGGCATGTATCTGTGTTGGAGTTAGCCCTTTCAGCTGCAGGTACTTGATGACTGCCCTGTAGCTAGTTTTGTCCATTTCTGCTGATTTCAATGGATAGGTTCACAAGCTAGTCTAGAACAAAGAGACTAATCACACTACAGTTGCAGTTCTTATGTCTATGATTTATTAAATGATTTATTATACTTGTCGGTGGAAAAAGTTTGGTTCAATCCGATTGAGATATCCCACTTAGGCTTAGAACTTTTCAGCCAGCCCTCGTATTCTGCTCAGTCTTCGGTACATTATCCTGCTAAATATTTTGCTCAAATCAGATGCAATAGCAATACCCTACGCTTGTCCAGTTCGTTACCTTGACCCTTTTTGGGAATATATGATATCCTTAGCCAATTCAATTCCTTAAGTACTTGTTTCTTTTCAATAATTCCATTGAAAGTCTTTTGTAAACTATCTTCAATTTCCTCTGGCCCTTGTTTTATAAACTGGCTCAAAATACCATCTGTTCCTGAAGCTGTGCCTCATCCCATCTGTCCTATAGCTTTCTAACCTCAATGCTACTGATTCTGTGACACAACTAAGGATTCCATCGATCCTATCTATCTTCGGATTGACATGCTGGTACTGTTCCCTGACTCCACTTTGAGTCATTAATCTCATCCCAGTGTTTGCATAAAGCTTTTTGTATGTCCTCATTAAAGTGTGTTTGTCAACACACACTTTTTTATTTTTCCTAAAATTCTTTCTTTCTTTCTTCTTTACCAACAAATTTGTCCGACACTTTTCTCGGACACTATTATACACAGAAACTCCAAATTTGGCATGACTGTACCTCCATACAAGGAGTTTGACCGTTTTATACAGAGGAACGAAGATGTTTAAAACTATGCAAATTAGGGGCATTTGAAATTTTAAACTTGAATATCTTCAAAAGTATAATAGATAGAGATGTCATTCCAACTTCTACTTGGGGGTTATTGACCATTCCGCATGTAATGAATTGAAAACAAAAGTTGTCGTAATTTAAATTATGCTAATTAGCAGCATTGGAAATTTTAAAACTTGAATATCTTTAAAACTATTATAGATAGAGATGTCATTTTAACTTCTACTAGGGGTTATTGACCATTGCACATGTAATGAATCCGAAGCAAAAGTTGTAGCAATATAAATTATGCTAATTAGCAGTATTCGAAATTTTCAATCTTGAATGTCTTCAACACTCTAATAGATAGAGATGCCATTCCAACTTCTACTCCTGTGTTATGGAATAGTTGTACATTGCCATACCAATATGCTTTGAAGACACACACTGATTTGCTATGCAGCAAATCATCTTTCCTAGTTCCTGTCTCTTCTCTTTCTCCTATATATTTATTCTTGAGTTTTATTCTTTCTCTTCCAGTTAACCTGTTTCCAAAAGGTAGTCGACCTTTTTTTCCACTTTCTCCTATTTTGCTTGTCATCTGTTCATTTTTACTAGCTCTCCTTCCTGCTTTCATATCTGCTGCCTTTTCTACATTCCATACACCGTCTCTCAGCTTCCTCTATTTCAGTTTCTGGGTGCTTGTTTTTCCTGGGTACTTTCCATGCTCTATTTTTATCCTTCTTTTCTTTGTTTTTCCTTTCAGTTCTGGGTGTATTTTCTATCCTCTATTCTCAACCAGAACTTTCTTTCTGTCAATCTCTTTTCCTGAGCCACCTTAAGAATTATGAATAGGAATCTGGTATCGTAATGTCCATACTGAACACATCGACTTTTGTCCAAACTGGCAAAGAGGTAAACAATAGACCAGTTCATTCCGAGTTGTACCGGACTTTTCCGGACCGTAATTTATTATGTATGCCATTGTTGGCCTGATTGTCCAATCAGCAAGTGGCCGAGTCTGGCCCACGTCTTCTTGTTTACAACGGACGCCACGGCTGACGCTGGTGATTATAGCATGGATTGTGCTGAACAGTGTTAATCTTTTACCTAAAATATCACATCAATGATGAAACACGCATTTGAGTTTACTGACAGTTTAATTTTTCATTCAATCCAAGCACATCTTGTGTTTTACTTTTTGATCCTTCCACGTATAATCCGGCCCGCGTAGTCGAGCACAAAATGTTAACAAAGCAGGATGCGCTTCCCGAAGTGAACCGAAAAAACCCGAGTCCTATGAACTGGTCTATTGTCAACTATAAGTCATTGAGGTCTACACAATTTATTATATAGGTCTAACCAGTGCAAAATACTAATGTCTTCTGCTCCCAGTGAAGACCATCGATCGATATCCCCAAAGTAAACTGATGAGAAACCGAAAACTAATGAATCTTACGGCACTTAATGTTAGGCCACCGCTGTATGCAATGTGGGCAATTAGGTTAATGGTGGCCATTTGGTGCAAGTCGCTGAAAGTTGCCGGTTTCAAAGTAAAATACTTCTCTAATGGACTCAGTATGACCAAGGTGGCTACTTCATGTAACCCCCTTGGTGTGACTCACATTTTGGATTAACCTGGATATCCGACCTTGCATTACGGAAATATCTGTTTCTCATTGATATGGCAATTAATAATTGTCATTACGAACATGTTGAAACTTTATCCGTTGCTCGGCTGTCGATTGCCCCCAGAACAGACTTATTTCAACGTTTCACACAGTCCTGCATCAAATGCACGTAACATGACGTATGCTTAGCAGGCAAGCCCTTCCCTGACTCGAGTCAGCTGCATATCCCCACTCAAACTGGCCCACAGAAAATGATTGCCTTGAATGCCGTCTGCATAAAAGCTTTATTAAACTCTCGCACTTCTTGTATTGTTTGAACGATACTTGAAGAAAAGTCCCAGGCATGATATCTGTCACGGATCAACAATTTGTCTCGGCGCCTCGGGCAACTTGAAGTGTGCCCTGGAAATTTTTGGACTTGGCCGTATTCAAATTAAGAGAAACGATTAACCCTTGACAAGTAAGAAAAGGACTATGTCAAGAGCGATTTGGGGGCAAATGTGCCGCCAAAGGCGTTGCACAGGTGCGCAGCATTTTTGCAATTAAATTTCACTCTGAACGCAGATGAAACAATTTTTCACTGGTTTTCGCGAGAACTGTGGCACTTGTGCAAAGGAACTTGACGATTTGATAACGTTAAGGAATAAGCACTAAATTATACAACATATTGAATGAAATTTGATAAATTTCGATGCTTGTTAACAATCCCCACATGCTAACTCTTCTTGTAAACCTAATTGTGACACAAAGGAGAACTGTAGCACCCTACTAAGATTACAATTAGACGGAAAGTGTTTTGCGTTGCCTCGAACTAGACAGTAGTTCCAGAAAAAAATAATATACGTTTAGATATGATCAAAGGAGGGAGCTGCTATAACGTGTCCCTGACCAGAATAAACCAAAGGAAAGCCAAAACAGTTTATGGGGTTCGAATTTGCTAGCGACACTGTCTTACACGGCACAACTCCGAAGCAATAGCATCGGGGTCTGTTTCACCCATAAGTAAGTAAGTGGGGGACATTATCATCATTTTTTAATTAGTACTAGGGGTACTAAATTTCATGACCCCCTCCTCCCCCCAAATAAGTACTTTAAAATTGATGACCCTCCCCCCCCAATCATAGCAAAATTGCACAAAACTGGCCAAAAATGGACCATCATTTCCCATATTCTGTGAAAGTGTACAGACCCATTTAACCCCCTCCCCCTTGCGTACTGTAAGTACTAATTCAAAAGTGGTGAAAATGTTGAAGCATCCCTAAACAGATCTAACGTCCACCTGCCATTTGCTGTGGTCTATATTGAGCAAAAACTACAAATCCGTCATGAAATAATGACGGTTCTGTGTGTAATGTGGTACAGTGGTAAAGCAAGTCATTGCAAGTTGACTCAAGAGGCACATCCATGACTTGTCATGGTATTCAGAAAACTTAGTAAACAATCTCCGGCAATGCATTTGGACAATGTAGCTTTTGACAGTGTAGTTAATTTTAAAAGATATACATGTATACAAGTCAACGAAGAAACAATTATATACATGCATATATATATATATATATATATATATATATATATATATATATATATATATATATATATATATATATGTATATATATATATATCAACACATCATTATATTACTTCCACAATATCACACGTAGCCTAACATACGGGAAATTTAATTTTATCGGTGAATCTAAGTGAAGCTGTTAACACGTTAATTTTACCTTTTGTCCTGGCAGAAATGCCAGATCACTCAACAAATGAGGTAGACTATTAAACAGACTTGGTTCACCTTAAAAGCGGATTTGCAGTCAATCAGACTAACACGAGTGGTCTCTGACATGAAAATATGGGGCATGTAAATAGTACAGATGTTCTACTCCACGGTGTCCTAGAAACCACGGATCACGACGACAGCAAATAATACTTCAGGTGTATGTACCGCAAATGTCTTACTCATGCACTGTTATCAGAACAACGTTTTCTGGGAATGGGGTCATTAAGGTCACGGGGTCAAGATATTCAGTATTAAAAAGTTTGCCCATCAATGCCGAAGGATCCTATGCACGTTGGTTTCTTTACCCCCTTGTGGTTTAGAAAAGACTGAGCTTATAAAAAAACACCAAATGTATATGTGATGCTAGTTCTATACCCTATCGAATTTGTTATTATGAATGCCAAGTGCGCAGAAGATACAGAAAAATAAATGATTGACGGGTAGCTAGCCTAATTTTTTTACTTTTAAAGCATTTTTCTTCCATTAAAAAATCGTGTGTAAATCAACAAGAAAAAAAGGCTGTCGTGATTGTATATCCTGGTAAAGGAGCTATGCTGATGAAGCATGCAGGCCATGATGCCAGTTTATGACTCGGTAACTGATTTTTAGCTCTGCTGACTTGTCAGTCAGCGGAGCTTATAGAATCCGTTTGCGTCCGTCGTCCGTCTGTCCTTCCGTCTGTCGTTAGACTTTTTATATTTTCGACTTCTTCTCAAAAACCGCTCCATAGAATGTTTTGATTTTGCACATGGATGATCCCCAGGTGGACCTCTACCAAGTTTGCGAAGGAGATGATGATGCAATAATTTTCTATTTTAAATGAATTTGTTAATTTTTTTGAAAAAAATTAAAATTTCTTCATCTTAAGAACTACGAAGCCAATTGCTTTGATATTGCACATAGGGTCATCTGGGGTCAACTAGTTCTTATTTTGGCCACCAGGTGGCGCTGTGATTTTTGCCTATTTTTTTATGAATTATTGCCTGGTAAGGATATTTTCGACTTCTTCTCCAGGACGGCTGAACAGAATTGCTTAAAATTTTATCAGAATATAGTTGGACATGAGACAATGAAAGTTTGCGAAAATAATATGGATATGTTAATTTTAGGCAAAGTTATGGGATATCAAACTTCGCAACTGTAAGGAAGTGCTGCAGCTGTGTGTATATATATATATATATATATATATATATATATATATATATATATATATATATATATATATATATATATATGTATGTATGTATATATATGGCAGTACAGTGCATATATTACACTATTATATTTACCCTTTTGACTTCTCCAAAACCGCTGTATGGAATGTTTTAATTTTGCACATGGATGTTGCCCAGGTAAACTTCTACCAAGTTTGCGAAGGAGATGATGATGCAATAATTTTTCTATTTTTAATGAATTTTTTAATTTATTTTTTGAAAAAAAAAAAATTTCTTCATCTCAAGAACTACCCGGCCAATTACTTTGATACTGCACATAGGGTCACCTGGGGTCAACTAGTTCTCATTTTGGCCACCAGGTGGCGCTGCGATTTTTTCCCTATTTTTTTATGAATTTTTGCGTGTTAAGGCTATTTTCGACTTCTTCTCCAGAACAGCATGATAGAATTGCTTAAAATTTTATCAAAATATAGTTGGACATTAGACAATGAAAGTTTTCGAAAATAATGTGGAGATGTTAATTTTTGACAAAGTTTTGCGATATCAGACTTTGTGACTGTAAGTGAGTGCTGCCACTGTACACCGGCAGCCATTGAAACAGCAAGGTATGTCAATTGATAATACATGCACTACCATCAGCAGAGCTTATAGAATCCGTTTGCGTCCGTCGTCCGTCTGTCCATCCGTCCGTCCGTCCGTCCTTCTGCAAAATTTATTTTAAGGACAAACTTTGCTACCACTCTACATACATGTATATAGCGGTACAAATCTAGACTGCAGTCCATGTGTTCCAATACTGTAAAAGCAGATCCCAGTCAGCAGAGCACAGGACATCATAATCCTCTTGTTTTTAAGCAATCTTACAATAAGAACAGTCGGACTGTCAAGTTTGTACTAAGTGTATTGTGCAAAATCACATCAAAAGTAAATTCACCAGGGCGGATCACAAAGCCATCAGCCGCACTTAGGCATACCAAACCAATGGCAGTGCCAAACCTTCTCAGGTTTTGCGAACTGTGGGAAAGCCATCGTAAGGCTGCATGGTCAAACATAGGACGACATGACGGTCAGGAAAATATGAAAAATGAATGACAAACTGAAATGTCTGCAGAATGAAGCTGTCCGGTATGACTACTACCACCCATGAATACACTAACTACAATGAAACCTGACAGAGTTAGCTTCACAATAGAAAGCGACGGTACATTTTCCCTGCGTAGGGATAATAATAAAACTTGCATAAAACGTAACCTTGGCCCTTTCATGTCTTGCTTTGGTTTTTTAAGCAACTTATGTCACTCATATTTTGTTCGTTTCAACCGGGTGCACGTTGGCTTAATCACAACATAAGTCAAGTGTGACACTAAAGTGACTATAAGTCTTACAAGTAGCCATAGACGGTGACCCGTAGTGACATGTTCACCATCAATACACTGACAACTCATCAAGGTTTAATAAATCGCTCACACAAAACGAGTAATTGCACAAAAGTTACCGGCTGCCTGCTAATGCACAACAAACCCCATGCCCGTCTATTGAAGGGGTAAGAGGAGGAGGGGGTCCCAGTACGCTGGTACAGGCACGGATCTCTTGAACAGACAATAATTTTTCCCGGGTACAATGTACGAAAAAGAAGAAAACTTACAAATAATGCCTTACAAAGTGCGGAAATAAAAGGACTTCAAGAACGCAAGTACGGCAAATAAATATGCCCGTAACGCCAGTACGGAAAACTCCCACCCCAGTCCTTCACCATTCAAGGCCTTCACCTTCCACTCGCACCCGCCCCCCCCCCCCCCCCGCATTCTCAGAAACGAGGAGCGTGAAGCTTTGCCTTGAAGTCGATACCAGCTGAAGAATCTTCAGTTTGCTTTACTGAAACTGCACGACTGGTTTGCGTCTAAACAGACCAGATTACATGTTATTTAGCATTTGACTGGGTTCGAACGGAATGCCATTGGTCTGTTTAGAAGGCTAATCGTGAGGGGAAATTCCTGTGGTTTGTCAAGATACTGCAAACTAAGATTCTAAGTAGTCGTTTTGCCTTATTTTAGAAACAACAGACGCAGATGCACAGCATATGAAGTATTCGCTTTAGGCGTATATTTCTTGCGTACAGTATCAATTTTAAAATTGGGCTAACTGATCCTAAGAATCTCCATCGGTGAGTTGGGCCTTATAAAGCTTGATTATAATTTCAAATTTCTTTCTTTCTTTTTCGTCCTTTTTTGCTTCTGTCTTGAGCTGTATCTCCCCTGCCGTCTGCCTACGCGCTTGTTATCAATATATTCATGAACCTTACATATCATGCACACTTTTTCGCGATTATTTTACGAAGTTGAGCCTGTAGCCCAGTGAAAAACTTTGACGGTTCCTTTCTGACAACCTCCAATTACTTATAACACTAACAAACTGAAGTGATGTCACCGATAATAGATCTAGAAATTCAGTTTATTGTGAGTGTAACAGCCAGTTTTCACAGTGTAGAAAAATATTTGCTGACTGAAAAGACTGATCGATACACTGACCCATGTGGCCCTCTTTGCTCATGTAGCCCAGAAGAATAAAGCTTGAAGGCTAAAAGCCTATGATTGGCTTCAGATCTTTAAGCTAAGGGAGACAACCAAAGTGCTTATTACGTATATATATATATATATATATATATATATATATATATATATATATACACATATATATCCCTATTAAGACCACGGGACAGACATGGTCTTAATAGGTGGGTGGTCATCTGGAGAAGTCTTTCTCGCTCGGCCTATATATATATGTTTTACAGTGATGTCATCTTCCTTATAACACCTGACTTTGCCGTCAATGAAACCATTTTGATCTTTGTCATAAAAGCGTCAAACGCGTTGCTTGCAAAAGCTTTCCTGTTGTAAAGTGTTTCATAATTATATCTGTGATTACCGGCGTCAAACTGTTCTATACCTGCAGGCTAAAGAGAGTAAATTTTAAATTTTTCGTTTCTATACAAGTCTTCACCGGCCTGAAGGGGTACTATTACAAGTTTCACCCTGGGGCCAAGTATCGCATATATAGTACGGTTTCCTGCTGTGCATGCCCAGACAAGTTTAACTTTTGTTTTGGTAGATTATGTTGAAGAAAAAAATGCAGGGTCCATTTATTGTATTGCAACGTTGCCTTCACTCTCCGTTTTCAAGTTTTCATGAATCCAGCTGGTTTGTGTTTGATAAGTTTTAAGAGTCTGAAGCCATATATTTATTCCTTGTTGACTTCGCGTCAACTACTGCCAACGCCGTTAATATAATCTACAGAACATCAAAATTAAAAAATGAAATACATACAATGAAATCGCGCTATTAAGACCACATAAAAGGCTTTGGAATATGGTCCTATGAACGGAATGGTTTTAATATGACATGGAAATTGGTCAAGAATAAACAAAACGCGGACTGCAAATGGACTATAGAAATGGCTTCTTTGCGCAGGCGGTTTAAATTAGATATTCTACAATATATATTGAAAATCCGATCAGAATTTAAATCTATTCTCACCAAATATACGCAGGTATTCTACCGTATATTAACAATCAAGTCACAATTTGAATTTATCCTCACAAAATATCAACAATGATCATTCATAATGCTATTGTCTAATATTTTCTTCACCTTTTTTCAATTCCTTAGGGCTGCCGAAATATTTGTGTTCTTTAGCGATAGTAACAGGCTAACCATGTGCACCAAATTGGTGCCCTTCAAAATCCTAGGATGAAAACTAAAGTTTTTTCTCATATTTAGGGCGTTTTTCCTTTGTGTTCTCTTTTCTTCTTTTAACTCTTCTAAAGCAAAAGACCAGAAATCTTCGATTTTCATGTACGAGTTCCTTTGAATTGGCCATTTGTGAGATTGAAAAAAAAGAAGAGAATAGACCACGATAAAGGTGAAAGATCCCTGCCTAAACGTGACAGGTCGTTGTTGGTGTTATACAATAGTCGTTAAAACGACGTTTCTGTCAACATTACGATATAAACTTTGCTGTTAGTGATTTTTAACTTCCCTTTATATAATTTCTTTTTGAGATAAAGCAGATTCTTACGACGAAAAATAAAGTTTTTTTTTTATCTTGTTTGTCAGTTAAACAGACTAATGGGACTTCCATGTATTGCCCACTCGATCATGCCTATAAGTGGAGTGAACAGGACACGCAGCTCAGTCTGCCTCGGAGGTTCTTATCTTTTCACACATTTGTCCTCATTTGGATCAATATATGCGAACAAATTTTAGTGCCGATTGCAGAAACAAAATGCGGCTATATAATTATATGGTGTGCGTTTGCAAATAAAAAGTGACTTCTTTTACAAACGCTAGACACGTTTTTAAACTATTTTTGTCTCTGCCTGTCTGTCTCTCTCTCTCTCTTAATTCGGTGTCAACATGCTGCAAGGCACAACTAAGGATGAACATTTATATATTCTTATTGCAGAATGAATGTAGTGAATAGAATGAATATGGCCCTATATATCATATTTTTGTCATAACCCCGCACAGATTACCATATCAATGCATGTCTTACTCCGAGTCTAGCGTAGCACATATCGGACACGTATTGTGTACATCCACCTGCCCAGTTAGACCTAGATACATATGCCATGAACTGTCAAATGTACTGAACCCCTTGCAAATTAAGACAGAAGTCATGCTGATTTGATTTAAAACAATGGATGCATATTCAAATTCTTCATAAAAAGAAGACCCTTCTGTCAAGTACAAACAGCCTAGTCTTACGTTATCAGTTCCAGAGCAATGTCTTTCCTTAGCCCAATAATATTATGCCGAAATCGCAAGGAGTTGAAACTTTTGGCTTAGTCCACAACCTGGTGTAGCATGGGGTTAACTTTTGCAAAGATACATTGACTCCATTATAACACGTGCGCCCTCTAGGGGGCCTGCTGGTAATATTTACAGCTTATCCAATGCTGATCTCGCATTATTCTTGCAATTTCAATAGAACTCATGCTTCGAATCTTTGTCCCCATTGTTTTCGCATTTTTTTATGCATCAGTGAAATATACACCATGTTGCAGACGCTAAAATTAAATTAATTCAGAATCTAAAAGAGTATGTGTTGATTGGTAAAATATTGCACTTTCATGGGCAGGGGTTCCCAGTTTTCCTTGCCTAATATTAAGACAATTTAACTGGACCACGCGGTTACCTTCATTTATTGCTACAACTACCACAATAGCTTGCCTTCAAGTGACCTCTGTGGCACCGTGGATACGTGGTAATATCATGTGTAATAAAGAGCATAATCCTGTTGCTTCTCAGGCAAAATATTTAAAAACTTTTTTATTGCTACTAACAATTAAAATCGTGCTCATCTGAAGTACCAGAATAATCCCAGATCGAATTCCCCGTAAAAAAACACCACTAATTCTAGTGCATGACTCTGAGTTGCCTTCATATGATTCCCCGAGATCACAGCCCGATGAGCGCACACGACAGAAAGCAATAGAGAGTCTGCGGAGATGCTAAGGGGGCAAGCTCACAAGAACATAGGGATTAAACACACACACACACACACACACACACACACACACACACACACACACACACACACACACACAAAAAACAAAGGCCCAGGTCAACATCTGCCATCCGCACGTCGAGGAAAGCTGTTGAATCAGCGTGCAAATGGGGACTGAATGAGTTAAAACAATCGAACATATTAGATTAAAACTCGGCCGGCAGATATTCTTGTGCTAAATTCTTGAGGAAACAAACTTTAACTTTTAAATGAGATAATTTTATACCTGTGCGGTGCACTTCATTCAAATCACAGACAAATGATGACGCAGCGCTATTAATTCAACAAAATCAATAAAATGTGAATTCATACTAGACATGCTTCTCAGTCAGGGTGAGCAATATTTGGAGTTTAACCTCACACTGTGTGGAATAATTTCAACAATTGCTTCGTAGAAGGCTCCTATTTACAAGTTTCAGACCCACCCATAATGCATTTTTCATTCTTTATCGAACTCTAAATAGAGTTCCAAAAGGGATATAGTTTAGCAGCATATAAGACTTTGCACTTTGCCTCACAAGAGAATCGTCCGGGAGTGTTGGGCAACATGTAGCGTTGTGACAGCTAGCAACATTTATATTTTGGCATTAAACTTGATTTAGTAACAATTTAATTGAGTTGCGACGGCTTCACACACACACACACACACACACACACACACACACACACACACACACACACAGATATATATATATATATATATATATATATATATATATATATATATATATATATATATATATATATATATATATATATATATATATATATATATGCGACAGAAACTACTCAGATTTCACTCTTGGAATGAATAAAGTGAAACTGTCTTCTAGAACTTGATATTGTCAACAGCGAAAAAAATGCTATAACCGACTTGTCAACATACATTATGCTCAATACAGGCTAGGCGCAGGCCATGGTGTTATATGTGAGGGAACCGAAATTCACATATGCATACTTAAATATGTACCAGTAATGTGTCATGTCCCGCATATTCTTTAATGATATAGCTACTTTGTATATCGCACTTTACGAGAAAGACGGTATAAAGTGCCCCGGGATATTGTGCGAAGCGTGTGGGCGTTTAAATTTTGGATTTCCCTGTTCACATTATGCATGTTTAAGGTAATTATGGAAATGTTGTATATGAGTATAGACTCTCATATTTGAATTATAATATAATAGGTTACATTATGGTCTCATTATATTTTATTTTATGCAGTGCCGTGATTGCATGTTATCAATAATTTTTAGCGCAAAAAAAATCTAGTCATGTATTTAAGTTGCCGTGTATTCGGGAAGAAACATACGCACACCTTAAGATTTCCTGTATTTAAAACTTACAGGTAAAGACGACTGCGGGCGACTGATCTTTAAGCCAAATACTGAAAACATATTCATGTTCTCTTACACAGTACAGACGCAAACACTCCCAGCATTGTGAATATTGCATCGCAGGGGCAACACGTATAATCTGAGGCCAGGAACACTGAGTTGTCCTGGTCTCAGTTACAATGTATATTTTTTCTTCACGAAAATAATGATGCCTCCCTCATCACTCGAGTCGCGATAAAATACCTGATGGCAGTCAAGATGTCACACGTTTCATGATGGAAGAAAGTTTACCCTAATATGCTGTTGCTTTGTTGAATTTATTTTCTGAAGATGTGCTATTCTTTTAGACGAATGCACACATATTTAAAAAAAAATGCATGTAAGACGGTCGAAAGGATATTCGTATCTTTTTCTGTAGCCACTTGAGTTTGCGGATCTGATCACCACTATGTGATAAGGCAAGTCAGTCTAATTCAATAGGCAACACTTAAAATATTTCGTCCAAACGGATTATCTGATAACCTGAATTTCAACATCACTATTTTATCGCTTTAATGATCTGAACCTCAGTTGTCTGGATGCCAGTATTACGTAGTTTGTAACTTTCCTTGCGGAAAACGTAGCATTTCTGTTTTGGTGAATTTCATATTTAAGAGGTGTCACATCGTAGAAAACTAACACAGTCAAATTCTGTAACACTACAGGTGCTGGGTGAGTCGTCTTGTCCCATTTAGGTCACCGTGACTAACATCATTTTGTCATCAAAGCGGGGTTGGTCTCCGCGCAGGTAACATACAGGTCGCCAGTGTAAATTAGCGGTATCAGTGTGTCTGCCGCCCTTGTTCATTACTTTCAATGAGACACTTGGTTACTTCAACATACATTTTAATCTAACAACATATAATACTTACATGACAGGAATAAAAATAGTGCGATCGGCTGGCGAAATAATCCGACGGGTTGTAAATTATCGAGTGCTCCCCAAGAGATAGCCTCCATAATGTTTTTGTTTTGTTTTCACCTGAGCATATTTTAGCGGCAGCTTTCATGTAATATATCACACCTGTCCGCAAAAAAATCCTTTAACTTTGCAGTCTGGCGTTGTTTTGGGTAAAATCCACAGGGGAATGGAGTAGACTGAAAAATGTAGCCGGCACTGAAATGTCAACCAGGCTCCCATGCAGCCATACTGGCAGACCAGGTACACAATACAATGAATATCAGCTCAGCTATGTGTGCATGGAGCAGCTGTATGACCTGTGTCAAGGTCGCCTTGTCAGCCAATCAAATGCCATTGTCGCGGTGGGGAAATTGTTGAATATGCATGCCTTTGATGAAGTAATCAATTTCAGTAGCAGAACCTATTATAGGGTCTATTTAATGCAATAAGTCGTAATTGATCTTGAACGACCTAGGAGTTAAACTCCGCTCATTTTGCGTTGTTTTACTTTGTTGAAACAACAGTCGAAGAGTCAATTGGACACTGTTTAGCCACCTGTTGACAAAGTGTTATGAGTTTTGTAATACACGACTTACAGCCTGGGGATACACAATAATAGCGTTTTAACCTCCAACAGTATAATGTTATATTGTAAACACATTTATTTTCTCTGGATTTCCTTATCGTTACAATAACTACTTTAGAGGCTCTTCAGTACAGAGACAGAAAAACATACTGGACAACACAGAAAACAAAGGGAGACAAAGTGACAGCTGATGAGAAATTGTCTTCAAGAGGAGTATGTACCAGTGATACTATTACAGTTATCAGAATCATGGGGTTACTTGATATTAACCAATATTTCTGTTAGAAAATAAAGCGTCTGGAAACCACAAGAAACGGCATCGAAGATAAAAGCAAGGAACCAAGTAGGACCACGAGGGTCATGTAATAATATACGTGTAGTTAACGTGTCAAAAGATACAATAGTCCAGCTGAATATATTACACCTGGAAACAACACAGGGAATCCTGATTGTCTTAAAACAATACAGGTACATTGACCATTTTCATTTATTATTAAATTCCATGTATTAGTTCTGCTTGCAGATCAACTACTTTCCCAGTGCAAGGAATGCGGGGCGGGGGGGGGGGGGAGCGTAGTAGCACACTGGGCATTTATATTTACCGCACTTGCGAAGAAACCCTTTTCGGTACTTAGCATCAGCCATTATTTTTAAATCTCTTTACCACCCGTACCTGGTAAGTCCCGGAGCAAAATTATTACCTGTACCAGCGTACTGGGACCCTCACGCCCATCCCATTCGTTAGTGCTGTACCGCGATGAGGTAAACGTTTGACAGTGCGCTACCCATGATAAACTTATAAAGTTAACTCCAGTATAGACTGAAGCGTTGATGCATCAATAACAAGTTTTATCACACGTAAAGGAACATAATCCGTAATATAAACCAGCAAGACGTTCTGAGATTATTTTTGTGAGGTCAGCTAAGTAACTCATAGAAAATTTGATGCGAGGTTCAGTGAAGCGTCGCGATTAGACAGAAATACATGCAGTGACAAACTGTAACCAATGTATTTGTCAACTAGGATATTTTATTCAAATACGAACATTGATATACCAATACAACTACAATAGAAAGTAACAGATCTAGACCATATTTTGAACTTTAGTCGATAATAAATTGTCATTCAATTTATGCACGGATGCCAATCATGGATTTTGTAATTATAAAGTTAGTGTATCACTGCCAACCTGTAGCAGGAAGCGACTATGGGAAGTTGCCTCTCGTGGTTTTGCTCGCTAAGGTAAGGTAGTTTCATAACAGTGTAGTGTACATGTATTTGCCGTGTGGTGAAGTGCCTATTTTATAAAGTACCAATAATGCTCGCAATGAACAGCAAACGAGTATGTGCAGCAGCGTTCAGTTGAATATTATACCATGATTCATGGGACAGTACGTGGTCCCTGGTCAATTTGTCTGTCAGGAGGTTAATTTCCCATTGCCTGCCATATATATAATACCTGAAACTTTCTTCTAAATTTCAAATTTTTTGAATATGATTTGTTCCTTTCATAAATTTGTTTGCTATTATGATTTAGAACAATACAGTTTTTCAGTGAATGGTACGGAACAGGACTTTGCTCTTAGAATATCGGACTTGATAGTGTTCAAATGGTACATGGGCTCATAGAATTAGGTTTGTTAAGTTTCTCTTTGTATTAAATATAAAACAGACGTTCTGGGCGGTTTAACCATCCCCCCCCCATCCACCCCCCCCCCCCAGCATAGCCAGAATAACGCCCCAGGAGGTCAGCTCAGCAGGCAGAATTTTCCACCAAAGCAGACCGAGCTCCCAGATTACCTCTGCTACACTGACGCATGGACAAAACACGAAGATAGGTCTGTTTAGCAGGCAAGACCTAAATGGACTGCTTTTCAGATTACTGAGTTTTCCAAATTTGACCAAATGAGAAATGGGGACACTGGCTGTGCTAAACACAATTGCCTACGGAACAGAACAATCTCCGTGTTTCCTCCAAGTGTAGAGACAAGACGCAGCTTGGTCTACTTTGCAGGCAACGGGCACAGAGACAGTGAACATAAATTTGATACATGTATAGACAGAACAAGACTAGAAAGGTTGATGTCCGGCGCTATGGAAGGAGACGATCGTGCACCAGATCGGTATGAAAAATAAGAGATTATTCCTGGAATTACGCAATAGGAAGATCTGCGTTACTCCATCTGAACTCGACACCAACACAATAAACCACTCAACAAGAAAATTATTTCTATGGTGCTTTGCCATTATGTTAAGCATTCATGTAACTATCAAAGCAGGAGATGACTGACATAGAAAATGGCAAATGAAAACGAAATCATGCTGTACTCAAGCCCACCTGGTGGAGGAACATAATGTCTGCTTCTAGTCTTTTTGCAAATTGAAAGTGGAACAACTGTGAATATTGCCAGAAATGGAACCAGCCAAGCTTGTCCTGCACAAAAAAGAAAAAAAAAAAAGAAAAAAAAGAAAGAAAGAAACCTGTGAATTTATAAACATGAGGAAATGAGAATACCACTGGTTTCAAAGCTTGTCCACCCCATTGGTATCGACTTGACC
The DNA here is from genome assembly GCA_964020975.1 of Hermodice carunculata. Lineage (NCBI taxonomy): Eukaryota > Metazoa > Annelida > Polychaeta > Eunicida > Amphinomidae > Hermodice > Hermodice carunculata. The sequence continues at coordinate 16,947,802 of OZ026627.1, forward strand.
GAGTTCGATTAAGTGGAGCCCGTATACGCTGAAAAGGGTGAAAATTTTGCCCCGGTACAAGGAAATCAAAATCAGAAAATTTAGAATAGTTGCTGGTACGAAGTACGGAAAATAAAGGGTTTGTAGTATACCAGCACAATAGATAAATATATCCACTACGCCAATACGGAAAATCTATTCACCCCATTCCTTGCCCCTCCTCTCCCAGTCCAGGAGAGAGATCAATTGTGCTGCTTGCTTGCCTTGCTGGCTCTGTTATCGTGTCATAATCCCACATGGTCTGGGCCCCCGACGGATGTTCCCCAAAAGTAGACATCTTTATTCCTATTTTCCCCTAAAATCGCCCATTTATCCTTGATCCTTGAAATCGTGTCAAATGATGCCTTGCCTTTGAAAAATAATGGCCATGTTAGCAAGTTCGGTCAAACACCTGTCACGATCCCATAGTCCAATACTTTCGGAAAGGTAAAGTGGATTCCATGCAATGTAGCACAGTGAAGGACACCATGAAATTTACAGCTTTTGCCTCAGAAGTTGCATGTGGCAGCAGCAGTTCTGTAATATTATTTCTGGGCAGTGTGGCCTATCTGTACAAAATTTTTGTATGTCTGTTTTAGTTTGAGCTGTTCGTACCTTTTCCCCTCTGCTTGCTTCAACTCTTCACAACAGGTGGCGCTGGATATTCCGGGCTGCTTGTCGGTTCCTTATTTAAAATCGACATTTATTATTTCAATAATCGTATTTCAGTTCCAAGCCATAGCCATATTTTGCACCAGGCTTTTGGGATCGAATCACAGAGGGCAATTACATCCCTAGATCTGACTCAATAATATGTCGCACCACACACCAATACGCGGACTTGACACTTTACGTTGTCTGTGTGCAGCGCACGAAACAATTTTAAAGAAAATATGAGCACGTCTTATCATAATGATAGCTATAACGGTAGAATGCATTTTTTCAGAGTTCGAACACTGTGAGAAGATCTTTTGTATCAGAGAAAAGAGAAGAGAAAAGAGAAAGAGAGTTTTAACTGAACCATATGGTGCTCTACTGATTCGTTTAGGAGCATGTTGCAGCACTTTATTAGAATCGTATTTGCAGACATCGATGCGCTCGACTTAATAGGATGTATTCTTATTAACCGATATTAACCGTGGACCTGCTCTGCCAGCTTTGGTTGCTAGGCAACATAACTATGCCTCCGTCATAATGAGGGCATATAAACAAGGACTGGAAATAATGTTTGGGGTTTTTTTTAATCAAACAAATGTCCATTTATAAATATTTCAAGCTTGTACATTTTGAAAATAATTGCACAACTTCTCTTAAGCTTTTCCTCCGCAAGTTGTAACTTTCTTATTCTATTGCACCAGAATATATATATATATATATATATATATATATATATTGTTTAATTCTGCACTTTCTATTCTAATTTAAGAATCATCTCGCTTGCGCGCCTGAAAATGTCCAGATCTGAACTGCAGTAGTACCCAGATAACAATGTTGCGTAACCACGCTGTTAAACAAAGGTTCACGACCTCTTGTGTGTAAGAGCCATCGCTCTCCCAAAGTTGGTTGACGAGGCTAGTAGCCATAACTTTTCTACATTTGGATCCTCATGGTGCTGTAAATTTTCATATGACTCATTTTCATGATAATATCAAGGTCACGGCGCTGTGTCTATTTGGTCATCCCGAGTGGCACATAAATTGATATAGGTGATGACTCATCGACTTGCCACTTGCATTTGATGATACAGGTAGTTGATACCTGGTTGTTATAGTTACAGACATATGCCTTCATCGATTTATGTCCATAAAAACTTAAACTGTAGTGATAGCCTTCTGCAAACAATAAATGAATAAATAAATAAAATAAAATGAAATAAAATAAAATAAAATAAAAAAATAAAATAAAAAATAAAGAGTTTGGCACAAACACATTTTTGAAAAATCGTAAATATATACAGGAAAAGAGAAGAGTTTCTATTAATTTTAAAGCTTTTACCAGTGCTTGACTGACACAATTTAAAACTAGATATGCTGATACTTAGATAAAGGTTTTCTCTGCAGGGAATTTGATCTTGCAATCATAATAAATCTAAGGTCAGGAGCATGCATTTTCTCGGGATAGGGGGCCTGTGCTGCATTAGAGTTGGAAAGGTTTGTCTATTTTATGACCAGTGTTGTTGTTGATTGGAGGATGGCAGTCCATCATGGTTAAATAAATATCCGGCAGGACAATATGTGTCAAACTTAAAACAAAGTAAGCCCATGATTACTCCAATTTCCCATTAAATATGTCGCACTGCACCAGCTGTGACACACATATATTGTACGTACAGCAGCATGCTCCTAAAACAATTCAGATTATTCCATTTTGAAAAGTGACTAAGGGGAAATTTCTTTCATCAAACATGAATGAATTGATCGATAACAAAAGGACCACCGCCCCATACTATGAGACATATCGTTGTATGTATCACCTGCATGCAGTGAGTCACTCGACCTGCATCTCCATGTATTGTCGCATGCCCATGCAGGTAACACTCTTCCGCTCTGACCGGTCGTCAACGACAAGCCGGGAAAACGTGTTTGCATTTGTCTGTAATGTTGAGCTTTCACGAAAGACAGTTTTAGTGGAAACGTACTAGCATATAAATACTTAGTATGTGGCTGGACAACGTGTTTTATTGCGCATGCTTTGGGTCCTACCTCTCACGGCAAAGCTGTCATAATTATTGCCCATCCACATAATGTCTCATTATGTGGACCGGTAAGGGCTAAGTGCCTTGGTAAGATCTAGGTTTTAGGTGTCGTTTTACCTGTCTGGACATTGGAAGCTACACTTACAACACAATTATGCAGACCTGGTGTAGATTAACACGCGTTGTTATATCTCAATTAACAATGTGCACATGACCCTGGACAGGGGATTTTGTTACATGTGCTGCAAAAGAGCATCTCGATGAAGACAAAAATACGAAGGAAGGAAGGAAAGATTGAATGAAGTTTCAGTAACGCTGTTGTATAATTATGAAACTAGTTAGAAACGACGCGAGTGGAAAGTTGTGGCTCTTTTCGTCTTGTGGAGAGGCCTATGTCCTCATTATAACGGAGTACTACAGCATAACGCTGTATCTTCGATCAGGAACAATTAACACCAACTGGTCAGCCGGTGAAGATTAGCTTGCCTACTTGTCTGTCTAGGATACAGGATATTTGTTCCTTTTGAACAAGAGAAGTGCTGGAATCTTGGGGGGGCTGGTGGTGGTGGTGTCGTAAATTGTATACGGCAGTCATTGAAACATCTGCCTGTTGAATAACATAATCACTGTGGATCAATGAGAAGAGGCCTCTTGGTAAATTAAAATGCAGCTTAATTTCTAAAGTTAAAAATGCATTATCTGGAGCAAATAGGAGGAGGATTCTATGTCGATCTCGGGTTTATCCAGACAAGGATTCTGTGTCCGTGGCTGTGTATTCAGCTGACAGCTCATGTTACGTTTGCCGCTTGAAACCTGTTGCATTATACAATGAATGGTATAATGTGAAAAAGAAGGTGTTCAATATTACGAACATATCGTAAATTCATTTATTTCGCTGCATTTTTATTTTTGCTTTTTTTCCCTGATGGCACAAAGTTGTGAAAATTAAAACACAATGCAATATAATTTTTTAACGTAGGTTTAATAGGACAAAGCACAAAGTAGTGAGCTTAAGACCTCACCTCAATGCCTGCAATGTAAAAACCGTAAAACTTTTACACGTGAAAATAAGTAGACTACAATATGCCCACGAACTTCAGTGCGTATGCAAAGAAGTCCACATAATTTGTCAAAAGCAAGAAAGGGTATCCTGCGGCAATTTACACGTCCCTCTGTCCGTGTTCTTTTCTTTTATGATACTCGTTGAAAAGTAGTAAATCTCTATCAATCGTGTCTCGTAGAAATGTTAGTGGAAAGAAAGCAACCACTGTGAGACATGACAAAAGACTTAACGGCAAGCTTTCATCTTTATGGCTGGTCGGGGGTGGCGGGGTCTAATTCCAAGCGATGGCAGGGTATATTGCATGGAGTGTCATGGCGTCACGAGCCCTCCAATTCAATTCATAATTTCCAATTTTCCAGAAATAAAAATAAGGAAGAAAAATATATGCTGTGAAATTTAGGGCTGTTAGATGAGGAAGACCCCCCACCCCCACCCCCACCCCCACCATTGAAGCGCGAATTTAAAGGAGCTGTGGCCTTCAAAGAAAGCAACATATTCGCCCAACCCCCACCCCACCCCGGCATAATACGGAGCCCAAGGGAATTACGGACGACAGAAAGGCGAAAGTATGGGGTGAAGAATGTTCCAAAGCGAAGCTAAAAAAAAGTCACATTCTAATGTCCTAAATAACCCGGCGCTTGTTTCCCGTGTTAAAATACACAGCTGCTATTAACCTTTGTTAAGTTCCAATCCCTGTGTAAGAAAACCCTAGATCTAGATGTAGAACGAAACAAAATCCTATGGCATTACATATTCGGTAATGTGGGCCTATCTCCAAAACATGTCAATGTTCCAACCAATTTAATTCCAATGTTAGTTTTAGCCTGCCATGCGTTTGTCACCTTAGTGACGCATCGCTGACAAAGACCAGGGCAGGAAATAATATGAACACGTGTGATATCAACATTTGATGCTTGATTTGATCTAGAAATGGAGTCCAAAATGGCAATAAATAAAATACATTCTTACCCATGGCAGTGGTCTCGGTGTCTCCAACTTCGTTCATGCTTCATTCTTACGCACTAACATCTGACTTGTATCCAAATACCTGTGGTTTTTTTCGGACACCCGTGTCCATATTCACTGAAGCAACAGTGAATTAATTCGGGTAGTAGAATAATATCATAAATCCATGGCGGACCATTCTCTGGTCTTGTCCCAAGTGAAAGATATGGCTCAAAACCAAATCTGAATGCAGAATGGTCTGTATGTTATGTTGTTATCCAATGGTTGTCTTTGGAATGGGATTCCACCTGAGGCAAAGCTGGTGGTGGGGTTTCCCCGCCTTACTTGTTGTCCGTTCATTTCAAGGACAAAGCCGCATGTTGACACTGAAACCAGAAAACGTGACGACATCAGTCTCGCTTGTATCTTTTAATCGCATCCACACGATGTTATCACAGAGCTTATGTCGAAACCCAGAAGATGAAATATGATGTGAATTTGTTAACTCTTTTCTATTGATTTATTTACGTAGGAAGCCAATGCAGAGAGGCCCGCTTAACTCCCTCACTGCCATTTTAACCAAAATCGATGAGCTTTGAAGTATTATATCCATACCGGGTTCAAATTCCTTGTCAAGTGACATTTGTTTCAAGTCCCAGCATGCATATAGATGCAGAGAACATGAAAATGAAGCAGGTCAACAGCTTTCCCCGGTACGCGAGCATATTGTGTCCCGTTGACTCAGTAAAAACTCCACACTGAAATAGTTAATTTTCCGCAATGGTAGCGAAAAATACGTCTGTCTCGTCTAACAGGTGTCAAAAGCCAAAAAGTATGAAGGTTATTTACCATATTCATACACATTTAATGACGTTTGATATATATTGATATTCGTCACGTGATTAAATACCTTTGATATCTTGTAGTCAAGCATTATAGGAAAAATGTGGTTCAACAATTGCTTGATAATAGGAACCTGACATGTCACAATACATGTATTTATTTTTCCGGCCTTAATTCTCTCTCTCTCTCTCTCTCTCTCTCTCTCTCTCTCTCTCTCTCTCTCTCTCTCTCTCTCCCTCCCTCCTCTCTCTCTCTTTCTCTCTCTCTCTATCTCTCTCCCTCTATATATAGACATATATATTAAAAAATTTCATAAAGGTGTTGCTGCTTTGCTTGGCTGATTCTCATTCTTTTTAAGTTTTCTTCGCACAAAGCGCTTAGCTCTGAAAATGAGGAAGACAGGCGGACCTGGTGGACGGGAGCGGGCGCACCCTGTGCCAGCCCTCTTTTCCTTGCACAAACTTTATTTTGAAGTTATCCCTGTTATCGCTTAGACTTTTTTAACCCAATGAATTCCCATAAATGGGCATGGCGCTGAAGTAGAGTGATTCGTTGAGTTTGTAAACATACAACACAATGAACGTATTTGAAAATTTCATTAGCTTGACAAAAATGGTGTTATTTCTGATGGTTAAGCATGACTGGTACAAGTACCATCATCATGGCGGTGGCATAGTTAATTTGCCTGCCAACTGAGGGGACCAGAGCAGGTCTGCAGTTAATATAGTTAAATATGAACACCTCCCATTACCATGTTCGTGATCCCTCCGCCATCATTAATTACAATATCAACAGAGAACACCACCATTGACCCCTTCCCTGGCGGACTATTATATATCCAGAGCTTGTGGGAATGTTGAACGACCACCAAAAGGGTGCAAAAATCAGATTTCTGCCGTGACCGACATTAAACTATTGGTAGCGTTTCAGACAAACGACTCTTCAAGACCCTGTATTACGTATTAGGACTGTCATATTGACGCGTGCCTCACACCATCCATATGATATCGTCAGATTGCGACTTTTTCCTTGTCGGGAGACAAAATGTAGTGCTGCCATTTCCCTTACTATTTTTATCTCTGCCTAAAATAAATTTAAAATATATTTTTATTAATGAGATCATGGACCTACTATCTGATAGTAGGTCCATGATGAGATTAATGTTATGTGCGAGGCATAGCTATGAGATCTCTATTTTTTAATCCCGCAGAGAGAAGTGAAGACAAGAAAAAAGAAAAGAAAGAAAATTAGCTACCATACAGTAAGTTCATACTAACATCACTCTGTTGGAACATGTAACATTGTGGCTAATTTACGCATATACAGTGGTCCCTGTCTGGAGAGACCACCCCAAGGACAGGCCTAAAAGTGGCTTCTTAGGACAGGTGGCCTCTCATTAGAGGTCGATTCACGGCCCGAGAAGTACGTGGAAAGAGGTAACGTTCCTACCACTCAGCCTGTACACGGTGGTTTTCTCAGAGTCCTTCGGTTTCCTGCACCTCACAATCAGGCAGGAAAGCTTACGCCTACACCTGGTTGGCCTGTTTCGCAATCCATGTAAAACATAGGGGATAGATACTGTATGATGATCAATATGTTTCAAAAACTGTTATGACAGATTGCCATTAAAAACTTCGGTTTTATGCTTGTGCTTTTGCATATCCAATGAAGTGACTGAAAATAGCAGTATGTCTATGCTAATTCAGGCAAATACACAAAATGTAGTAAGTATCGAATCTATCTATCTATCTATCTATCTATCTATCTATCTATCTATCTATCTATCTATCTATCTATCTATCTATCTATCTGTCTGTCTGTCTGTCTACTTACCCTCTACCTACCTACCTACCTACCTATCTATCTGTCTGTCTGTCTGTCTACTTACCCTCTACCTACCTACCTACCTACCTACCTACCTATCTATCTATCTATCTATCTATCTATCTATCTATCTATCTATCTATCTATCTATCTATCTATCTATCTATCTGTCTGTCTGTCTGTCTACTTACCCTCTACCTACATACCTACCTACCTTCCTACCTATCTATCTATCTATCTATCTATCTATCTATCTATCTATCTATCTATCTATCTATCTATCTATCTATCCAGCTAGCTAGCTAGCTAGCTAGCTGTCTGTCTGTCTGTCTGTCTGTCTGTCTGTCTGTTTATTCACCTTATGTTTTATTTTACGCACAGATAAAGTTTGGCTCTGAAGTAGCCAATGAGGAACGGCGGAAAGTGACCTTGCTTTCAAAGAAAGAATCTGACGGGGCAGTCAAAAATCATTTGGATGCACTAAACACATGCAAGGATGAAAGTGACTTGCATGCAGCTCAGGCAACAAGGGTTTTTTATGCAGGCAATGAAGCATATATGTGGACACGATTTGTATCTCCAAAGAATATTAACAGATCAAAGACTCGGCCACATGCGAAAGTTGGGATAACCGCTATCAAATTACAAGACTGTATTTAAATGAGCTATTAGGAATAGCGATAAATTGATGTTCACTGAAACGGAGTCTTCAATGGGCCTCTGACCCTGTGGAATATGTTCTACAGGGTACACGGAAGACGCCAGTTGCTGCAGCGTTCAGGGTCGGGGGTTGGCAAAGATGCCAACATTCAAAATGCCATTTCAAGGACATTTAAGTGAGAATATCAGGGACACAGTATATTTAACACAGAATTCATCAGAAAATACTCAGTTTTAATGCGGGGCAAACGCCTGATGGACAGGTTGCACCTCTGGGTTGGGGGTGGGCGTAAGAGATTCCCTTACTCTGTTCTGGGTCATTTCGTAGTTTCCGTACCGTGTAGGGGGGGGGGGGGGGGGGGGGAGAGAGAGAGAGAGAGAGAGAGAGCATTGTAACAAAACTTTAGTGTGTTCAACCATTTTGATTCAATTGATGGAAAAAATAGGCGGAAAACATGGACAAACAAGGACCGATCTTGTTCCATAGCCAGGTCCAGAGCTGAACAGTCCATAACAGGTTGAGTTAGCTGACCACTGTTATGTGTACTGTATATTGCGAGGTGTTTAACCCTATACCCAGATAACATTTGTTTGTATGGCTACCACAGTCACGCCTCACATGCGCACTACGCACTACCAAGACCAGTGGGCGGTGTTTAACCCTATACCCAGATAACATTTGTTTGTATGGCTACCACAGTCACGCCTCACATGCGCACTACGCACTACCAAGACCAGTGGGCGGCTGGCCTTTCATCTTTTTTAGTCATGTGCCAGCGTTTGTGACAGCCCACGGCCAGCTCCTAATAATCGGGTGTACAAAATTCTAACTCTTTGTACCTTTGTCGTTCATATGGAAAAAGAAAATAAGTCAGTCACAGGAGAATATTTGCCATTGTTACAAAATGGACACAATCTGAAATAAAGAATATCATAAACATGTGCACTGATGACAATGTATACAGAAATGTAAATTAGAGCCCTCCAAGGGTTGCGAGCCTACTGCCGGGTAGGAGTTATAGTGATATTGAAAGCTATATTCATAAATGCATACCTATATGTAATCATCCATAGACCATACATATGGGACGGGAAAATTAACTGTTCATTTACACTTTTGTATACCGTAGGCGTAGGCCTAGGCCGTAGCTGTTTCCGTGAATGCTAGAATTTGAAACACTAATATAAGACCTGGCCCATCCTGACGTAAATTCCAATTTATTGCATTCATGCTTGTTTTGTTAAATGGAATCTTGTAACTTTTGATTGGAAATATCTCTTTTGCAGCGAATTCATTGCCCAGACGGCAAGTTGGAATTGTCTGGCTGTACCACGGCTGCACTCCCTGCAATACTGGTGACGGTAGGGTTCTGGGCGTCCCCTCATGAATGTAAGGCTGAATGATCTTTTCCTCTGCTGCTTCAGCTTCTCTTATTAATTCTTTTTCATCGTCATCAGACCACGTACATAAAAAACCTCAATTCATACTCTCCAGAATCACCATGCTTTGCCCAGAAAAAAACACAAAAACAATCATACAAAATTGAAAAATAACTGGAGCGTGACCATTTGAACAAAATTGGTAGAGACCCACCCAAGGTGCATTCCTACCAAGTTTGAGGTGAATCTGGCAAGTGGCTTTGGAGAAGAAGTCGAAAATGTGAATTGTAGATGCCGAAGGATGGACGGACAAACAATGGATGCCTAACCACCACATAAGCTCAGCTGGCTGACAAGTCAGCTGAGCTAAAAATATGCAGTGTTACAAAAATATGAATTGAAGGTTGCTCCTCCCATCTACATTGGGAAGACTATAACTGCGCACACAAAGGGCACAACAGCCAAGTCAATATTCCGCACATTATGTATTTTGCTTGCCTGCCTAAATTGACCAATCTCCCGGTTTTCTTCACATGTGTAATAAAACACGGAGTTTTGTGTGCTTCTGTGGAAACTTTTCTGCTGAAATGACAGAATTTCAATTTCTTCAAGAGGTTTTCACTAAATGATCATATGCCAGACTGCGCCACTACATTATGACCTTTTTCATATTTTTTCCATTGTCTAACATGTGACGTTTCAATTGATATATATATATATATATATATATATATATATATTTATACATATATATATACATATATATATATATGCATATATATGTATATATATGTAAATATGTGTATATATATATATATATATATATATATATATATATATATATATATATATATATATATATATAGGTTACTGCCGGGTAGGAGTTATAGTGATATTGAAAGCTATATTCATAAATGCATACCTATATGTAATCATCCATAGACCATACATATGGGACGGGAAAATTAACTGTTTATTTACACTTTTGTATACCGTAGGCGTAGGCCTAGGCCGTAGCTGTTTCCGTGAATGCTAGAATTTGAAACACTAATACAAGACCTGGCCCATCCTGACGCAAATTCCAATTTATTGCATTCATGCTTGTTTTGTTAAATGGAATCTTGTAATTTTTGATTGGAAATATCTCTTTTGCAACGAATTCATTGCCCAGACGGCAAGTTGGGATTGTCTGGGTGTACCACCGCTGTACTCCCTGCAGTACTGGTGACGGTAGGGCTCTGGGCGTCCCCTCATGAATGCAAGGCTGAATGATCTTTTCCTCTGCTGCTTCAGCTTCTCTTATTAATTCTTCTTCATCGTCACCAGACCACGTACATAAAAAAACCTCAATTCATACTCTCCAGAATCACCATGCTTTGCCCAGAAAAAACACAAAAACAATCATACAAAATTGAAAAATAACTGGAGCGTGACCATTTGAACAAAATTGGTAGAGACCCACCCAAGGTACATTCCTACCAAGTTTGAGGTGAATCTGGCAAGTGGCTTTGGAGAAGAAGTCGAAAATGTGAATTGTAGATGCTGAAGGATGGACGGACAGACAATGCATGCCTAACCACCACATAAGCTCGGCTGGCTGACAAGTCAGACTTAGCCAATCGTAGGGCTTAAATGCGATACGCTTAGACAACAGCCTGCTCTGTCAATCCCAAACACTGACCTGGACAAGCCAACAATAAAGCCTCCCCAGGGGAACCTGGGAATCCATGGACGTTGGGGTCCCTACCAGATGCATTCATTGACACACTGATGGGGCTGATGTGTTCCTGAACCTGTTCAACAGGGAGACAAGCCGCCTCCACCTGTCCTCTGATGGGAGGCAGATAAAAGGGACTGTCAAAAATTGAATCACCCCAAAAAAACAAATTCCCTCGCGGGAGTCAGACTTGACTTGGGGGATTCACAATGAGGCCTTACTTCACACACAGATTCAACACAAACTGTGTGTCCTACAAGTTGGCCCTGGTCCTGAGACCGCAAGAGCCAGTTCTCCAGATATTTGTGCAGCTGGATCCCTTGCAGGTGCACAAAGGCTGCTACCTTGCTCATGACCCAAGTGAAGAAGTGCGATGCCATTGCCATACTGAATGGACCAAGACACTGAAACACTCCTCTGTTAACCATGAAATGCAAAAACTTTCTGAGAGCACGGGGTTATGAAAATGTGAAAATACGAGTCTTTCAGGTCTATCGAGGTTGCAAAATCAGCCTGTCGCATTGCCGTCATGATGGTGGTGGGAGTCTCCATCTTGAAATGCTGCACAAGAAGATGCCTGTTGACACGCGACAGGTTGATCACCGGTCTTTGTCCACCATCCTTTTTTGGCATCAAAAAGAGATGACTGTAAAAGCCTGGAGACCCAACATTGAACATCGGTTCAATGGCCTCTTTGTCTACCAGCTTTTGTATGGCCTCGTCCAAAAATGCCTGGTCCATCTCTTCGCAAAGTCTAAACAAGAAAAGGACTCTTGAAAGTGGAGGGTTGCCCTCAGCAAACTCCAAGTAGCCATGACGGACGACATTCCTGACAAAAACATGCCCCATTGATCAATCCTATTGGTCACAGAACGACACTAGTGGACAGCCTGCCAATCCTCGCCAAGAATACGGAGATGGATCGCAGACTGGCAGGCCCCAAGAGATGTCAGATGACACATACCCATCCCTAGGGAAGAGGTGCTGGCTTCCGGTTGCCCATAGAACCAAAAGAGATCGACTTTGAAGGCTGGCCACCTTTCTTAGTAGGCTTCAGCCTTTGCTTCTGCTATGGCCTTGGCCAGCGCCCAGCCATGGCAGGCTGAAGGCGGGAGGGGCTGTGCATTTGGACGTCCTTGCACCCCACAGCAAAGCCTAAACCAGAGACTTTTGCCACTTCTCCTTTGTCATTTGATTGGCCCTCTCAACGGAGGAGGGGTGGAACCAACCCCTGACTGAACAGCCCTGGACCAAAAGGGTCCAGGGACAGATAGTAAGCAGCCTTGCTGAACTCCATCAGCAGGTTGGCCTCAGAGTAGTGCATTACGTGGCATCAAATTAACATTAGCATTGAGTGGATTGGCCCCACTAAGTAGGGGGCCCACAGCACAAGCCCGAGACTGCTCAATGCCTAGCAGGGTCTCTACCAAACATTTGATGGAAGATGGTGCCGCGGGGCCATCATGCGCCTTCTCCAAAAGGCGCATGGCGGAACACCCCGAACAGTCCAGGAAGGAGCCCACATTTGTCATAACTCATGCATCCTGCTGAATTCCCAGAGGGATAAGAGAGGTAGGGTTACAAACTTGGAGTCCTAGACAACCAGGTCCCCTTAAGGAGCGCCCATCATTGGAGAAGAGAAATTGTACACTGACTGACTTGTCCAGTACAACTCCAGCCTGGGCTTGGGCTTGGCAAGCAGACGACCCAGGGCTGGGCTGTCCCTGGAGGATCCTTTTTCTGGAAACAGGGTTCTCTGGGGATGGCCCTGGCATGCACTAGGTGAACAGGCCTTGGGGTCGGGGCAGCAACACTTGCTGCAACCTCTTGCACCGGCCCAGTCGACTCTGAAAAAGTGAGACCTTTAGCTTCCACGGGGGTGGAGTCAAGCACCCTGTCCCGCCGCCACATCTGCATAGGTCACCGGGGATGCCACTTCCCCAACAGAAGAGAGATTGACTGCCTGATCAATCTCCATTGGAGTGGAAGATGATGGCAGAGCCTCCAACTTGAACCGATTGACTCCCCGGGTGGAACTACTCACCCAGACATCTGATCCATGTTTCACTTTACCACCCTGCAGAATGGAAACTACCGAGCGAGAGAACTGCCTTTACCCAGCAGGCGAAATACCCAATCGACGCCTTTGGTGATGTACCTTCCCATCCAGGGGAGAGGAGGAGAGTTGCTGATGATGTCTCTTCATCTTCTCCCTCCCGTGGCAGGAGCATGAAGGCTTGTGGCCAGCGGAGGGAGGTAGGGGAGAAACTGGCCGCGAAGCCTATCCCTGATCACCCTAAAAGTGATCATGATGGCTGAGCGCTCACCACCAAGAATATTTAATGGTCTGTCACCTGGTCTCCAAGAGACCCGGAAACAGCCCTGGCCACCATGGAGGACACAGCGGGGGCCACTGCCCTGAGCACACTAGCCAACTTGGGCTTTGGCATGGCCGACTCAATAAAAGATTTGGCAGCACTCTGGCAAGAGGGGCAAGGCAACTCCAAGTGAGCATGGGAAGGAGAAACGATCGAAGGCTCCCTCGAGGAAGCCTTCTGCTCCAACCTGCCATTCCTCCACTGTGGTGAACCGTGCCTCCACTTTGCCCATAATCACTTGTGCAGTTGCCTCTGCCTGCACAGCCAAAGCCTGACCTGGTGGGGCATGGGAAGGAAAGCCTGAAGGAGTAGCACTGACAGGGAGTGATGATGACATCACTCTGTCTCTTCCTGAAGTCACGATTGACTTTTTCCCCACCTTGGTATTCACTGCCTTAGTAATTACCAAGGTACCATCCTTTTGCTGAACTGACGAGGAATGGGCAGCAGTAGGGCAGATAGGACAGGGGCGGGGGGAGGAAGACCCTTTGCCCACAGAACTTTTCACTGGAGCAGAAGTGATTGGGGAAGGAAGCCACAAAGGGGACCTCTCTACACACAGTCCACTCAGCATCTGTAGACTGCACCTTTCCCATAGGGGTCTCAATTCGAGAACTAACCTCAATTAGAGAACCAGGGGCCTCAATTTGAGGCGTTGCCTCTAATCGAGGACCAGTATGAACAGAGGTGTTCACACTGGTCACCCCACCAATGCGTGCCTCGATTCAAGGATCAGCTTGTACACAATATTGCACATGCCCGGGCAAGCTGCCAGGTGTCTAAATGGCTACATCTGCAGCAAGTGCTGTGACGCATGCCACAGAAGGCCCCACTTGAGGAACACTGCCCTCTCGCTCACGAGATGCCTCAGCACAATATAGCCCTCTTCTGGCATACCCAATGTCAACCTGACAGACTGTCTGCCACTGATGGGGAGTTCATCATCAACAAACATCGCATGGACTCTCCTCAGTGCAAAAAACACAGCTCCTACGCATGCAGGATGGTCATCCCGAAATGACATCTTGTGATGGTTGGTGTCCCAATGGAAGTCCAAGTCTTCATCCATATCCATGGATCTCACCACGTGTCAAACACCTAGACCAGGAGCAGTCTCCTGGAAAACCTATAAACTACCTCATGAAGTACAAGAAAAGCCACAAAAGTACCAAAAGGTAAGAAAAGTGAATGAGCTTCCAACAAAACGCATCCATCAACGATGGGCGCCAGAGTAGGAAACTGATTGCGCATGATGGCTAGTATGCAGGACTGCCACTAGGGGTACTCTGACACACCACAGGGCATCTAGGACAGTCACTGCAGCAGCATGGATCAGCACTGGACCCACAGAAATTTGGGAGTTCTGGCAAGGCACCTAAAGTGTGTGGAGACCAGCTACAGTGACCTCTGGTGTTGTAATGTGTCCTTAGCATATGTATTTATAAATGTGTGTGTGTGTATATATATATATATATATATATATATATATATATATATATATATATATATATATATATATATATATATTACCCGTCTTGGGAAAACAACTTTTCTGAATACTTTGCTTATTTTTCATATGATCTGTAGCCCCTATAACATTTCAACTATTGTGAAAAAACCACAATTTGGTAATCCTCAGGGGTGGTCTTTCAAGACAGGTTTCACTTTATAATCCTCTCACCTGGACAATAAAAAGTACAACTAGCCTTAAAAATAGGACAAGCAAAAGAAACTATGATGCATAATTTATTTTGTCATCAGTCCCAAAATCTGATAAGTTATCACCACAATCACATTTGAATAATTATACACACCGTTTTCAGGACCAGAATTGGACCAATTCATACAAAACATCAGGATAAATGATTTCTGGCCTTGTACTTTTATAAAGGGCCCAAAATCCCACTGTGACAGGGCACTCAATGTGGCCTAATATACATGTAGTAGTAGGGATAGCATCTTAAAGATAAGAATGCAAGAAATCCCACACTTTTTGTCAGTGATCTTGGCATAACCGACCCTTTTGGAGAAGGATATTTTTGTTTTAAGTATTTACCTGCACACACAGTAAAAAGCTGTATCAATTCATCCAACAAACTGGAAATTTAAAATCTATTCTAAGTCATTTCTCAAAGCTGCAGTTTCATGACAAGTACAATAGATCTCTGTCCCATATGCATCACCAGTGCCAAAAAGAGACATGCATATTACTTTCCTAACACAAAGCACGGGGTTCGTGCCTGTCAATCATGGAGTACACGCCTGCATATCACTGTCACAGACAGGGCTAGACACCCCTTTCTCACAAAATTAGTGTCTTTTAGAGAAACTTAAGTTTACAAGTGCCAAAGTCATATTCATTTGGAGCTCCCTAGGTTGGTTACATGAACAAATTTCCATCTGCCTGTACTAAGTATTCTTCACAGTAGAATCTCCAATTAAAACCACCTCCACAAAGAGACCATTTCTATACTTAGACCACCAATTTACAGACCTGGTTTTGTTTATCCTTAATTAAATCATACCCCATTAAGACCACTCCTCTATCAAGACCATATTTCCTCGGTCCCTTTGGTGGTCTTGGGATATTCCACTGTATTTTCAAAATATTAGTAATATTCTGCTTCCCCGCACAGGCAGAAGCCTGTATCTCGCCAGGCAAGACTATGGCTACTAACACAACCAGGTATGCAGTTGTGGGAGAAAATTAATAAAGTATGCCTCGTATTCACAATGTGCCAAAATGTATCAGCTATTAACAGAAATATTTGTCTTGCTCCTGGTTTTAACCTTAATGTAGTATCTAGAAAACAAGACGCCCATGCGCCTAATGCTCTGCTGACCACCATCACCAAATAATCATTTGCTGAAATGTATTTAATCCATGACTTTGAAAAATTAATTAAGCTTAGTCTTCAGAATCAAGCTTCCACGATACACATTTGTGGTAAATTTGGCATCACTCGCCTTATTCTTCTATCACGATATTTAATTAAGGGTCCCTTTCTTAAGCGTTTAAAGAAATTGAAAAATAGGTTAAGGTCCCACATTCATTGGGTCAAAGTGACCTAAAAAGTAAGTCACCAAGTAGAGTTTTATATACAATATACTCAAACGAAATTTTCATCTGTATGCTCCATTCTCTTTGTCACTGATATCCAAGCCACACCCCGCCATTATAAAATCACCTTTTTCAACTGTACAGGCCTGGTGACCTCACAATTATGTATCAAGGTCACTTATATTACATAACATTTTAGCATTGGACATGGTCTACATACACTCCTATAAATTTGGCAAGTGTAAAACCTGGGGATAAGACTAGATTTCACCATTTTCACATGTAAATAAACAAGACTTGTGATCCTTAAGAATTTTCTCAGAGGGTATTTCAAGTTTTGAAAGCGTAATATACCCGCATTTGGGGGTTAACGGAAACACTGATTTTCAAGATATGGATTTCATATCTTAAAACATATTTTGGCTCGTAATTTCCATCAAATTATAGGTGGTGCCACTAGTATCAAAAGCAACTGAGACTTTGACCACCTCCTGCCACTGTATTTCTTGTAAATCTAAGGATACTACAGTGCTCACAGGATTTTTATATTTTGACCCATATATTACATAATACTATAGGTGGAGCCACCAATAATGAACTTGACCTTCATTTTCATACATTTCATAAGTCATTGAAAGTTACGTGCGGCTATGTAAAAAACTGTGGACTGTATTGTGCTCACAAGCAAAATGTTCATGAAGGGACAGGTGGTCGGATGGATGGACAAACAGGTGGGAATGATCGCATAAGCTCTGTGACCTGTGGTCAGAAGAGCTGAAAAAAACCTGCTTTGTAAAGAAAGGGCGATCCCTCACAAGAGAGTTTTTTAAAAACAGAAAACACTTGATTCTTTTCAAAAAATTAATATAATCATAAAGTTAAAAAGGAGAGCTTCAAATTAGCAAGTTCGAATCATGTGAAACAGTACGAAGAAGCTAGATAAGAGCTTTACATGTCACTATCATATCCTTACAAAACATCATCTATCGCAGCAGACTACATACAACATATGACAGACAATAGTGAAAAGGAAAAGGAGAGACTATCAATAATTTTTAACACACTATGTACAGGAACTACCATGGTGATCAATGGTTCCTAACATACTGATGTACAGGAACTACTAGAGATCAATGATTCCTTGCACACTGATGTACAGAAACCCATGGAGATCAATGGCTCTGCTGTACATGGACACTTATGACAGGAAAAAGTGGCTCTGCACAAGAATGAGCCTGTCAGTGTAGGTAAAGAGACAGCAAAAAAGTATATTTCCTAAATGTGGTCAAAAAGGTAGGTTCTGTCCAGTGATGATGGTCACTTTCAGTACATACTTATTATTTTCTTATGGCACCTTCCGGACCTCCACGGCCATGAAGCGCCAGACTTTGCTCCAGAGCACTGTAATTTTGCATCTCTGGCTTTCATTTTTTTTTTCAAATATAACACATATAATTATTTCTTTTCAACACTTTTTATCAATGTTTTCTCTCACGTCACGTATCTTTGCCTTTTTCTTACCTTTTTCAGTGACAACTGCGACTTCAGTCAAACTACTTTAACACACTGCTCTGAATTATAATAAGGGTGCTAGATTCATGTTCATTGTAAGAAGACAATTTATTTGACCCTTTCCTCCTCAAACATGCCAAAACCGGCTGGTGGTCAAATGTCGTCTGCTTCAGTGTTTTCTCCTAATTTCAACAGTTATGAAAAACAATTTGACTGAGAAATGTACATAAGACTTATCAAGATCACATGCCCCAGGTCGACAGCTTTCCTTGGCATGGGTTGGTCACTTAGTGCCCAACCCATGCCAAGGAAAGCTGTTGACTCAGTCTTAATTTAAGGGGAAAGGGTTAAGTACCAGCATGCCTGTAGTTAGTGTACATAGAATATATTAGTCCAGGTCAACAGCTTTCCTCAGTGTGCTTTGGGTGCACCCAAAGCACACTGAGGAAAGCTGTTGACTCAGTCCAAAATGTGACACTGACAGAGTTAAATTTCATGTCAACCATCTGAAGGACATTGAGCTCCATTAATAGTCTTATGTTCCAATATACACTCTACATAACATCAAGGAGAAAGAGCAGTACTTTGTATGAATGGATACAGCTTATACATGTACTCCAAAATGATGTTTCAAGCATCTTTGCTTTTTTTCTTATTCAATTGTTTTTTCAGTTATCTTATTTTTAATCAAGCAGTTAATAGATTTACCTATTCATTCATGGTGGGGAGAAAACTAGAAGAAGCACAGTACAGCACCTAAAATGACATTTTCTGGAATACTGATATTAATATCCATTCTTTTTTACACCTGCTATACAATTATTCAGAAAGATATATATATTTCAATCATAATCTCACACGTGCAACAAAATGTAGAAATAATAAACAGATCACTTGTGGTCAATTTTCACAATGTTTGAAATTCTGGACACATAACTTTGTTGGCATCACTATGACAGCATGCATCACAGTAGCATTCATAGATGGAGACCTCCAAACAAATAAATCATGGCGACAAGACCTAACCAGAGTATTTGCAATTTGCAGGAATATACTCACGTGGCAAGTTCTGTCTAGTTTTACCGGTGTCCACATGCATGTCTGCAGGACATCAGTTCCATCTGTACACTGTTAACCCTTTTCCCTGCTTGAATTACACCTGAGCCAACAGCTTTCCTTGCCATGGGTTGGGCATTTAGTGCCCATGCCAAGGAAAGCTGTTGACCTGGGGCATGTGATCTTGATAGGTCTCATCTACAATTCTCAGTCAAATTGTTTTTCATTACTGTTGAATTTAGCTAAAACATTGAAGTAGACAACATTTGACCACCAGCCAGTTTTGGCCAAAGCAGAAGGGTCAAACTGGATATCAGAAATTGTCTTGTTCATTTCATCCAACCTTCCATGTAAGCCAGAGGGTAGTAATTAAGCTGCAAAGCAGAAATGAATGAAACTACTGTTGCAATTCTTTGCATCATCAAATACCAGGAGTTGTTCATTTAAACATGTCATCAACAAACTTCTCATGTCTACTTTCAGGAACATCTCTACACTTTTCAATATCAATACAAAGACTATCAGGATGTAAAATACATGTACTGGTGTTTTAGGACTGCAACTGAACTAAGTTAATCCCCAATCTAGAGACACTTCAACCAAAAAGCATCGACTGACAGGTCTACCTTTGCACATACAAGGGCCTTGTGACCTTGAAAATGAGTGAAAGGTCACCAAAATATAATCAAGTAAAGAAATGGTGTCAAAATTCAAATGCACTTTCATGTGGCCAGTGAAAATCTTGATATATTGTGTTGACCAGCACACATTGGACAGGCAGAACCACAGAGAGATGAACAGACAACCTGAACACATATTTGGGGACCCATAAAAAGTGTAGGGAAGTAGACTCTATGGTAACCAAATGCCTCTGCTGAGCTTTGGACCTAAGGACTAACATCCAGTTTGCTAAATGTGCCAACTATGGCACAACATTAAAATTTGTGCACACAAAGTGTTTTTTTTATTTTTGTAAAAGTAATGTACAGGCTGGTCAGTAATCCTGCAAATGAAAGTATCTGGTGCCTCAAGTGTAGGTTTTTTTTTTTTTTTTTTACATCAAGCAATAAGAAATTTTCCTGTTTCCCAAATTCTTTTGATTTTAGTGAAATACCATTCAAACCAAATGGCATGAAGGAACACAGTTCCAGCCTTCTACAATCACATTGAGATTGGTACCTGTAACATAGACTACCTCATGGCTTCTGCTGAGCACGTTTGACTTACCTCATTCCATACCAGTCCCTGATTTTTCCGTATATTAACCTAGATTTAAGATGACAGTTGCATATTTAAATTCTTCATGAAAAAAGCTTCCATTCAAGTACCAACATGCCTATAGTCTTAAGTCAGTGCCAGAACCACTGACCAAGGCCTGTGACCATAGTATGGAATGAGTAAAGGACAATTCTCAGCAAATTTTCTGTTGTAGCACATATAATCCAACACTTACACATACATTTTACATATTAAAAATCTCATTTGTGCAGTGCATTGTGAGCAAAAGGCAGTTAAATATCCTGAAAAATGTGTAGATCTAAAATTCTCGCTAACTCGTATGACAGACCTCATTTATACTTAAGGCTACCTCCTCAGGATACTTGATTGCACTTTTTTATATATATACATGTGCTTGCACAATGAGACCAATACCTCGAACTAACTCGGCAACCAAGTCACACTTGAACTACAAAATCAGTCATATGCACAATTACATATATCCTGCTACAGGACCAGCCAGTAACTGCATTTTGAAAGGACTGTATTCATATCCCCCTCCTTTATTTTTTATTTTTACAACCAAAAATCATAATTAAAAAAAAAAACAAAAACAAAAACAAAAAAAAACACATTTTTTTTTTTTTCATTTCTGCACCTACTTCTAGCCATTTTTGTCCACAAGATCTCACGATCTCAGAGACGGTAAAGTGTTCAGAGATGTCACTGCATTTGAATAGTGTATTTACACTTAAGTTACACAATATATGTATGATTAATGCCTTTGGTCAACTTTCTCCTTTCATGACCTACCTATCATCAACATTTTTGCGTGGAATTAACAGACTTTCGTGATGTTGAGCTGTGTCAGCCATATTTTGTTTTTAATTTACACTTTGTCCACACAACTTGAGGGTCAAAATCATCTAGTCGTTACAAAGTAAAATGCTTTGGATGATCATGACCCATTTCCAAAGTCACAGGGGCCTGTACATCTCTATATTGGGACACGTTTGTCTTTATTTCAAATACCATTTCACAGATAGCGTGTTACTAGCACCTTTGTAATACACGCTGAGAAGCAGTTAACTACATTTCAACCAAACTTATAATTGTGCATCATAACCCTATGTAACTAAGGTCACCAGGGCCTATGTTACCATACACTATATACAGTACTGACAATATCTGTTAATTCAATTTCTGATGAGCCCAGTAATGTCAGGTCACACCTTAGCAGTACAGAAAACCAGCATGTTTGTCTCCAAGGCACTTGCCTGGTCTTACAATGTGTCAGAATTTATCAAAATGACATAAACCTTAACCTGATTGCTCATAATGTGTACAGACATTTTTCAATCTGCATAATAGAATACAATGAAGAATATTTTCTTTTGTGGTACAGTGCAAAATTGTGAATTAATTTCCCATAAACCATAATAAAAATCAAATGGGCTAGCAAAACAGACTTCAAGTTAAAGATCCAAGAACTTTGTGTTATGTAGACTCATGCATTTCCTGTCTGTTTGAGATCCATCTTTGTTGGTATCCCTGCAGCATTCTTGATCTTCTCTTCCAGATATTGTACCTTCTTCACTAGGTTGTCATGTTGATTAAACTCTGTGTACGGCACCTACAAAATATGAACAACATTTGTGATCCAACTGTAACAGGTCACTTTCAAATTTCTATCTGCTGTTTACAATGTATAGATTTTCTCTTTGTTGAAGCCTTGACATTCTACTAACTCACAGTGTATATACAGTGGTACCTGCTGTATGCAACCACTGCTGTAAGCAGCCACATTGCTTTTTGTAGTCACTAGGCTCAGACATAGGAGTCAATTTCTTTGTAAAGTGTACCTGTGGTGACAGGTCACTTGCTGTATGTGGCCAATTTGTCTTGGCAGAAAGGGTGGCCACATACAGAAGGTACCACTGTATTGAATATGTCGGATATCTAAGTGTTGTTATAATGAGGTTTCACTGTACATTGTATGTAAGCTGTGATCACATGATCACTTACACATCATATTGATCGCCAGACAGGTCATCTGAGTCAGCAAAGTCTGGTTTGATGATTCTTGGTTACTGTATAATCATAAATTTTCACGAGAGATAAATATTTCTGAATTTTCATCAGAAAACCCAGTTCAGCGATATTAAACTCAGGGAAACTGTAACAGATTAAATGTGGAATGAAAGCCTGCATAAAATCGGCAAAACAAAACTCGTAAAATTCTGATTTGGAATGAAATCTGGAAATTTTGTGCCTGGGAATGTAAGTGATCATACAATAACAAACAAAACCCAGCAACTGTGTCAGGGTATTTGAGATCTATAGTTCATGATAACAGATGATCACACATCACACTAACATGCCATTCTGACAGTTATACTCGGAGATCAGTTTTAATCCATTGTTGTCAGGCTTACTACAGTAGTACCTCTCTTGGGAGACCACCCTATGGGGCTTCATAAAAGTGGTCTTTCAAGACAGGTGGTCTCTCATTAGAGGTACAAAAACATTGGAAGAATAGGACTTGGGGTTTTACAAAATGGTCTTTCAAGAGAGGGTGGTCTCTGATTGGAGGGGTCTCTCAAAAGAGTTACCACTGTATTATGCTGCACTACAATTGTATGCAACATTACAGTAACCTCCTGTTATATAAAGCAGCCCATAATTGAGTGTTTTCAGTTATTTTCCATTTCCAAATGTTGAGATCTAAAAATATCTGACATCTTTTTCAACAAATAAATTTTTGTCTTCCATCCAAAATCACAAACTCTTACCTCCACTACCTTATAACCAAGTTTCTGCAAGTGTCTTATGGCCATAGCCTGCAGTCCAGTCTGTTCTACTGTGGATAGTGTCATGTCGGGGAAGTCTAGCACCTTTATTGCAATCCTACAAAAGAAAATAGCACAGTCTTGTACAAACTATAGGAAGTGTGAATGTACACACTGAACAGTCAGGACTGACTATGGCAAAAGAGCGTTTTCTTTGTTGGGACAGCTTACCAATGGTGCTCTGTGAAATGAATGTTTAAATGTAACTATCATTGACATAATGTTTAAGTATAATTTGTATTTTTTACCTGTGAACTTACTAGTCCTTTTTCATTTATATGTGTCATATTTAATTGTCTTTGACCTATTAATGTATTTCTGAGAATAATATGTCTGCTTCATTTGCTTTTATAATGATGGGCCCTGGGGGAGATCAGTGCCCCAGCAATAATCAGGCCACCCTTGACAAATAAGGACAAATAAAAACAACAGGCCCCTGGGCCTAATGCTCTGTTGACCATCATCACAAAAAAACTCATTTTCTGAAATGTATTCAATCCATGAACTTGATAAAATTAACCAAGGTTAGCCATATTATACAATATCAAGCTTCTACATGATACACATTTGTGGTACATTTAGTATCATTTACTTTATTCTTTACCAAGACATCAAATTACATGTCCCTTTCTTAAGTGTTTAATGACCTTGAAAATAGGTCAAGGTCACACAATCATTGGGTCATAGTGACCAATAACATAGATCATCAAGTAGAGTTTTATATACAATGCAGTGTTTCCTTTAGGAATTTTTTCAGGGGTCACAAGAAGGGAAAATCTGTGGAGAAGGCTAGATTTCACCAACTTTACATGTAAATAAATAAGACTTGTGTCCGTTTAGAATTTTCTATGAGGGTATTTCAGGTTTTGAAAGGGTAACATAGCCCCGTTTGGGGGTTAATAGAAACACGGCAATGTACTCGGCAAGTGCAATTTGGATCTGGAGGCTCAATTCTCTTTGTCAATGATATTGAAACCACACCCTACCATTACAAAATTACCTCTTCCAACTTAATGGATCAGGTGACCTTATAAAAATACGTCAAGGTCATTTATTTTACATAATCTATTAGCACTGGTCATGATCTATACATTCTATAAATTTGGCTTGTCTAATTTAATTATTTTTCGAGATATGGAATTTTGTATCTTTCACAACATTTTAACTCATAATTTCCGTCAAATTTTAGTTGGCGGCACTAATATCATAAACAACCGAGATTTTGACCTCTTCCACAATTCCACTAAATTTTATGAAGATCCATACAAAATGAAGGATGCTGGACTGGTCACAAGATTTCACATTTGGACCTGTGTATT
The DNA here is from genome assembly GCA_964020975.1 of Hermodice carunculata. Lineage (NCBI taxonomy): Eukaryota > Metazoa > Annelida > Polychaeta > Eunicida > Amphinomidae > Hermodice > Hermodice carunculata. Next base: position 16,972,340 of record OZ026627.1, read on the forward strand.
ACATAAAACTATAGGTGGCACCACCAACATAGATGTCCACGAAGATTTTCATACACAAGTTTGAAATGTTATGTAGGCCTAACTCAAAAACTGTGGGGTGAACAGCATTCACAAGAAGACCCCTTTATTGAAACTGGTCATTTGACCTTGACATTCAACTCTGATAAAAAATATTGTTTAAAATATGCACCCCACATCCAGCTTTCCATACATGGTCTGTTCGTTCAAATTGGGCAAAAACTTTTCCAATTATAGCAGAAAAACAATAAATTTGGACAACCGCCAAACTCTGTAATTATCAGGTGGCTTTGCCACTGATGTCCAAGTTGCACCCTGTCATTACAAAATCACTTCTTTCAACTTTCCGGGCATGGTGACCTCACAAAAATATGTCAAGGTCACTGATATTACATAGCATTCTAGCACACGACATGCTCTATATATTCTATAGATTTGGCAAGTCTAATTCAATTACTTTTCGTGATATGGAATATTATATCTTAAAACACATTTTGGCTCATGATTTCCGTCAAATTATAGATGGCACCACCAGTATCATTAGCAGCTTACACTCTGATCTCCACCCTTATCCCACCACATTTCATGAATATCCATTAAAAACTAGGACAGGCTGATTTTCCGACAGAAAATCAAATGTCTCCCTGTGTGCCCTCACTATTGTCACCCTTCTTTTTATAAATAGGCATACTAATTCCAATGATTTACAGATAGGGTGAAGGTAAACTCTTTATTGACATTTCAAAATCTAAGCAAAAATTACCCATGTAGAAGCACAAGCACACTCTTATTGAGGCTCATTGTCCCAGCAAATTTTCACTTGAATATATCTCTAACCAGTATTATTGGCAGGGCTATATAAGGGACTGAAGATTCCGCTTGGAATAGGTCAACGTCATACATCTGCAGTCACAAGCAAGGTCTTACAAAAGTCTTACATCGAAACATAATCACACAAAATGTCAACCTCTTCAAGACCAATCTTTTCATGATGCATCTGTACAAAAATTTTTAACTTCCCAAGTCAAATCTCTTTTGAGTTATCGCATCTGCAACATACACAACAATGTGTTGAAGAAGAACAAGAAGAAGAAAAACAACAACAAGTGGAAGAAAAGGAAGCAAAAACAATATGTCCCCCCATTGCATGGGGAGACATAATTACAGATGCTACAGCATTTGGAAGATTTTCATATTTGACCCATATATTACATAATACTTTAGTTGGCACCACCAATATCAAAAGGGACCTGGATTTTCATATTCTCCATAAGTCCTGAAAGTTATACTGGGTTAACTTGGAAACTGTGGATGGTATCAGGCTAACAAGCAAAAGTTTAGGGACAGATGAATGGACAGACACGAGTGGTTGCACAACCTCTGTGACCCTTTCAATCAGCAGAGCTAAAAAATAAAAAAAGCCTCCCCTGCAAGTATCACTTATCATTCCATTAGCTGACTGTGGCACATCAGACAAAACCATATGAAAGGCTCCACATATAAAAATGTGTGTGTATTCACAACACTCTTTGAACATGGCAAGAAAACCAGCAAGGTTGAATTCCCAACAAAATGAAATTGTCATAACCCAGCCAAACACACTTCTCAACATTTTATTGTGACGTCACAGATTAACTACGATGGTGCTCCTGTTAGCTCTGTGCATTTTCCTTCAATTCTACAGCCTAAACCACACATCAGGGCTCAAATATGCAGACTTTGATTTCTCAAAGACCCTGGACCCTGTAGGTCTTGTGATCATAAACAGCCACGACATTTCTGCAGATACATAGAATTATGGAGTTCATTCTCCGAGAAAACTTTGCTTTCCCGCAGATGTAGAAGACTCGGATGCACGATGTAAACAAAGATCGCATGTTATTTACCAAGTGTCATTGACATCTCTACACTTGACCCTCCTGCTCTTCATCAGTGGATATATTCACGCAAACCCGGGTCCTGGGGTAGAGCCAGCCGGGTTAGGAAAAGCAAGCATCCGCGTGTAATGCGTGGCACAGGAGTGACCACACTAAGCAAGTGAGTAAATTACGACTCCTGCGAGCCAGCCATATAATAGCCAATGATGACGGAGACAGGGATAATGCAGCCAGTGACCATGATCACACACATAGACCACGAGTCTGACGGTGAGCCTGAGTTAAGTCACGACATGTTGGAGTGCTTCAACAAGAGGGCACTACATTTTACACACATAAATGCACGTTCTTTACCCTCTAAACTATCTGAACTCTGCGTACTTGCTCACAAATCAAAAGCAGCAGTTCTAGCCATCTCTCAAACCTGACTAGACAATACATTCGCAGATGAGTAAGTCAAGATTCCAGGCTATACTCTATTGAGGAAGGACCGATCTAGAACTGGTGGCGGGGTATGTACATACGTGAGATCTGACCGAGCCTTCAATCTGAGAACGGGCTTGGGTAATGATGAGATGGAGTCACTGTGGCTGGACTTGCTACCTCCCAAAACCAAACCAATTATTATTGGGACAGTATATCGTTCTCCTAAGGACAGTCCTTGTCTAGGACATTTTGAAGCTACTCATCCCTTACTCGCACAGACTGTGATCTAATAGTACTGGGTGACTTTAACATCTGTGTCCTCAATGAACAGTCAAACTCAGGTAATAGGTACAAACAGATGATAAACATGTTTGACTGTACTCAGCTTATAACCACCCCAACTAGAACAATGGACTCGTCTTCTTCTCTAATTGATCACATAGTCAGTAACTGCTCAGATAAAATCACTTGGTCAGGTACAATGGACACAGGTATCAGACATCTATTGTACACGTAAAATATCTTGTGGCAAAATTGGCCAACACAAAGTAATAAAAATCAGATCACTGAAACATTATACTATTGCAGAAACAGATGGGTATTGACTGGACTATCGTAAATCAATGTACCGATGTAAACACAGCCTGGCAATAGTTCAAGAATCTGTTCTTGGGCATAATAGATGAGATTGCCCCCATTAAAGAAATAAGGTTGAAAGTCCGCTCAAAGCCCTGGATGAACAGCAAAATTCTTGAAAATATTCGAGAAAGGGATCACTTACTGTATTTACATTAAAATAAAAGAAGTGACAGAGCATTGTATGGCAATTTTTGTAAATTGAGACATAAGATACAAAGAGACATTAAAAAAGCAAAGGCAGACTATTTCAACAAGAAGATTGAAGAAAACAAGAATAACCCTAAAAAATTAGGGGAACAACTAAAAGATTTAGGTTACAGAAAAACTACAAAGGACCAATCTAAAATTTTCATTGAAATAGATGGTGAGTTACGTTTTGAACCAAATACAGTTGCCAAATATATCAACAAATCTTATACTGGTATAGCAAATACATTGGTAAATAAACTCACATGTTTACCAAAGGTCTTGGGCACTGAATCAAAACAATTCAGAGATTTTTACAAACAGAAGGGGATACAACCTTATGAATTTAAGTTAAGAAAAATCAATGAAATTTTTGTGGCAAAGGAGTTATCTGGCCTAAACCCCTGTAAATGTACTGGTCTTGACAGCATGCCAGTAAGATTCTTAAAAGATGGAGCTGAGTTTCTGAAAACCCCAATAACTCACAGAGTAAATCTCTCAAACCAAAACAATGTGGTGCCAGATGACTTCAAACTTGTCAGGGTATCCCCTCTGTACAAGCAAAACCGTACCAGAAGTGATGCTAACAATCATAGACCAGTTAGCATCCTTACTGTCACCTCCAAAGTTCTTGAACGAGCCGTTTATATTCAATTAGAAGAGTACCTGACGAGAAAAAATATTCACCTCGAATTTCGATCAGGATTCAGGGGATACTACTCTACAGATGCATGTCTTATCCACATGTTTGACTACATAAAGTCACAGATCTCTCAGGGCAATTATCTTGGCACGGTACTGTTTGACCTCCAGAAAGCATTTGACACAGTAAACCATGGAATCCTGTGTGAAAAATTGAGTGCTATAGGTGTTGTAATTTTGACTATGCTTGCTCTGCTTGGTATACAGGTTTGTCTCAAAATTTCAAAAACAAACTTCAAATTACTCAGAACAAAGTTGTGAGGTTTATATTGGACAAACATAACCGCTCACATATAGGACAGGAAGAGGCAATTAAACTAAATATGCTAAAGGTTTCCGACAGAGTTACACACCTGAAGTTAAATCATGTTTTTAAGATTCTCAATGGAATTGCTCCAGATTATCTTGGTCAGTTTTTTACCAGAGCCCAGAGTACACACAGCATTAATACCAGGAACAATGCAGAGAATTTTCACATCCCATATATGCAAAAGGATCCATTTTTCATTCATTATACAGCAATCAAGGATTGGAATGCTTTGCCATCACATATCAAATTATCCAACAGCATCACTTGTTTCAAAAGATTATGTAAAAAGTTCCTGGTAACCAGAGCTTCTTCATCAGAAAATAATATGTCCAACAACTAGATGTTACCGCTAGTGCCTCACACTGCAAAGTACCACCAGGTGTCATTTAAATAATGTTATGAACAACATGTATATATATATATATATATAAAACATTGGTTAATATTTATTTGCAGTCCAATCATCCTATTTATCTCTCACCTCCTATGTCTCATCAAAGTACCCAAATGACCCCAACGGAAATAAGTCTTGGCAATTCACTTTCTTGGGCCATCCTTGGTGCAGTCAACATACTTTTTAGTCATATTGTTCATTTATATTGTTCTTTTACACTGGCAAATTGGCAACTTTTTAGTTAATCTTATCTATTACTATGATTTTATCTTTATGAACTTACGTTTTGCTCATTTTTATGCTTTAGTTACCTGTATGTTTTATTTATCCATCAGTTTATGTAAACTCATTTATCATTTGTATGTTGATTATACCAAATGAACTCAATCAATCAATCAACATATTAAACTTACAAAAACTGGGACTGGGAAAAATTATCTCTTGTTACTATTCTAGTTAATTCTTTCTGTGATGCACCTTTTATCACTCATTCAGGCATATAAGCAAGCATACTCCAGTTTATAAAGACCACTTTAAAATTTTAACAAAAAACGAAGATGGCCAAAAACAATTCAAAATCCAAAACTGGAATGGGAAGTTGTGGTATGTTTCTGTTTCTGTTTCTGTATATGTGGCCTCACATAGATCAACTTTCAGGGGGACATAATTGCATACTCACCTATGAAAGTGTTTGGGGGCGTCTTTGTTGCTTTCAGGGTGGCCAGGGCACAGTGTGCTACACTCTCCAACTGGCTGTGGTATGCCCTTCCCGTCTATCAACATCTCCACATCTGAAAAATGTAGTAAAGTAGGGACATCTGGTGGCACATGACAGAAACACAGTGTTGTCACAGTTAACCCATGCCACATCATAATGCAGAGTCTTGTTTTGTCTCAATGAATAATGGGGTGGTGGTGGTAGTGGGGGAGGCTATTTCCGATAATCAAACATGAAACATACAACCTACATCAACAATCTGTCACATATTTCCATAAAACTGCAAGAGGGACCACTAGTATTGAACTTATTTGGGATTTTAACCTTTCCTGTGATCCCAAATTTAATAGATTCATGTAAAATCCAGAAAACCAGAACTTTCACAAGATTTTCGCATTTATACTTACATTTCACATGACACTTCAGGTCATGCCATCACTTTTCATACATTTACGGAGTTCTCAGTGGCAGTGACAGATCAAGACTTCAAAAATTTGCAGCCAAAATTAGAAATATATGCATAACTCAAAGAATTTGTGTCCCTTTTATTTTAAAAATATTTGAGCCATTTACACGTTATAGGCCAAATTTATGTAACACTAGCATTATGCAAATAAGCAAATGGTCAGAGCAGTCTCTGTGTGTCATAGGTGGGGTTAACTTGAACACTCTGTACTGTATTACATCCATAAGAAAACAACAGATGGATGGCCAGACATATACTTCCATTTACGTGGGGTAACCTGTTGTTAAGCAGAGCTAAAAACTGTATTTTACATCAGGGAGCGCAAAAAAAAAAAAAAAAAAAGAAAAATACTAAAATCTCTACAAAAGCCAAAAGATACTCTGCAATACTGTGTGGGGCAAGTGCTGGCTATTATCAATGCTTTGCTGACTGGGGAGGGTATTGGCAAAAGAGTGGTATTTTTCAGACTGTAAGGGGCTACTTTTTCCCCCCACTGAGCATGGTGCATCTTATCTCACAGTATGACTTGTATTAGGCCCAAGCCTAGAACTATGCAATCTTCTACATTCAATTTTAACTGAGCATCCGTTAAAAAAAAAAAAAAGCACTACCTAAAGTATGAGCTGAGCATTGAATTGACAATTGAACAAACGTCACTTAAGAAGCACGTCATAATGAGTGCTGAGGCCTACCAGTCAAACCGTTAAAACAGACGGGTTTATCATGACGTCTCATGGGCCTGATGAAGTCACGTGGTAGAGTAACCAGAGCCTGGCTACTGGAAGGACTAGTGTAACCACACAGAGTACACTTGTCAAAAGCTATGTCAGGGAGAGAACACTCCCATTCTGGCTAAAGGAATGAAGAGCATGTTGGTATCTCAAAGATAGCATGAAACACCGGGATTTATCGGTGTTCCAGGGGTCAACTTATGGAGTGGCTGACCGAGTGTTATGATGTGGTAGATAGACACAGAACATGAATTTTAGTATAAGACTAGGCAAGGGTGTCTATCTACCCATAACATTGAGCCCAACAGTTCAGTAGTGCACAACTGGTGTGTCCAGTATCTTTCTCTGTCTAACCTGAGTGTCGTGGTGCGTGACAAATCGGGGGGGGGGGGGGGGGGGGAGTTAGAAATGTAGTCATGAACCAGCCCTTTCTCATGCAATACTATCATGATTTAGCAATAATATTATGATCTCCTGTGTTTTTTTAATTTAATTTTGGCACCAGAAAATGTGGGATCATTTGTGAGGTGAGAGACATTCACCATGACTTCAAACTTGTTTACAAAAGTGGCAAGTCAGTGAACCTGGTAAAAAGGTTCCTGTACTGCATTCCCATACACAACACCAGTCTCTGTAAACAAAGCTGACTCTAAAATTACGTGTTAACCAGTCTCTGTAAACAAAGCTGACTCTAAAATTACGTGTTAACTACGGACACAACTACGGAGACCTACAGCAAATATGCAAACAACTGTTAAAATGTCATGCAATTAAAATTGCGATGATGCTGATGTAATTTGCTAATGCCTTTTGATTCAAACATATTTTCATTCAAAAAAGATGATTTGGAAAAAGGGCATAGCTCTATATAAATCCCTTCCACACATGGCTAGTGCCTTTTGATGTACTGGGAGAGAAGGGTAATCTTGTTCTCTGTAGCAGCAACTTGTTGCCTGCAGCAACTTGTATCTGGGTGAAATTTAAAAAAAAAAAATAATAAAATAGGCCACTGCAAATTATAGAACAGTGCAGCTTGCAGTCCAAAAAATATGAAACCTCTTTTTACCCAATTTGCCTCGGGTTATTGGGAATTCATTGATCCATGATTCACACTTCAATATAAACCTCTGGTAACTAATCTAAAATACTGAAAGTTTCCATGCTGGTGATGGCTCACAAAATCAAATTTTGGCTTCAATATTTTTACAGTTAAGCCAAATTAGCCACAGTTGTATGTAAACCGACAGTAGATGTAGCTGTTGTTGTTCAGGTTTCTTTTTATTGAAAATTTTTGACTTGTTTATGTGGGCAGGAAAGGTTAGGGATACAGTAGTCCCTGTCTTGAGCGACCACCTGCTTAAAACGACCACATTTAGTCGCCAAAGTTGTTTTTCTTTAATAATTTACCTCTTATGAATGACCACCTGTTAAACGCGACCAGCGACCATGCAAAATGAACCAATTTTGCGACCGCATAACACAAATTTGAACCATATCCGGCCACTACGCCTCAACTTCGGCTCAAGTCTGCCAACGAAATACATGCATGCAACTCATCCATTGTTATAAAATTTACATGGTTCTTGTCAAATTAATTGAGTGCAAGCAATAAAGGATTTCTTTCTACGGTAAATTTCCTTAAACAACTTTTTAATTTGATCAATCGGTATCTCTTCCTCCTCACGAGTGTAGGATCTTTCCATTTATTTACATTTTTACAACGGCAGTGAATGTGGCTTACTTCGCATGTATCGCGCCTCTCCATAGATAGCGGATCTCGACTCAAGATGACTTCGACCATCATATTTCTTTTTCTTTCTCTGTATGCTGGGACATTATGGATTGTTTTCTGAGCTAAACTTTCTAATGATCCACATAAATTTACTTGTGATGGGAACTTTACTGCTCCCACTTAAATCCTGTTCGTTCACATCATCCATCTTGAAATGCTTGAAAATCTGAACGCACGAAGGAGGTTGCCGGAAGTGTCCGGAACAATCTTCTTTGTTTACCGGAGCCACGTGGTCATAACTTTTTTTGCATGCGAAACCTAACCTAACTGTGGCAATTAAGCGGAAAGCCCAGAAATATTATTATTTGGTATTCTCATTTCCAATTGAACCATGGTTGATGATACTATATTTTATGAAATGAACGATGAAACCTTTTGCTAGACCAAAATCACTTGGAACCCCAATCAAACACGTGCTTGCCTGCTTGACCACGTGCGACCGACACTGACGAAGTGCATGCCAGATCCATTTTTCCCACGGTCTTGAAGGAGGTCAACATGCTGCCCAAAACACATGTGGTGGCAATGGGAAAATGCCGAGTCTTATTTTGATACATAACTTATGAATTATGGTGAGTTAGGCTCCACCGAATGTGTAGAATAAAGTTAAGACAGTGAGTAATGCCATCAAAACAATTTTATGACAGTTTAAGCTGGTTACTTTGCAAGCAAAGGCTCCGTACCCGGCGATGTATCGGGCCCATTGAGCGTAATGGGAAAATGACAAAGCTCAAGACCGGCAAATATTTTCAAGTTGCGAAACGCATCTTCCAGCACCCAGACAAGAGTCCTTTATTGAAATAAAGATTTTACGGGTTGTAATTGTTAAATTTGATAAATGATAATTTCTTTTCAAAGCATATGTAATCGATAATGATGACCTGGTGGTGGCAGAAATTTGAGTACCTCGCTACCTAAGTACATGGACAAGTCCACCATGGATTTGAGGTGGTGCATATGCGATTCCTCCAATGAGTGACCACCTGCATTATACGACCGCTTTTTTGTCGGCGCTAGGGGTGGTCGCTCAAAAGAGGGACTACTGTACACATATTTTTCCTTGATCTAAATATTCATGAGGATGACCTTACTTTAATAATACTGGGGCCCAAACATATTTTCAGCTGTGTTTCAGACAAAGTGGGGTGGTTAAAAAGTGGTCCTGGGCCAATAAAGCGCAGTTTCAAGGCCCAAATGTCCACTGTTAGGTAAAAATATAAAAAGAACTGTCCAAGAATAAAGCAACCACATAGCATAGGCAACTAGATTTTTTTTGCTTACCCACTGTGTATCCCATTGGTAAAACAGTGTCTGTCAGGAGGTACTTTTCTGCAGGAGCGAAGTTACTCAACGCTGATATCACTGATGCAGAAAGCTTCCTGTTAGTTTTCAGTGGAATCTACAAAGCACAATGTACAATAATTTATGGACAAACTGCAAACGTGTTTTATTTTCAATCAGTTTTTCTTTGATACGGTCAAACAGTTCTTAAACACCTGAGAATGGGTCACAGTGACCACTTAATCTTGTTAAAACTGACAGGAGATATGCTGTAGCTAATGAACAATACTGAATCCTACATATTTTTATATATCTATTTGTTCTGCACTCACTTATTTTTTGTACCACACTGATTTTATTCTGTGAAAGTACAATAAAGATTTGTATTGTTAAATTTCTGTTTATGTGATGAGAATTTCTAACTGACATCATCATAAATGGTTTGACAGTATGCAAAATCAAAAGCAAAACAGAAGTTAGAGATGAACTGTTGGTACATATACACCTGATCATGATAAGCACATACAGATGGCCTCTTAGTAAACCAATAATATTTCTCACTGTGGTTTAGGGGGTGGGGAAACACACAGAAAGTGTATAATTTCACAGTGTGCTGGTATAAACATGATAAAGAGTCCAACTTTTTTTATGAGGGCCTCTAAAAATTGTGAACAGCATGCGCTTGAACAATGAACTGAGTGCAAATAAAATGTAAAAATTGCTAGCATCTAATTTTAACTTGTGCTCAAACTTGACAAGGCCAGAATATCAAGATACAAGTGTGTGGGATTGTGGAACTTTTTCCATGAAAGGGGCTCATCAGCTGCTGGGGCTGACAGAATCAGCACCAGTCTCAAAAAGTCAAGAGTAACCATCATCACAGTAACACTATGGATGCATTGCAATGATGTTTAATAAACTGAGGCATAATTAAGTATTGCAGATTCAATCCCCATTCAGATGGCAGTCCAAGTGTTCACGTTCGGATACTATCACAAACCTTCACATCTGTAAAGATTATGTCCGATGTGTTTTAAAGGCCATGCAGTAATTCCATTACGCCCGATATACATATCAGCCTGCGTGTAATGAGTGGGTTGAAGTCACTGGCTCCCTGAAGTGCACTGAACAAAACATTCTTTTGTTTTATTCAGCTCATGTCTTAAACAGACCAAGCATTGCATTATCTCTGTTATTTCACTATGATCCAGGACTAAAAGATTTTATTTATAGTACAAACAATAAAACAGCTCTGTCACCCTTCCCATGGACTGATACACCAATGACAATCTTATTTATGTTCAAACACCTCAGTCATAGGCTGCACATGTGCCCGATAGTTCCCTTGAAATATACTTAGTACGGGCAGTTTCTGCTACCCGAAAATGTAGCGCGATGATTGCACGCATGAGCACAGATGACCTAAGGCCCAGTTACTGCTGATAAGAGGGGCACACTTTACAGCGGTGCTCTCATCACCGCGACCCGCAGGTGGAAAGCTCCAGAGTGTTATGCCTTCCATCCATGAATATTTCTGAAGATTGTTCAATTTCCTTGAATCTGCTGTGCAGCCTGAAGTACTGCTCAAGGGTACACAGGCATCTTTTTCCTTGAAGTGACAATAACAGTTGAAAACTTCGAAATCAATTCAGAGCTGTGCGCTGTTCTATGCTGTGGCAATGGCAACAACGGCAGCTCTGGAATAGATGTCCCACCTGCCACTAAGGACACTGGGTAATGATCATTGCCCTTCAGCGACTAGCACCTGTACCAAGTATTTTTCAAGGGAACTACTGCACATCACTGTTACCATTGCAACCAAAGTTGACTAATCATAGTTTGAGTCACTTCTTAAACACTTGAAAGTTAAAACACTGATATCATGCAGTCAAAGGGCTAATCCAGCAGACTGTAGAAAACAGAGAGATGTCTGTTCAACAGGCAACCGATGGCTTTTAGAGTTCAAATTGTTTGCTTTACCTTCAAATCTTGGGCCAGAATGTCCTCCGGCAAGAAGGGACCACTATAATCTGTCAGGTCATATTGTGCAGCTGAGTTGACATTTCGCAGTTTTAGCTGAGTCATAAGGCTTTGCCCCTGCTTACTTTCTGCAGAAAAAGTGACATGGGTGGGTATATATGTACATATATATACAGAAATTGCAATATGTAAATTTTGGTGACTAAAAATCTGACGAGTGCCTGTGAATCATTGGTTACCTCTGTTATGTTACATTTATGGGGCCCAGGCCCAGAATTTCGGCGAGAATCCGAGCATCCATGCTCGTAAAGATTCTCCTAAACTTGTCTTTCTTTAAAAAGAAAACTAATTGACAAAAATCCAAAGAGATTCTCACAAAATTTTAAGAAATTCTGGCCCTGGAGGCGATTTCACCCTCTAAATACATAATTACAATGTATTTAAAGGTCTGTGATTCATTTAACATAGTCCGCAAAATCTGTATTTAACAGGTTTGAGAAATGCCATCAATTCCAAACATCATCATGCTACCAATATGGATCTTTAAAAATCCTGTTTCCAATTCTGGCCACCACTATATATTTAATATATTAAAAAGCATTAAGCTTTCAGTAAAAGCTACTTGGGGCTCAAAATTATAAGACGCAGCAAAGGACACTGCAGCCTACACCCTACATTTGATACTGTACTGTCTAAATTCTGTTACTTCTAAATCCACCAGCCATGGTAAATAAATGAAATTTTCACATGTCGTGCTATTTGATTTTCCAAAAATGCCAGTTATTTTAATTTTGAACTGAGAAAACTTTCATGTCAAGACATGTGGAACTGGAAGTGTTAAAATGTCTAGATGTTGGCATTACATGTACCTGCAACCCTCTGAATGAAGTCTGGGTCCAACACTGAGGAGATCAAAGCTTCGTCTGCCTTTCGTAAAACACAGCACGACCAGACCACATTCAGCCACTCAAGTAAATTATCTTCTTTCAATGCTTTTGCCTTTTCAAGGATGTCATCCAATTGGTCTTTTGTTGAAGATGGCAAGTAGTTAAGATTTGCACAGGTGAGCAGTAAGCATGCAATCTCTTTGGTGGTTGTCCTGTCAAGCTCTGACACAATCCTATCAGAAAGTACATCCAGAAGATTTATATTTCTCCATCTTAAGACACTAAATGACTGCAGCAGAGAAACTGCAGTGCCTAAACTTTCAATCTGTTGGACTTTTGGCTCCAATGTCTTTGTTATACTCTCCAATAAATTTGTATCATATATGTTCAAGTTTGCACAGGCAAAGGTGAGGTTTAATAAATGTGGTGTGTCAAAGTTCACAGACTTTTTATTTAGATAATAAACAAGTGCTCTCAGAAGTGGTGCATTACGATGTTTCTTCTTTGCCAATATATACAGGGCCCTGTATAGATCTTTGTTGTTCATCTGTTCACAAAGGTCCAAGCACCTCTCTTCTAGTCGTCCCATAAATTTTGGGTCATTGTCTCCTAAAGTATACATTAAAGTGATTAACTCCTTCGGATTCACTATTTCTATCCATCGCCGTTTCAAGGCCTGGAGTGCTTGGTTAAAGACGTTTTGTCGCAGATCAGTTTCCTGATGGTTCAAATGCATTTCATAGACTTTGAATAACTGGCTTGCAGACATTTTGTTTATCATCCAGATTACTTGAGTTTCTAATGAACGAGTCAGAAATGTGTCTTCAGGTGAAAGCTGCAATATGCATGATAATGAATTGAGCAGAACATGTGTTGGTAGCGTTGTAGCTCTGTCATGTAAAATTTCACCAAGTTGAAGGAATCGTTCATCTTCTAAAAAGGTCCTGATCTCCTGTTGTGATACCTTTACATCTTGGTTACAAAGTTCACCTATCCGTCCAAGCACCATGCTGGCTTTCTGTGGGGATAAAGATGCCTTACCATTGATTTCAAGTAAACTATGTATGGACTTTATGTCAGATAGCTGTGAATTAAATTGCTCATCTTTTCTTAACGTTATGTCTTCTGATACTCCAGTTCTTCCAGAACCAGATTTTCTATCCTCATTCTGAATAATCATTCTTCTTCTTCTACTATTCTGTTGGTTCTGTCTTGGCATTGGCTTTTGCTCCTTTGCTTCTGTGCTGTAGAAACATGTAGATCCATTTTCAGTGGCCACAGATGTTGTCACCATAGGGCATGGGAAGGATCTTAGTTGTTTATAGAATAATACATCTGCATTCCAGCTGATACATGGAGTGTGGAAAATTAACCTTTGAAGCTGTAATAATCTTGTTGCACTAGACATGCCCTTGACTGGATTAATGAGCTGAGCCATCTCCTAACAAATAAAATAAAAGAACATACAATCAGACACTGTGATTGTGTTAACAATAATTATGTTTCCAATGACCAAGCACTCAGTATGAAAAGTGCTTTATATTATCTATTATGAATTATAAATAAATTGCACTGAAGCCTTTGGGACTAAAATTCTCCTACAGAGATAGCATTTGTTCAGAGCACTTAATCTGAGGTGCTGCAAATTAACTTTTACAGAAGTGGAGAATAATGCTTTATAAACACTCTACAGGGCTCACCAATTTGCATGTCCACTTGCCAAAGACAACCAAAATTCCAATCAGAGCAAGAGTAAGTTTCACTAGTTTTACTTTTCATAAATAAGGTTTGATGTAGGACTAGTAAGTGAGAATTGACCAAACATACATCAATGAAGCAAGTATTCTGACCCTCAACCATCATCATCTCTGCAAAACTTACTACTGGGGGAATTATTCACTCTTTCACAAAGGTGCCATCTGTTTTAATTAGAACCTCTAACACTTTGAAGCTCGTATGAACTCCCCATCTTAAGTACACATTGACATGTTGATTACACCCCCCTGATAAATTACATCAATTGCAGTCCCAGTTAAGTCTCCCTCATGTGCTTGTACATAGTAGTCTTCGGAATGCTTTTTTGCAGGACACTCTGAAATGAGCCAGAAAACACTGAAATAGAAGTCTCTAACAAAGAAAAGTACCAGTATATTTACATAAAGAGCTCTGAAAATCTGCTGATCAGCTCACAATATCCCCACCCCCCGACTTTCAGTGCTTATCGTGCATTTCTTTTGCACAGCCTTGCCAAAACATGGAAATCTTAACACTCGCAACCCTATAGAACATGTTATTCCAGGTACATGTAGGCTGTGCATGGTCGAGCATTCTTAGCTGTCCAACGTGCCATCGTTATCAAAGCTGACTTGGGTACATGTGTTCAGTGTCACATATATGTAAATAAACTTAAGTTTTCACAGTAATTACCATGCATGAACTTGAACAGATGGGATATACCTGTGTAATCATTCCACCTGTGTTGAGAGTACTGCTCATTTGATGTTATTTCGTTTTTTTTATTCTGTTGCAAGACCAGGATTGATCAATGCACTAGAAGCATCATGCCACTGACAGTTCTTGTCAATGCCTTCCTGTCAGCTTGCAAAGTTTACTTTAGGGGCCAGTGTTCTATTGATTTGCCTGTGGCATTCAGAGAACTGGCAAAAGTGCTGATGGACAGATCTTAAAATCCCATTTAATTGATAGTCACTTTCTCAAATGTCTAAGTTGGCATAAAGGTACATGTACAGGAAAGGTGACCCTAAAGACTAGTTTGTAAATGCTCACAAAAAAAAAAAAAATACGAAAATGAAACAGAATTTGTTTACGTTTAGTTTTTTTCACTAAATTTCTTCTTTGTGTAGATCCTGAAGGCAGTTCTGGGAACTAAAGTCAGCTGTTGGTTAGGTTAAACATGAGTACCATATCACCAAAAGCTCTATGTAACCTCAAAATATCAATAAGCTTTCGTATTATCTGTGCTTATGACATTGCGATACATTGTACATTGCCTCTGAAGGAATATTAGCTTATGAATAAGTAAATTTGTTCATATATGAAATAAATCACTGACTTTAGTAATTATACCAAAGCATGAATTGTTATGTTACTAGCATGAAGTTGGTAATTTGGTCCAAATTGATACAGATCATCCCATTGTAACCCGTTCAGGAAGATTTTCTTTGAGTACTCCAGAGACTGACATTTACATGGGCTTATCCTTCAGTGCCAGGCATCATGGACATGTACAGACAATAGGAGTCTCTTTGAGCACTTAAAAAACGGACATTATGGGCTAATCCTTCAGTGCCTGGGGCAGGGCCCAGGCATCAAGGTCATGCACAGGCAGACTGCTGATAACACACAATCATCGCTAAGTTACTGTTTTTTTCATCCTTAAATTATGCAAAGAGTTGTGCTCTACTTTTTTCAATGGTCACCATTGGTCTGCATTTTTGTGACACACATTTGAAATTTAATGGTAATCTTTCCACAAAGCATTTGGTATGTTACCACACAGAAACATGCGACATATATGCGCTTTTCTAACAAATCAATAATATGGGTTTTCATGGTTGAATTTAAGGATCTGTGTGAAAACTAGGCAAGACCAGTGACGGAAAACGCCCTGTCTGTGAGAGTCCCGACCGGTTTCGTTTGTACTCCAAACTCATTAGGGGATAACTGACAACACTGCGCTGTTACGTTGCTTATATAGCAAACGGTAACGTTGCTACGGATCTGTAGACAATGTCATGTTAAGTGACGCCAAGGCGTCAAAAAGATCCACCGGTCTAACTGCCTGGACTGGCATGTTAGTTTGACGTGCAAAACATTGTCACGTCACTATAGATCTCACGTACCCTGCACGGGTGACATATGGTTGACACCCCTGTGTCAGCCCAGAAAAGGTCAACATCTGAAGCTCAAGCTGTCAGATTAGAGACTGATTATCCATAATCATTATATCCCTATGGTATTGTACAATAGCCTGGAATATTATTTAGAATTCCTTTACAGTGTTGACAGGAGTCATATGTGGTAGATAGGTGTAGAACTAAAATTTAAGGATCAACATAATCCTTTGACCATGCATGCATACTTGTTGCTTTCAGTAGATACGCGAGCTTCTAGAACCAGTCCCTAAATAACACCGCTGACGTGCACATTGTCGATTCTCATTTCGTGAATAACAATTTCATCAATGATCAGTTTTGTAAACTTGAAATTTCGTCAAGAATGAAAATGGTCCAAGAATATAACTGCCAAATGATCAACAATGTCGCACACAATTGTAGTCGAAAAGTACTAATCACGCCGATCCGAGTAAAACCGCATTCTTCCTTCTTCAGAAATAATGTAATTCACTAAACATTTTTCCATCATGGCTGATGGCAGTGTGTTTTGATTAGATTCGATCCGCTACTATTCCTCCATGAAAGGAAAACCCAAAATGGCATACAAAGGTTTCCAATACCCTCTTGAGAAGCAAAAGGACATAAAATTTTACTGGAGATGTGAAGATCATGATTGCAAAGGCCGTATTGTCACCAATTATAGTGCCGTCACTAAAGTAAAGAGGCTCAGTGCGCTTGACAGGTGCACGAATGACAACAAACATGACAGTCAAATGTGTTCATACACTTCGAAGAGCATAGAAATTTTGACCAAGTTTTCCACCGAATTTGCATTTGATTAATGCAACTCTTCAGCCAAAATATCATATGTAAATTCGACTATGATGTTTTTTCGCCTTTGATGACTTATCAACGAAGTTGTTTTTGGCTATGTGGGTTTCGACGATGTGACCTGGATCCAAGAATACCTACTGAATTGCCTACAGCATGTGCAGTAAGCCAACTCACATTACTCGTATTTAATACTATCAATAACTGCAAAGTCACATACCCTCTCAGGTGGGGGGGGGGGATGTTGATTCAAGGGGTAGCAGACCTCTTCACAGTTATTGATAATGATAGTAACAGTTATAGGAGTGCCTGTGAGCCAACTGGGATCAACTGGCACTGAAAGTGAAAATACGGTTTTCTTCACACATGAATGCACCTTTGGGTTGTTGTTTCTGTGTCGAAAAATCGAGGACTAAAGTTAAGCTCTGTTGTTACCTATTGCACATAAACAGTTGACTTCGTGGGGTTGAACTTAAATCGATGAAAATGTACACAACTCAGTGCTATAGTCTGTGAGTACGAGTGTGACATTCTGACACTGAATGTCTCTGCAGCTGTCATTCATTCATTTCATCAACAACTTCCTAACCAGTTGTCAAATAATTTAAGTCTCATTGATATATCAAACGTGCTTTAACCTTTAAAACACACACACACAGAAGGTCCACTCCGCAAAACTACGTTTTTTCTTGATGTGTCGCCTGTCAAAACGTATTTTAGAATCACTTGGTCAAGGACTTCTAAATTCTTGCAGACAGCACATGTTTCCAACATGGATGCCTATTACCCACAATGCAACATTGCGTTTAATTTTTGAAAATGTTATTGTAAAACTTATTTTTAAAATCAAAGTGGTAACGTAAATGTCATTTCCTCAAATAAAAATATCATTAAAGGTATGGCTGTTATGTTTCGTATACATTAATGAAGCGCCGAACACAACGCGGATTTCACCGGAAATGAAAGAGCGCCATTTTCAAGGACGAAGTACCGGTGCAGAGGACTGACTATCAGCATCTAAGAAGTTGCAGGTGCGATATTCACTTGACGATCATTCTCGCAGTTTCAAATCGACAACAGTGTTGGTGCAGAAATGGCCCATTTTGTTATTTTTGTTGACTGCACACAGACGCATGTAGAATTATGTCTTCGGCGCACTTTTGTTTCAGAGATATTTGTTGTGTTGACATTTCGTTTGGTCAATTCAAATCGGATGATATTGATAGGTAGATTACAATTTACACTGTGCTATTGCAGCTTGGTGTTTGCCATTTATAGCTCCATTCTTGGAATCACAAGCCTAGCACTTTAACTGCTCAGCCAATGAAAAGGTGTGAACAACAGACCTGCAGCCACACAAAGCTAGGTGAAAGCACACTTTGGCAACCTGTATATTCTTTGTAAACCATGTCAAAAAAAAAAAAAAAGTGCTCAAATACATTTTTGGGGGATATAATATTCTCAAGATTACATAGTTTCATACATTGGACGTTCTTTTCTTCATGTCCAAATTCTTGGTTTCACCATGACATCACAGGCACTGACCTACAAATCTCTACTCGGTGGATACAAGTGTGTATTCCCATTCATTCCCATGTTAAATAGGCCTTTTTTGGATGCAAATCACTCAGAGCTGGACAAAGATTTTGAGTTGAAAATCACTGATGCTTTTAAACTATACTCTGCTCTATTAGTACATGGGGTTTAATAAAAATTTGACGTTTGGAAACTGTACTTTTGACTCTTGTGGTCCAGCATGTTTTACATAGAATATATAGGTTGCTACGGGCTTGTTTGACCCTACTTCTTGTTGTCAATGCATGCTGTTCACGCCTTTTGATTCGCTGAGTGCCTTAAGTGCCAGGATGGTGAATCCAAGAATTTGGAATCATGAAGACAGCAATTGTTTCCATATTGGAGATTTAAAAATGCAAAGTTTAACATCTAAGTGAATGGAGAGCATGGGATGTTTTCACCTCGCTGGGTTCTCAGATGTGTACACCTGTGACGTCACGCTGAAACCAAGAATAGGCATAGTAACTTTCACTGACATCTTTTATGTTTTTATGTTTTAACCTCTTTCCTACGTTTTTGCAGCCTGTTCCCTTAAGTGGAAAATATTGTTCGGGATTAAGAGTGACCATGGACATGCTATTTAGACTATAGCACGTCCCTGTAGAGCCCAGAGGGGTGTAGTGACTTACCAATAGAACAATTTGCCTAACAAGGTTGAAACTGTGAAAACGTAAAGAAAGAAACTTGTACTAGAAAAGATGATTTGCTGCATAGCAAATCAGTGAGTGTGTCTTCAAAGCATTATTGGTATGGCAATGTACAACTATTCCATAACATTAACAGAGGAGTAGAAGTTGGAATGTGTGCCCCGTTTTTAAGAAAAGTAACAAACAGTCAAAGGAAAATTATAGGCCTATTTCACTCCTCTGTAACGTCTCTAAAGTACTTGAGCGTCTAGTTTATAACGTTTTCTATGAGTATCTAACCTCTAACAATTTACTTTCTGCTAAAAACTCTGGCTTTAAGAAAAACGATTCCACCATAAATCAACTTGTTAGCATACTTCATACTATTTACAGTGGCCTTGAGTTGGGCCATGAGGCCCGTATGGTTTTTCTGGACATATCCAAGGCCTTTGACAGAGTCTGGCACGCTGGTCTACTTTTTAAACTGAAACAATTGGGGTTTGAAGATCCTGTGTTACTATTTATAGAAAGCTATCTCTCAAACCGACTTCAACGTGTTACTATTGGAGGACAGACCTCACCTTGGCTCCCTATAGAGGCTGGAGTGCCCCAAGGTTCGATCCTTGGTCCCCTACTTTTCCTCGTTTACATTAACGACATCAGTGTCAACATCACCTGTGACATCCGTTTATTCGCAGATGATACCAGTATTCATGAAATTGTCCACGAACCAATGGCCACAGCTGAAAACCTTAATTATAATCTTACACAAATTCATCGTTGGGGCAAGCTCTGGCGTATGACATTTACTGCCATAAAATCCATCTCAATGACCTTCTCAGCTAAACGACATAAGCCAGATCATCTTCCCCTACTTCTTGGAAACACACCGATACCTGAGGCCACTCTACATACTCACCTTGGAGTTACACTCTCAAGTAACTTGTCATGGCACCAGCATATAACACGTATTGTTAATAAAGCCAGCCAACGGCTTGCTCTTTTACGCAGACTCAAATATAAACTCTCCCGCCAAACACTCATACGGCTGTACAGTACAATGATTCGTCCTATCCTCGAATATGGGTGTGTCCTGTTTGACAATTGCACTGAAAACCTGTCACAATCTATAGAAGCTGTTCAGTATGAGGCAGCCAGGATCTGCCTTGGCGCAACTAGATACACTCCACGTGTCTTACTTCTCGAAGAGCTTGAATGGCAAACTCTGGCAAATCGGAGGAAATACTTTAAACTTATTCTTTTCTTTAAAATGTACAATAGGTTAACTCCACAATACCTACATGATCTCGTTCCTCGTGACGTTGCATTCACTACTGGGCGCCTTTGGAGAAATCGTACTGAATTACGCCAAATTAGGTTCACCACCAATCGCTTTGGCGATTCATTTCTCCCGTCTGCTATCAAAATATGGAATAACCTCCCGGTTGATACTCGTCTCACCAATTCCCTGCCGCAGTTTAAATCTAAATTAAATCTATTACTCTTAAGTGTTGACAAAAAGCCCACATACTTTAAACATGGAAGTCGTTTTCTGAACATATGCCACACGCAGTTACGTCTTAACTTCTCTGTTTTAAACGCCCATCTACATCATGTCAATATCCTTCCAGCCTCAACGTGTGCATGCTCTCATACCACTGAAGATACGAAACATTACTTTTTGTTCTGCCCCAAGTTCACTGTGCAAAGGGTCCGTCTACTGAACACTGTGTGTCACTTACTCGCTCCAGGTGTAAATCCGACTTTAATAGTTCAGTGCTCTAGTGACATTTTACTAAATATTCTCTTGAAAGGTAGTGAGGACTTGCCAGATACTGATAATGTATTCATCTTTGAGGCTGTTCAGACATTCTTATCAGAATCTAGACGTTTCATCTACTAATTTAGTATATGATCTAATTATAAGTCTCCACTATCTGGCATCAATTGTATTATTCGTGTACAAGCCGTGAATTTAGTCTTCTGTTCTCGTCCAGTGTGTATTGTAGATATTCCTGTGCGTCCTTTTATGTACTGGAGAGCCTCCAGATTAGTCTTTGTGTACTATTAGGCAATCCAGAGAAAATAAATATGTTTATACTATACTAATGGCATCTCTATGTATTATAGGCTATAGCCCCATTCCTGAGGCATCGACGGTGTTGTTTTGATATGGGCACCATCTCTGCCTCATAAAACGTTATGTGTTTCACGCAGACCTTTCAATAAATACCTCAATTGCACGATATACATAAATGTTCCTGTCCATTGTCTCATATTTATGGGTTCCTTGTAAGTCTGTGTCATTCATGTTGCATTTTGGTAAAGTTTCATGACAAAGGGAACAAGATATTGACTTCGTTTTCTGCGCCGCTGATAGAATTCTGCCCCCAAATCGTGACCGCTGCAATTGCTGTGCAAGAATTAAGCTTGCGCGTGCGATATTAAATGGTTTTGCGCATGCGTGACACAAATGCATGTCCTTACCCACAGGGAAATTCAGCAATGTGTAACGAGAACACATGGAAATGTTTATTTAGGTCACGCACACACAAGCCCTTTATCCATGCTTTCACCAGCGGCATGTTGTGGAGGCCTTAGCTGCTGTCCAGGCAGAACTGATCGTTTGGGAAATCTCCATGCTGCTATTGGTCCACATGACTAATCTTCAGTGTTAATTATTCACATAAGTCATGTGACAATCTGACATCAGCAGCAGCCAATAGAAAGGATCGGTTGAATAAGCACTTCTGACCATTGAAACAGTGATGTGTGGCATAAATAATACCACATTGCTGTCACACCTAGCCAATCCTTGGTCACATTTATGCTGTCTGAACATTAATATCTGTATGTCCTTTTGGACCTTGCCTTATATCTGTGACGATATGATCAATTTTTTGCTTTACTTGGCACAGTTGCAGCTAAGGATTCTGACTACACAAATCTTTCTTCCCCCGAAATATCTCATTTCATATCCAAAGACATTGGAAAGATTCCACGAGAGGAAAGTGCAATTTGGCCTTGCCGCCGCATGTGACTGCCATCATTGACAGAATGATATCTTGCCTAATCATGCACACAAGACCAAAACGAGAGCTTTACAGCTGAAAACGAAATTAAGTGAAAACCTAAATGTTTCTACTTTGGTACCTGTCTATTCTTTTCATAAAAATACTGATTTTGCAATTATGTTGGTAATTCTTTAATTTGTCTTTGCATGAGCAATATTTAGCCCGCAACAAAGACATTTTAGGCAAGCACTGGCACACGAAAGCGATCGTCCATGTCAGAAACAAAAGGACTTTTGAATAACTTCAAAACTGTTACAGATAGAGGTGTCATTCCAACTTTGATTTGTAGGTTTGTCACATAGCTGCATCTAATGAACCATGAATGAAAATTGTAGAATTTTGTTTGATGCAAATAATGTGAGTACATAAATTTAAATCTTGCACAACTTCAAAACTATTATAAATAGTGGTGTCATTCAAACTTCAGTTTATAAGTTTGGGACATGGCCTCATCCAATAAACCAAGAGCCAAGGTTGTAGCATTTTGTGCAAATTAGGCTTAGAATACACACAATTTAGATAATGTTGAACAATGGTAAAGTGTGGCATTTCAAACTCATCTCATTTTGAAGGCACCCAGACAGATTTGCCATGAAAGCAAATCTTCCTTTATAGTTTTTAATGTATCTGTTCAAGTGCATCCTGAATGCACGGGCTTTTTAAACAGTCATGCTGTTTTATTCTATTTATAACTGCTTTCTGAGCTCTGACAGCAAAATTCATCCAACATTGTTCAAATACAAACACTTGCTATGTATTTTTTAGGGTGATAAACAGAATGAGTGCAGAAACAGTAACAAGAAGAATATTCCTGACAGCAGTCGAAGATGATGACAGAACTTCTTTTCTCCAGCTCATAGAGCGCAATGCAAGTATTCCTGATGACTTTTAACTACAGTGAAACCTCTCTATACTGAACACCCTTGGGACCTGAAAAAAGTGTTCAGTATAGTGAGGTGTGGGGGATAGGGAGGTTTGATAGCATTAAAAGAATATATGTGGGACTGAGAAATGGAGTTCAGTATAGAGAGGTGTTCGGTATATGGAGGTGTTCGGTTCTAAAGAGAGGTTTTACTCTATAACATGTGCAACATCACTGACAAGTGCATGTTTGCTTTACCAATCATTTCATAAGCGGTACTAGGTCTCAAAATTACTGGAGGCAGTGGCTATAAGTACCATGCCTCACTTCCTTGAGTCCTTGAACAGGATGTCAGTCACTTTCTTATCATATGTTGGAAAACCTCTTGCCTGGCATCCCCAAATTTTGCTGAAAATGCAACTACTTCACTATTAATGCAGGACAACTGAAAATTCAGAAAAATGACATGTAAAAGACAGTGGCACATGTCCTCGGACAAGTAAACCCATGATGAAATTTTCTCGCCCTGCATAGAAAAAGACTTCAGCACCCAGTTTTTAATCTGTGCATCTCTTACTGTCATTCTGATACAAATGTTGCAGAATTCCAAAACGGATCCTTTTGATGTTGGAGAATTGCTGGCGATTTTCAGCAAGAAAGAGCAGGAAGACTTGTGGGAGCACTTAGTGAGAAAATGTACAGCTGTATTGTTGAGTTTGGACCCGGAGGAAGAAGAAGACCAACAGCAACAGGTGTGAAAAATGCACAAATTCTGGTAGTTCCAAAGAGTGTCACAAGGTGTCAGTCTAGAGCATTTATAATCTATCTTCAAATCTGTAATCAAATGATTTTTGGTGTCCAAAAGGACACCTGGACACCTCCCTTACCAACTTTATGAATATGACAAGAGATGAGCCAGTTGCTAACAGTTTTAAAAAGCATCAACAGGTTGAATATTATAGCAAAAGCACTTATTGCCGTACCCTATGATGTTCTGTGTATGTTATGCCCTAGCTGGTATATAAACATGTAGTTTTAGCCATTTTAACCAGTCTCTGAAGTGCCATACTGTATGTTCAGGAAAACCAGTCAGACATTTTTACAATGAGCATGCGTCCTTGGACCTTGTTTTTCTAATGAAAGATTACATACGGTGCACCTTTGTTCAGGACATGCAGCACACCCAAGCAGTGCTGCAAGCTGTGATAACTGTGGCCAATGCAGCTATGTCACAGAAGGAAGTCTACGTGCCTGAACCAATGCTGGAGACTTTGACAGTTTTACATGGTAAGCATCACACCATTTCAAAAATCCAAACTAAAATGATACAAATTTTTTTACCAATTTGACAGTTTTTTAGGACAAGTTAAAGTAGACATCAGAGGTTAATGGGTAAAATTGGAAAGGCCTGAAGATTATGAAAGATTTCTAGCTGGTAACTTCTATAATTTAACAAAATTCTTTGTAATAGGGTACTGACAGAGAGGATATAAAATAAGAAAAAAGTATTTGAAATATGTGTATACCACACTGAGGTATGAAAATTCTCTGTATGGTGACCTGGTGAAAACAGTTGAACCCTTCAGGATGTGGTGTAACCTGACCATTTTCACACAAGACGGTGCCTGTCAGAGAAGGTCTACTTCAAAGGTCAAGGCCATTTGTCTGGGATGTTGATGTGTTGTCAAGTATGTGAACAAGTGTTAACTGGGGGAGTATTGTTATGACTATTATGTGCTCATTTGAATGGCTTTGCACTTGATAGGCAGATGATACCTGTGATGCAGTTTGTGATCATTAGTGAACCACTCAATATGGGGGAACCCATGTTCAGTGGTCATCTTTCATGTAGTTAGCATTCTGTTCATAAGACTTTCTTTGTGTTTTTAGCTCTGAACACAGGTCACAGAGCTTATGCAATCACTTGAGTCTGTCCCTCCGTCCATCTGTCATCCCATAAACTTCTTGCTTGCATGAGAATGATAACATCCAAAGTTTTCAAGGTAGCGCCATATAACTTTCTGTACTTGTCAAGTATATTCTCAATCGAGTTTGATATTGGTGGCACCACCTACAGTATTACAGTAATACATGTATATGGGTCAAAGTGTAAAAATCTTGATATGTAATATATGAGTATATAAACATGTACATACAGTGCTCCCTCTTTATAACACCCCTCATTACAATGCAGTTTCTTATATCACACGGTGAGTACCATGGCTCCCACTGTAATAGTTTTCCCATTACTTCTATGCTTAAAGTCCCTCTGTTATAAGGCGCTTTTGCTGTAACACAGTATACCCTGTGGACCCCAACACCAGCGTTATAAAGAGGGAGCACTGTTTATGAAAATCTTGTAACCACTGTAGCATCCTTAAGTTTTGACAGATGTTCACGAAGTTAAGTAGAATTGTGGGGGAGGTCAGAGTCTCAGTTTTATATTATACTTGTGGCGCCACCTATTATTTGACAAATTTTGAGCCAAAATATGTTAAAAATATATAAAATTCCATATCTCGAAAAGTAGTTGAATTAGATATGCCAAATTTACAGGATGTAAAGACCATGTTTTGTGCTATGTTGCTTAATATCAGTGACCTTGATTTATACTTATGAGGTCACCAGGCGTATAAAGTTGAAAAAGGTGATTTTGTAATGGCAGGGTGTAGCTTGGACATCAATGACAAAGAAAATTGAGCCTCCAGATCAAAACTGCTCTTGATTGCATTGTACATAAAACTGTAGTTGATGATCTACTTTTGGTCACTGTGACCTAATGATTTTGGAGTTTGGCGCTTCTGTAAGTTGATTATTTTTCTTCAATCAGTCGAAAAGGTATTACCTGATTTGAACAAACAGGCCATGTATGGAAAGTTGGATGAGGGGGCACACATTTTGAATCTCAGGTGACGGTCAAGGTCAAATGGCCAGTTGAAATACAAAGGTCTTCTTGTGAATGCTCTGGATGCCACAGTTTTTGAGTTAGGTCCATGTTACTTTTACAACATATGTAGTGTATGAAAATCTAGATGTTAATGTCAGTACCATGGTATTATGTAATATACACCTGGGTCAAAATGTGAAAATCTTGTGACCAGTCCCATATCCTTTAATTCTTATGGATCTTTGTGAAATTAAGTGGGATTGTAGAAGAGATCAAAATCTCAGCTGCATATGATACTAGTAGTGCCACCTAAAATTTCACAGAAATTATGAGTTAAAATTTATTGCAAGATCTAAAATTCCATATCTCAAAAAAATAATTGAATTAGACCTGCCAAAGTTAAAGGATTATACAGATCATATCCAATGCTAATATATTACTAGTACATTTATATCAGATCAGTGACCTTTATTTTTTAATATTTTTATTTACATACATCGGGTACATACAAAATACAGTTTCACTTTCATGACATACATATCAGGCATTTGTAAAGTTTTCCATAATGCACTACAGATACAAGTAATTTGAGCATTTATAATAAGAAACTTTTATGTATGTATACAGAAATGGTTGTTATTCTCAGGGATGACCAGATGCCTAGCCTATAGTAAACCCAGACCACTTTTTTTCATGTTTACTGACCTTCCTTCTGTTGCTGGCAAAAGAATACTCAATGAATTTTATTTTCTTGACCAGAAATCTGAACCAAACACATTTGGCATATTACTCCCATACTTACAAGCATATATGATTTTTTTGCCTAGAATAAAAATCAAGTTATAGATTGGTTTTAAACTTTTGTCAACTATTAGAACCTGTGTGCTTGTAAACTCATTAATTCTAATACCATTTACTGTGAAACATGTGAAAACCTGCTCCCAAAACTGAGAAACATATTCACATTCCCAAAACAAATGTTTAGTACTTTAAGATCAGTGACCTTGACCTGTTAAATTGGAAGAGGTGATTTTGTAATAACAGGGTGTAGCTTGGACATCAATGGTAAAGAGACTTGAGCCTCCAGGTCAAAATTTCACTTGAGTACATTGTGCATAAAACTCTACTTACACCTTGACCTATCTTTGTCTTTAAGCACTTCAAAAAAGGACATTTAATTCAATATCTTGATGCAGAATAAGGCAAATGATGCCAAATGTACCATAAATGTGTATCATGTGGAAGTGTGATATTACATACCATCATATGGATGACTTTGATTAATTTTTCAGGGTAGTGCAAGGAATACATTTCAGGAAATGATTTTTTGGGGATGGTGGTCAGCAGAGCATAATGCCCATGTGCCTATTGTTCCTACATGTATATGTTTTGGGGAGATAGGCACCATAACATCAAATTTTTATAGCACAAGACTATGCGAATCTGGTAAAATTGTGGGGAAATCAAGCCTTTATAATTATGAAACATGTATATTTGGATTATACTTTCCCTCTGGTCCCTGGTTGCTGTGTACATGTGTTGTGATCAATTGAAAAGACACACACACACGTACATATATATATATATACTGAATCCAAGGCTTATCATTTTCTACTTTTTTTTCTCTCCACCAGGTGTCCTGCTTGCACTTCCAACAGAGAGGGATAAGGTGAAGAACAACATTTCTAAATTGTGTGAGACATGGTGGATACAAAACCTACCAGGTCGAGACTCTCTAATGCAGAACACCTTGTTGTACCTGCTACAGAAAAATCTTGAAAAGAAAGCCAGTGTGAGTCACAGACATTGATTCTTTTGTGTGCATATCATACTTTGGCACATGCCACAGTGCAATATTGCAAATATTTTTCATGTCAAGTGATACATTACATTTAGTTTGATGTTTCATTTCAATTGACCCCTCCCCCCCCCAAAAAAAAAAGCAACAACAACAACAAAAATACAACTTGTAAAGAATGGACTACGGGTGGGGGGTGGGGTAAAACTCAAAAGGCTGTTCATTCAAATACATGTACAAATATTTACATTCCCTGTGTTTCTTAACTCTTTCACGGCCAATCACGTCTAAAGTCAATCTTCTAAAGTCAGGCTAATCTGAATTATCATTGGGATCTCAGATTAATATCCCCCATAAAAAGGCCTATTATTCAAATACCAGCATGCCTATAGTTTCAGAAAAAAAAAATTCCAGGTCAACAATTTTTCTCGGCACGCATTGGGAGCCTTGCGCAATATGCCCAATGCACGCCGAGAGAAGCTGTTGATTCAGTCCAAAATTTGGCACTTAAAGAGTTAATTGTAAAAGAACAGAAATTGTCATTGTTCATATGCTGCCAAGGACATTGGCCTGCATATGCTGGCATCCAGTCTGACTATGACTTAAGGGCTTTTCCATTTTAAATTACCCCCTGGGGTTGGAAGGCAAATTTTTATAAGTGGCACAACTGCCATAAAAAATTTGAAAAAGACCAACAACTTATTATTTTATGAATAATATACGCCTCTGTATGGCTTGCTTTTGTATTATGTACATATATTTCTTGTGGTCTTCGATCACAAATTTCATTCCTATCTTGTTCTGTCATACAGATTTGTTCCATTCAAACATTTCAATACAATTAAAACTGCAAAAAAATTTTAAAGCATTAATAAAGACGTGACACATCTGAGACAGCAATAAACAACACTTCATCGTTATGCAGATCTTCCTTTTGTCACCGCGCGATGCAATCGTAATACTTACCATCAAAGTAGTTGATACATGTAGTAGTCCAATGCCTTTTACATCTGCAGCCTCGTGCCTTGTCGGATATAATAAATAAAGTTTGTACATTCTGATCATCAGCTTGTCAGGCAATCTTGTTCACATGAAACATAAGCATGGATAAAGCAAATCCAGTGAAGTTTATCCTGTAATAAGGAAACCATATAGATTACCAAATTATGAAAATTAGGATCATTGAAGTTTTTAAACCATAGTTGTCTTAGTACCTATAAAGTTCATCATGAACTCTTTTAAAGAATAAATAAAACACCATAATATGATGTAATTTTGTGAGTACTTGTTTTGTATCTGTTAATGTTTTCTCTGTCATTGAGCTTTGAGCCCCATCATTAAAGCTAGAGTAGGTAAACTTCTGCATGGATCAGTGAAGTAATTCTAATAGTGATATATGTATGGTCATTGCACACAAACACAGATATTTAGGGTTTGTTTGTTTTTTTTGTTTTTTTTTTTTTTGTTTTTTTTTTTGTTTTTTGTTTTTTGTTTTTGTTTTGTCTGGCCTTGTGATAGTTGAGAATTGCCATTCAAATTACAATTTAGTCATGTGAATAAAACCAGACAAGGGCCTGACAGCGAACAACACAGTCCGACCGGTTTCGCCTCTAGTGGGGCATCATCAAGGACTGTGGGAGTATCGAGACTACCTGGTATTTATATTGGCGATGTCAACAATTGACGTTGCTAACGTAAATAGGCCTACGTCATTGCTGATCGTTGAGTTGGCTTCATTTGAGAATCGGTCCACCCGTCCAGTGACATGGTGTGGAAAGCAGTGTCCAAATTGGCACGTGTCTTCCATGTCTTAAAGTATTACACTGTAAGGGGCTACCCCATGCCCCAAGTACAGGAAGCATCAACCAAAGTAAGGGCTCTGAACAGAGCCCCCCCCCCCCCCCATCAAACATAGAGTCTCTGATCAACAGACCTCAACTCAAGACAGAGAGAAACTGTTTCTAATCAACTTACAACCCTGCGTTACCATCAGTGAGAGATATTATCTCACAGAATTGTGGCACAGTCCAAGCCTCAAAATATGCAACTGTGCTGGGGAATAAATGAATTATAGTTGGTTTCGGAAGAGCAGAAAGTCTGAAACATATTTTAGTGCAATCCCGCATTAGATATCAATCCACATATGTCCATGGCTCTGTAGTAGGAATGCCAGAACAGAGCCCCTGCCCCACTGTGTATTGTAGGTACTACACCAAAATGAACACAATGGAAAGCTACCAGCACATCCACAGGGCCTACTTACAACACCCCCACAGGTGGTTCATGCAAACACAATAATCTGGTGTATTTGCTAGCCTGTGGTATCTGCCAGAAACAATATGTGAGTCAAACTTATCACCCACTAATGAATCATCTTAGGGAACACTTCTGTTATATAAATGGAAGGGACATGACCCAGCCTTCAGGGAGACATTTTGCTATGAATAACCATCAGAATCTGGACCTTGAAGTCCAGTTACTAGAACACATCCCTACCTCCTCTGAGCTGAAACAGACTTCCCTCATGCAAAATGCAGATAGTATTTATGGATTCACCAACTGGGCATCATGAAACCCTTTGGTTTGAATGTCAAGGGAAAGTAAGCAAACTTTTATTATCATAGTAAATTTTCTTGTTCCCTTACTTGCTTTCCCTTGTCATGGTTTGGCAAATGTTCAACAGGTTTACATGGACCACACTTTTTATGTGGACTGTCTTTCTTCTCAATCAAATGTTACATCAGTTAGTATGCAACTATCTCATTATGTACACACATAATTTACATTATAATGTCCATGCATCTTGTGGACATTCTCTTTCAGTGGGGCACTCCTTCCACGGAGAATGATGGGGAGAGCATGGGCTTTCCCCGCAAGAATGACGTCATAACCCAGATCGTGTGTTCTCTGTTGACAGATAACGTGTTCTTTGGGCCGTCGCCTGATGCATTGATCCAACCGTTAGCCAACGTTAGGCACATGCAAAAGAGTGTAACACCACAATGTAACAATAGGTTACATGGGTTAGTTACATTAGGGTGTTCATGTAAATACCGGTGTTTGTGTCTGTTACACCTCAGTCTCTGAAAAGTCTCTTCAAGGAGGAAACAGATCAAACTACTGTGGTACCTGCTGTATGTGGCCACCCCTTCTGCCAAGAAAAAGTGGCCATATACAGCAGGTGACTTGTCACCACAGGTAAATTTTACAAAGAAACTGACTATGTCCAAGCATAGTGACCACAAAAAGCAATGCGGCTGCTCACGGCAGTGGTTGCTTACAGCAGGTACCACTGTATTCAGTGCTTCACTACATTTTATCATTTGTAAACAGGCACATTCGCCTCCTTTGCACTTGCTGAGTTTTCATTGAAAAAGAGATTATAAATAGCCTTATGCAAATGTTGTAAAATTGGCACTGCTGGTTTTATTACCAGTAAATGTATTTCATTTATTTTTTACCAGGTGACAGACATCAAGCGTTTGAATTCAATAAGGAAATGCCTGCAGCAAATGAACATAGAAGATGAGAAACATGAAACTTTGAGGGAATTGTTACTCAAGTGTTTTATGAGTGCCCAGGTTGTGAAATTGGAAGAGGTGGGTATTGAAATGTGGGTAGCATGACATTTTATGAATAGTGTCAGTGGCAAAGTGAAGCCTGTTGCTATATTTGTTTAATTTTGGGAAACAGGAAAAATCTTGCAAATTAAGAGGTCTTAAAGAGAATTCCTAGATTTCAAAACTTGGTATACAGGAGGTTCAAATTCACTTCAAATATTCACAAAACTACTGATTCAAGGTGTCCATTTCTTAAAAGGGTCATTGTATACAACCTGTACTATATATATATATATATATATATATGCATATGTATACACAGTGTATTCTGGTCTTTTAGCATATTCTGTGGACAAAAATAATATACTCTAAATCACTTTTATTTCACTGTATTTCTGTTTTTGCTTCTTTCACTGATGGCTCAAAATTAAAAATGAAAATAAAGTGAAATAGTATTTTAACATTGATTTGATAGGAATGATGTTCAAAATAGTGAAAATAGAAAACTCAGTGAAATGCCTGAAATGCAAAAACCGTGAAAATTTAAACATGAAAATAAGTACATTTCCAGTGTCTCTTGTTTGGGGCAAAATACAAATTAATACACAGAAACTTTCTTTTACCATTGCCACAACAAGTTTTGCTCTATGTGCTACACAGTAGGTATTTGCATATCCATTGTATTGACCTTTCAATATCAGTCATTGAAAATGTTTTGCCAAAATTGACAGTGACTTTGCCTCAACAAGGGTGATATTGTGTTATTAATTTTCTGTGTTGTACTCAAGAACTTTGAAACAGCAAAGGCAAATTTCACAATATCTGGATGCAAGTGGCATTAGGTTCATTTTTGGCAAGATATAAACCAAAACATTGGTATTAAACATCTGATTTTATAAATACATAATCATAGTCATGCAAAACTTACTTGTGTTGATCTAAATTTCCAAGCTGTTTAAGAAGATTGTGCAGTTTAACATTTAGAGTTATGAAGGCATCATTCACTTCGGTGCTGAAAGGTATATCAATGCATTTCATTGCCTTTCCAAGTTACTGTAAAAATGGAGATGTGAATGCAATATTTTTTACATGCAAAGCAGATTATAAATTCTAGTGGTGCTATATTTGATATAACATTGTGACTTCTGGGATCATTGCCGCCATCTCCTGGATAAAAGAGGAATTGAGGTACAATGCATTTGGAATGGGAGAGGGAGAGATTTG
This sequence comes from Hermodice carunculata, assembly GCA_964020975.1. Taxonomy (NCBI): domain Eukaryota; kingdom Metazoa; phylum Annelida; class Polychaeta; order Eunicida; family Amphinomidae; genus Hermodice; species Hermodice carunculata. The sequence continues at coordinate 17,005,041 of OZ026627.1, forward strand.
GGACCAAAAGAGACAGGTCTTTAGTAGAGAACTTTATGACGACATTGTATTAGAATGTGGTGTGCTTCATTAGTTATGTGCCTGCATACAGTTTGAGCAGTTTTGTGTGAAAATATGTGATTAAAACAGCTGATACTAAACAAGACAACACTTACATTGTAATGCTGATATCTGAGAGGGAATTATTCTAGTACATGTATGATGAAAGCTATTTCTTGGGACAAGTAAGCTGACATGAAGACTGTACATCTGTTAACTCACAGCTCATCTATCTATAATAATTTGTGTTCCCCTGAAATATTAGTGGGGTATAGATGCTGTAATACCTGCTATTTCAGACCCTCCATGCTGCCAGTAAGAGTGGCCTCATAGTGTGTGTGATCTTAAAATAAAGGTAAATTTATTAGAGATAGACTGGTGTCATGAAAGGGCCTTACTATGGTGGTACCTTTCTCCAAATACCACCTGTCACGAGAGACCACATACCTTTCTAACACCACCATTTCTTGACAATGGAGGCCATTTCTCTAATATTCTTGTACGTTATTACCTCCTGCTATATGAGGAAATACAAGGCCAAGGCCCAGCAGCAAAATAACAAAAATATCAAATCATCCGACCAGTTCGCTGTCAGAGCAGCTCATCAGGGACTGAACAAAACAGGCCCTCTGTTTATGTACTATAGTGTCAACAATGAGCATCCTTTTGCTGGCAGTAGGGTTGGCCTTAAATAGCAGGTACTATTATGTTAAAGTGATATATTGATTCTCTGGAGATCTAGTCTTCAGAGCAATTACCACCCTATGGGAATTTCAAGAGGTTCACTGTTGCTCAAATAGTTAATTTTTTTTTTTTTTTTTCCTTTTAGGGACGGCGTTTCCTGAGTTTTCTCTTCAGCTTGAGGCCAACTTTCATTGAGGCCATCCATAAAACTATCAAGAGCCAACTGCCTCATTGTTCAAAGTTTGTAGTGGTTTTATAATTATTAAATTTATGCAAAATATTTTCATTGCTTTGTGAATCACTGAAGTTGTATCTTTGTTAAACATGATGATTTATATTCACAGCTGAGATTTAAATAAAGGGATGATCACTTTTAAGGTCATATGCAAAGACAAAATTTAAATGTAGATTCTTGTAATGCTTAGTTGTAAGTTATATATTCTGAGCTTACAAATGTAGTATTCAAGAAACACTTGTATCCGCCTCCTTTCTCTGGAGAATTAAGTAATCTTTCCCTTGAAGTTACTGTGAGATTCGCTAAAAGTTAACATACAATTGCACTCAGTAATACACAATGATATTATGGCCAATGCATGTACTACTTTTCAAATCGAGAGCCCCTGGAAAAATTTTACACAGAAATAACAATAACCAGAACAACATTGTTGCTTTAAGTGAATTTGATAAATATTTTTAGGTAAATGCATATATTCTTTCAGGACATTGGTGGAATTTTATGGAGAAATTTATTTTCGTGCGTGGAGGGTTGCATTTAGTCCGTTTCTACAGGTGAGAAAAATAAAGTTAAGCTGCATGATAGTTTGAATGTGCCGTTATGGGTAATGGGGTATAACTAACTGCATAAAACTGAATATAATACAATGATATACCATGAGTCATTATCCCCAGTCACCGTGTGGTCTGACTTGCAATAGTATTACCCATGCCAGCGATGTTGGTAATGCACATATGAAGATAGTATAGTGACTGGACTGACATTGTGGCTGGTTTTACTATTGTTCTGTACTTGAACAATTATAAGAAATGGCATTTTGTTCAGCAATGCTTGCCAAGTTTTATTGCAGCAAAAAAAGTCCTTGGGAACAAAATTCAGACATTTTTATTGACCAGAACCAAAGTAATGAGGCCACTGGCACAACATGGTATCACGATTGTGTTACTCCCAATGACAGTTACCTGCCAGTTGATAGTTGTATCTTATTAATTGAATGCCACATTTAGGATGGTTATGGTGACATTCTCATTGAAAATTGTACCAGAAAAGATGGCAGAACTGAGGCAGTTTGTGGTGAGAGTGACTTGGAGTGGGAAAGTAATATCTCAACTATAAAATATGAATTCAAAATCCAATCAGAAACTAATAGTAAATACCCCAGTGTAGTGCACCTGAGGATGTAGTTTCTATTTTGGTTATTTCCAGTGTAATACAGGTGCAAGTGCAGAATATAATGTAATATAATTTGAATTTTTTTTTTTTTAAATTGAAAATACATATATTTCTTGGATCAGAATGCAGGGACAGTGTATATGTATGATGTGTTGGAAAAAGAAATTGTTCCCCTTTAGTGACAAGTGTTTAACTCGGATTTTACACCTGGGTTATATTTATGGACAAAAATGACATGTTTTGTGATTAAAGCAGTTTTTAAGGAAAGAGTTTTTGATGATACTGACATTGTTTATCCTGCATGCGAAAAAAGTCATGAAATTAACAAAGTACGAAAGGATATCAGTAAAGACATTGTACACTATCTATTGATGTGTCTTCTCGTTGTAGGAAATTGAGGAGCGATGTATTCAAGATCTGATGTACCATGCAGTACATGCTAGAAGAGATCCTCCCATGGCCCTGGCTTCCACACTGCGCAAGGTTAGTTTGTGTAATAGTGAAAGACCCACCAAAGCCAGTGGGGTAGAGACTAATGCTGTGAAAAGAACCTGCTTGGTTTCGATTCGAAAGAACGTCATCAGAGGAGGTTAGGGAAATACTGTAAGCTGCTTATATAGCATGGGTAACATGGCTGACTGACATTAGGTCAACATCTGAATGTTAACGTCCTAATGTCAGCCTCATAAAGGAAAGAAGAAAAGTTTTTGTAATAGCAGCAGGAAAACCCTGCTTGGGACGCAAGATCCTTCAGATCAGTTTTGTGAGTTCACAATGTAGATTTTGACAGCTTGGGGGTAAGTCTTGCAAAGTCTTATATGTGGCCAGAGGTCAAGAAAAGTAGAATCTGTGCTGTCCACATAAAATATGATGTTGAATGAAGGACGATTGGACCTATCCTTATGGCTACCTCCTCACTAAAACTGATAACCCAGTTGGTAAATAACTTAATTCAAATTGGCATAAATGTGAAGGTGGAAATGTCTGCTAGTAAGTGAAACTAAATCCAAAGTGCTTTTCCGGTTAAATTCACATTGAAGAGGGTGAGGGCACACATCAAGATTTAGACATTGACCCAGGGTGAACACATGAATAAATGTGAGCATCGACCTCCTACATGTTAAAAAAAATAAGATGTTTTCTCCCAGCTGACACTTTACTGGAAAAGCCCTGAGTCTCCCTGTTAAATGACAGCCCCAAAATGCAATAATACATTCAACGGTGTAAGTGGTTAGGAAACTTGTTTGTTTTTATTGAGCACCCTTCTCTTTCCTCCAGACTCTGGGATATTTCCACAAACAGAAGAAGCAGAAGGGAGTAGATGAGATGCTCTTGCGCCTCTATGAGCCTATTCTCTGGAGATCCTTAAGGGTAGGTTGCATGATTACTTACATGTACTGTGATGTCACATTTTATGAATCCTTTGCCTTGTCCCTGTAGAGTAATACACATCCTTCTATTCAATATTTAAGGCTTTCCTGAGTATTTTACTGTACTTAATGGACATGCAGGCATCTGAATCTGTCCATGTCATTTGCAAGCATAAAGAACAGATGGCTCAAAAATGGTAAAATTTGTTGGTTTTGCCCAAGTTCCTGTGTTCGGGAGATAAATGTTAAGTCTTCCGTGTAGCCAGGGTAAACCTATTTCTTGCATACATGTATAGCACATGTGTGAATAACTTCCCTGTTGTTACGAGAGTCGGTTACTTGAAAGGATAATTATGCTATGTGCATTAAAAAGGAAGCTAGTTGAGTGATATATAAAATTGAATGGACTAGCTATAGGCTAATTTTACAAGTGCGAAAGGTTTTGGTAGCTTTGCATGAGAAATAAATAACAACACATCATCAGTTCAAACTTGTTACTCACAATCAATTTTTGAATAGGTTAAACTATTTGTCTTGATGCACTCACTGGCAAATCAACATTTAATTTGTCAAATATATGTGAACCAAATATCAAAACGATAAACAGCTGTGGCATAGCATGAGGTACATGGTAAACTGCACGCATTGGTTGTCAGACACAGGCAAAGTTTCTTGGACATGCTGGATATTTTTGTTTATGCTCGGTTGTCGAGCGAAACGTTTTTTCCTGCTACCAAGTAATGCTAGATTGTCTATATGTTGTATTTCAACACTATATTGCAATCAAACCAAAGTCTACATTACTGCTTTTGGTGTCAGATTTTACATCTGTTATCTTGTACTACATGTAATTACCAATCTTAATGTCACATTAAAGCTAACGTTTGTATAATCTCATCAGCATTTGCATGCACTCTTAAATTTTTCTTGACTGGGTCATTGTAACATGTTGTTAGTAATTTCTAATAATTTTGTGCTTTGATGAAATTTTATGATCAGTTTTCTCAGTACAATATGAAAAATTCTTGTCCCACTCAGTAAAACTTGTTATACATGTAGTTTGCAGTTTAAATTGTCTGAGGAGAGGAAAGATAGAACTGATATTGCTGTGAAAATTAGCCACAGTATACAGACACCATTGAAGCATTGGTTAAGACTGAAAGACCATGGTTTGGACTACTTGACAGCCTTGCTCATGGTAGAGTTTAAGTTAAAATAGCAGGGTTTATGTTAATCCTATTTACTCTACAGGTAGCAAATGGCCTGGTGCGTGCCAATGCCTTAGCTTTACTGGCTGATGCTTTTCCACTGCATGACCCAGATGCCAACGTTGGCGATGTGGACAGTATGATGCAGAAACAATTTGACATACTTGGGGTAAGCTATCAATACATTGGATAGAAAGTTTCATTTTTAAGACCTGATTGAGTGAAAGGAATGCTTAAACCATGCCACAAAAATATTGAAATATTCATGTATTCAAACTATTTCCTACAATTTCATGCTACAGCAATGTTTCCTTCTTCCGCCTCCCTCCCACCACCACCCCACCCTTTGTACAACATTGTTCACTGAGGGAGATGGTCATGTAATCAATTTGGAATCAAGAAAGCTTGAGTGCTGAACTAAAAAAAAACAAACAAACAAAAAAAAACAGTTCCTTTCTTTTTAAAACAGCTGTATAAAACCAAACATTTTTATATTTCCATTTGAGACACCTATATTGTTATTTTCAGTATGTAAAACTCCTTGGTCTGATTTGAGGCATGAAAACTGTCAGAGATTATGCACTTTGTACAATTTTGTGAAAAATTCTTAAGTCTGGACAATGACTCAAATCGTGGAATATGCAGTTTTGTATCTTTATTTATAAAAGATTTTTTTTTCATGTCTTTCAAAATTGAAACTAGAAGTGTCTTGAATTTTTTTCTCTACATTTTTGACTTCAGATACATGTAAGTATTGAATTCAAATATATATTTATCCAAATACATGTAGTAGTACTGAAAACTTCCCAGACATAGGTATATATGCCTTGCATAAAAACCTTATCAGAGATTATGCACTTTTGTACAGTTTTGTGAAAAATCTTAAGTCCAATTGCTCAAATTGTGGAATATGCAGTTTTGTATCTTTATTTGTAAAAGATTTTTTTTTTTTTTTTTTTTGCTCATGTCTTTCAAAATTGAAACCGGAAGTGTGTTGAAATGTTTTCTTCAAATTTTTTACTTAAAATACATGTAAGTATTAAATTCAAATTTATATTTATCCAAATAGTAGTACAGAAAGCTTCCCAGACATAGGTACAAGGCAGTTTGATAGATGCATATCAACACGACATTTTCTCAAAGATGGCCAACAAGGGGGAAAACCAAATGCGGGTGATGCACATTGGAATAAGATAGTGTAGTGACTGGGACTGACATTGTAGATGGTTTTACTTTCGTTTTGTACTTGAAGAATTTTTTTTCTTCCAGAACAGAATCACACCATTAGGTGTGTATGTTAGGCTATTCTAGAGGTATGGATAATTAATGCAATATAATGGTTTAATTAAATATACATTCTGGCATGGGGAGGTGCCGCCAACAGACCGAGATCATAAGACCTGCTCTGAAAGTCGAGTGCATATATAGGTCAAACTGTTCCCCTGCCCTAAGGTTAAAGCTTGTTGATTCATTCAAAGGGAAAACATTGACATGGCCCAAGTGACATGGTTTTCTAAAAGCTGCCACCAAAAATAGAGATGAGTCCAGTTCTGAAAGACAAGAATGCTGCCTTGGTAGACCAAATTATCTTACTTGGTCAAACAGCAAACTTCGGCTTGCCCAATGCAAGGTATACTGAAACATTGCCCAAACTTGATCCATCCACATTTCTTTGAAATCTGGCTCTAATACTCTAACAAGAACTGATGTTTCTTTTTCAGTTCTGCTGACCTAAGGTTGCAGAGCTTGTACAATCACTGATGTCTGTCTGTAAGCTTGTTCTTGTGAACACGATACAGTCCACAGTTTTCAAGTTAGCCCCATACAACTTTCAGGACATATCAGGTGTATGAAAATCTAGGTTGAGTTCAATATTGGTGGTATCACCTATAGCATTAATCATCTGATATACATGTCAAAATGAGAAATTCTTGTGGCCCCTCTAGCATCCTTGATTTTTGATTGATCTTCAAAAAATTTAATGAGAATAAATGTGGGTTGCACATGATACTAGTGGCACCACCTCTAATTTGGTGGAAATTACGAACCAAAATGTGTTGAAAGATATAAAATTGTGTATCTTGAAAGAACAATTTGGAGTTTGACGTGCCAAATTTATAGGATATAGAGATCATGTCCAATGTATTGAAAGATATAAAATTGCATATCTTGAAAGAATAATATTTGAGAGTTAGACATACCAAATTTATATGATATAGAGAATATATATGGTGCTGATATGTTATATAATATCAGTGACTGATCTATTTTTGTAAGGTTTGAAGCAGTTTTTACTGTTGTAGGATTTGCTTTTTGACCCATGCCCGATGGTGAGAGCAACAGCAGCTCATGGCGTGTCACGCATCTGCAACGTGTTCTGGGAACTCATGCCACCACAAACCATTCGTAGCTTCATCCAGATCCTGGTCAAAGATCTGTCTCGCGACTCCTCTTCAGCGGATGTCAGGGTGGCTGTTTTGCAGGTGAGAAATTGTGCTGCAAATGTTCTCACTTTCATGGTTTGTGCATTTCAGACATTGAAGCAACAGTTTTAGTTTTTCTTCTTCCAACAGAGTTCCAATTAAGCCTTTGTTATAATATTATTTTGTTGTATTTTTATTTTCAGTTTTAATGCTAGGTTTCGACTTGTGTAAAACCACTTCTCAGATTCACATCATCCTTGGATGGGTCTCTGCCAACTATGTTCAAATGGTCACGCTCCAGTGATTTTTGGATTTGTTATGATTATGGGGGGAGGGGTCATTTTTTAGTAAAATCTTAATAAAATCTAATGCGAAACTGCTCAGCCAATTAATTCGAAATTGTTTAGGGAGGTTTCAGGGCATCTTCAGACCTTAATTTGTTCAACAGGTGGCACTTTGATTTTTCAAATATTTTTTATGCGAAAAAAGTGTGTTTGCGCTATTTTCGACTTCTCCAAAACCACCACTCAGATTAAGCTGAAACATGCTGGAAATTTCATTATAGAAGGGCAGACCAAAGTTGTTCACAAGATGGCGTTGTTGTGAATCACTGACTTTTAATGAATTTTTCAATGCGGGCACTTACTGATTACTCCATACAGTCCTATTGATTACCATGTAAGTGATTGCAATGGTAATTCGCAATTTTTAATTCTCCAAAACCACTGTCCAGATATACATCAAACTTGGTGGGGATGTATGTATCTTGGGTATGTTTCTACTAAGTTTGTTCAAATGGTCATCTCCAGTGATTTTTTTTTTTTTTTCCATTTCTTGGCCAAATCTTTCAAAAATCTTTCCAAAACCACTGAGCCAATTGATTCAAAATTGCATAGGAACACTTGAGGGTGTGACAGCAGAAGTTGCATAGTATATGGGTGACCTTGACCTCATTCTCAAGGTCACAGGGTCACTTAGGTGTATTTAACTCTTCAGATGGAAACTTGAGAACTATTTCAGCCTGGACTTTGATGTTTTGGGTGGTTATGATTCTCTTTGAGGGCCACTCTCACACAGTTCATGAGTGACCTTGACCTCATTCCCATGGTCACAGGACAACTGACATGACATTTACTGTTCAGGTGATAACTCCAGATCTATTTTGAGTTAAGACCCTGATGTTGCACATTTTAATGTTTCTCTATGGAGGTCATGTTTAGACAGTACATGAGTGACCTTGGATCACAGTGCAACATACATGAATTTTATTCTTCAGTACTGTAACTTGAGAACTACCTGAATAATATTGGGACCTTGATGTTGCACATGTTAGTGTTCTTCCACAAAGGTGAGACTTACTCAGTACATGGGTGACCTTGATCCTATCCCAAGTTCACAGAGCCACAAATGTGATGAATCTCTATGCCAGCTGAGCAGGGGCTGTTCAGACAGCCCTCTTTTTTTTCTGTGCTGGGTCTTCTGGCTGGAGATATGGGTGAAGGGAAAAGTAGCACAAAATGACCAACTAATCTAATTCCAGAAGTAAGCCAAAGTATGTGTGAAAAACTCGATTCTCAATAAGAATCAAATGTGTCATCAGGATTTTAGACAATGTCTCCTTTATTGAAGGAAAAAAAGTTGCTACAAATGTATAATGTACCTCTAATGAGAAGCCACTTTTGGGCCTCCCTTTGAGGTGGCCTCTCAAGTCAGGGAACGCTGTATTTCAATTAGGCCAGCATGCCTTTAAATTATTTTTGTTCTTTTCCCCAGGGTCTGACTTATTTGTTGGATAATCATTTGAGTCATCCTGTGCTGAACACGGTTCTTCCAGATGTAAAGGATATGCTACATGACACATCCGAGAAAGTGCGAGTGGCGTTCCTTGATCTCCTTCTAAAGGTCAAGGGCATCCGAGCGATCAAGGTCAGAGAACTACACCAGCGTCACTGCATGTCAAATTTAATATGGCACGAAAGTAACAACAATAATTATTTTGCAAGAAAGATACATTTCAGTATTTCAATTTTATGGGTATACATTTTTTTTCTCCAGCAAAAAAACTTCCAAATGAGAAATATACACTTGTTGAACAGCAGATTATCTTGCATGATCATATTTTCCTGGTACATGCTGGCATTTAAATGCCTTATTAAATTATATTAAATGTATGGCAGACAAAATCATTCTTGGTATACATGTATCTGGAAAAAATGGCAACAAAAAACTGAGTGCTCAAATAATGAAAACTAACTTGAGGCAGAATTAAAAATATATAATGCATCAGATCATTTCAACATGTTGCAGTTCTGGGCAATAGTACCTATGGAACACTTGTTGGTTCGTCTAGAGATAGATGGCACTCCAGTGTGCAAGAGGATAGTAAACCTCATTTTCAACAGCTTCATGCCAGTTGAGAAGTCCGCTGACGTACAGCTTACACGATGCACAACCCTTATCCAGATGAACTCAAGGGCAGCGAGGAAGTTCTACCAGTATGCGGCCAAGCACCTGTCTGTTAAGGAAACATGTAAGATTACTATACATATATGTGTATCTTTATCTCATTTCATCTCCAGCAATACAAAGAGAGTACAAAACTTGGCCAACAGATTTCTGGTATGATGACGTGTGAAACACAGCTCAGGATATTGACTTCTTGACAGAGACACATTTTTCTGAATGTTCAGCTGGAATGAAAATAGAATTTCAGAGTGTTTTTCCTCATCAAATGAGCTTGCATACACCAACATGCCAAATATATTTTTCATTGACTTAGATACAAAAACAACCAAAGCAACCCCATACCTTGACCACTCTAATATGGAAGTGTTCAATGAAAATATGGAAGTACATGCACATGTGTAGGTAAAAAAATTAGCACATCTGTACATCTCAGTGACTTGGCTGAATGTATCAATCATACTACAGTGGTACCTGCTATTTAAGACCATCCTTAATGCCAGACAAAAGTGGTCACATATGGCAGGTGGTCTTTCACTGCAGATGAGCTTACAAAGAAATTGAAGGCCATTGTCTTGAAATGGCGGTCTTAAAAACTAGTGCGGTCTTTCATGAGAGGTGGTCTTTAGAGCAGGTACCACTGTATCTGTGCTTTGAATTTGTGTGGATCCTAAGTTATTTTGTTATTTAAAGATTGAGGTCAGTTGATTCTGTGTTATAATATTTTCATTTGTGTATACCTCAGGACCTGGACTCATAGGTGAAGTTAGACTGAGACATTAAATATCTGAGCTTTCAGGTAGCACATTTCAGTGTAGCAAAATTGAAAGTGACTTTTCCTGATGTTGAAGCCCTGAGTGAACATCTTTTGTATGCTTATAAGGTGACTACATTATCCTGTTGTGTCGTGTCATGATGCACTGTGTTCGAAAAGAGCGTGATCCAAACAGTGAGGAGAGCCAAAGTCAGTCTGTTGATGAAGAGGAAAAAGTGAGTAGCATAATATTACTTTTGGCAGCACCTCCACCATCTCTTCAGCATACTTTACCTAGTATGTTGTTCATACCTCCAATGAGAAACCATTCTCTTGAGACACCACAGTTTGTACAACCCCGTGGGTTTCCTTCTAAAAGAGGTCTCACTCTGTGTATTTCTCATGTACTTAGGAAAATTGGGTGTACATTGTACATTTGTAAACTTTACTTTTCTTGTGTAACATCTGAACACAAGCGTGTCACACTGATGTAGAATTATGTTTTAATTCAGTAAACCTGCTATCAAAAGTGCTAAATGTGCCTTTGTCTTTGACTACATTGTATGAAAATTAGAAATGGCAGATTTCTCACAGCAAAAGAATGAAGATTTGGAATCAAAGCAAAAAGTTTTTGATCAAGTCCCCTGTAGAGGCCTAGTCAATAACTTCAAAAGTGTGCTTTGGTAAATCGGTTACAATGGACCCAAAGTGTGCCAAAGAGCCCTGCTTACCAAAGACTTATGTAACTCTTGATAGGAAGCACCAAGGATTTGATGCTGGACATATCTGGTGATTTTCAGGGTCTGGGCTGGCACTGGGAATGTCACAACTGTAGCCACTTTGAAACCTCTTGAGCCAAAGGCTGATTATGCCTAAAACAATGAACAAAATATACATTTTGATATTTTACTCAACAAATGTTCATAATTTAATAAAATAACATGAATATGTGCATCAAAATTAGAATTAATTATAAGATATCCACAGACAGCTTAGCTAAAGCTCTCAAAATTTTGTTAGCCTCATCACAGCAGTTCTGTTTTAGCCTCTGGCCTTTTGGCTGGTAGATAGTGCTACCTTAGAGTGCCAAAGGTTTCAGTAGTATCCATCAGTGTTATGCATATGAGGGTCAAAAATTAAATGTGCTGGTGTTGTAGGAGAATGAAGGTGATGAAGACAGTGACCTGACTGTGGAGAACACTGAGGAGATAACGGGTATGCTGGAGGCAATGGCTATCTTGTGGACCAGCATCGGGCATCAACTGCAGCAGGTAAGATGACAGTTCTGGTCTTATCACTCTGGTTGTCACCTTGACAAATTCTTTCATGATTGCTCAGGTACCAAGAGATTCTGAAGTCTTATTGACGTGGACCTTGTGGACAAAGATGTTCTTGGGAAGCTTTGTCCTACCACCTACTAAAAAGTTTGCCTGAAAAAATTATTCAGCAGGCCACAAAACTGCACTGATTTAACAAAACCATTAGCACCAGTTTCAAAAAAAAAAAAAAGCTTTCTTTTGACATTGTTGTTTCCCAAGTGATGAAAAGTTTACAATGGTGCCCCTCTTATAAGGCCATCCCAAATGAACCACAATTATGGCCTTACTAGAGGAGTGGTGGGGCCTCTCTGGGGAAAATATAATGAAAAATGCAACCTCGGCTACACCGAGTAGTCATTGTAGAGGGGACAGCCTGTCTTCAGATGGGCCTGGTAAAAGTTGGGTTTCATTGATAACAGAATTGTGTACCAGAAAATCAAAATTGGTTTCTAAAACTGAATTTATATTCTGTGAAAATTGAGAGTATACATGTAACCCAATATTTTGGTGTATTTTAAACTTAATCATACCAATCTTGTCATGTATCCCTTTGTCTATAAAACCACGTCATTTTGCACAATGTACCTGCTCTGTGGACCAGGGAAAGGGGATAAAATTTAGAACTGTGAAGAGCTCTAGGCATGCTTATTGCTACAAGGAGATGGATTTGACTTCACAAGCTTTTTACAGGCCTATCTGCTACAGTAACTATATTGTGTTGATTTTCCAATTATAAAAATGATGATTGTGTGGTTTAATGATACTGATATAAAGATAAAAAGAAATGAAGAAATCTGACATGGCGAGGGCAGCGAGTTTTTGAGGTACATGTACAATTTACTTAAAATTGGTGGGGGTAGACATCTTATCAGATAATAATTCTATTTATTTATTTGTTTATTTATTTATTTATTTATTTATTTATTTATTTATTTATTTATTTATTTATTTATTTATTTAATTATTTATTTATTTATTTATTTATTTATTTATTTATTTATTTATTTATTCATTCATTCATTCATTCATTCATTCATTCATTCATTCATTCATTTATATTTTGTTTAATTTTTATCATAAAAAATTATTTCAATTTTTTCTTTCTTTTTCTTTTGTGATTTTACTCTACTTGCCAGGAAAGAGCCAAATATGGCTTAAATTACATCAAAAATGAGATTGATATATTGATTCCCCCTTTTCAGTTTTTTTTTTTTTTTTTTTTTTAATTTTTAGAGAAATTACAATGGTCAAGATGGGTCTCCAAAACTGATGTATGCATTACCTGAGAAACAGACTTTTTTTAATGGCAATTGCACGTCATGTAACTCTTTGTGATTAAGCCCTTGAGTAAAGTTACATAATTTTACTGCACTTTCTCTCCAAAGAAAAAACCTCTAAGTTCCAGCCAATGTTTTTTATATGGAAACAAAAACAAAACAATGTACATTTACATTAGAGAAAGAAAATACATTTTTAAAAGAATCAAAGGTAACATTTCTTATCAAAAATAGTCTAAAAGTCCATGACAAGCTAAACAAAAACTCTGTATGGCCTTACTTTGTAAATACAACCATTATAGCTACTTTACTTTAAGTGAAGCATGTTGGCCCTAGTTCATTCTAAACTGAGCTGATACATGTAAGTTTCTTTGAATTTTCTTTGAAAAGTTTAACTTAAGTTAAGTGCCCCATGTATGAGTACCAGTTGCTGATTTGGGAACAGTGCCAGAATTGTTATTTTGGTCAGTACAGTAAAACCTCCCTAACCGAACACCTCCATATACCGAACACTCCCCTCCCCCCCATACTGAACACTTTTTCTTGGTCCCAATTTTTTCCCATATACTTGCATTATAAGTAAACCTCCCTTTACCGAACACCTCTCTATACTGAACATGAACACTCCAAATGAACACCATTTTTCCATAAAACCTCCCTCAACTGAACACATACTCAGCACATTTTTGTGTATTTGCACTGACTAATTAATGATAAAGCTGAAACTAAACAGGTTAACTTCAAAGACAGCCTTCACTGCTTATACATGCAGCAGCAGAAACTACCCACAGCCATGCATGTAGTTAGCATAAGTATCTCCCACCATAATTACCTCAGCTGGTATCTATATAGTGTGGTTGGCCACAATGTGGTAACCTCCCTAAACCGAACACCTCCCTAAACCGAACACTTTTGTTTGGTCCCAAGGGAGTTTGGTATAGGGAGGTTTTACTGTACATGTATTTATGATAAATGCACAAAATATCAAACTGATGCATCATTTTCTCTTTTTCATTTCCTATTAGCGCAAGAATGCCCCTATGAAACAGAAGTTGGAGAAAGGGTTTAGCCGAGCCCTGCCTCAGTTTTTTCGAGCCTTTAATGACGACAGAATACATGCTTGCCTCTTACTGCTGGCTGGGTTCCTGCCTCCTGCCTTTATCCCAACTCTCAGGTAAGGGATCCTGCCTTTATCCCAACTCTCAGGTAAGGGAAGGAGTAAAGTATGAAGCAATGTTTTTGCCATAAAGGTGTACATATTGCCTGCTGTATAAGAAGACAGTTCAATGATTAGATGTTCACACTTTCAGTTCTTTGCTATATATGGAGCCTTTGTAGATAGTATCTGGCAGTTTTTGTGAAATTAAGTAATACAGTAAAAACTGCCAAGCTGAACACCTGTGATAGCTGAATACCTAGAGCTGTTATCCAAACACTTTTTTAAGTTATATTGTCTTTGGTATCCTTTCTTTGTAACAAAAATTACTTTCTGTGGTTACAGGACAACCACATATCAAGTCTTTATATACATGTATGCAGACTTGAGTTAAAGGTATGAGCCCACACATATATGGACCACAACATGAATGTTTTATATTTTGTAAACACAATCCTGAGATTGGTTGTCCAAATTAACACCCTGTTGTTTTTCTGTGTAAAAAAATAAAGTTAATATCTCATACCTTCACATATATTGTGAACTTAACTTCACAAAGATCTTGTTTAACCCTAGACTGATGATATTTCCCATTTGCAAAATGATTTGCAATGAAATGAAAGTATAACTGTTTTATTTGTGAATTACAGGAACTTGACCTGTCAGTTTTTCAGTTACATTTTGTAAAGATAATGTTACCAATGGACCACATACAAATATCTTAATTTAGCCGCAGTGCTGTCTCAAAGTTGCGAGCTATGACACACCAAAACACGCCTGAAGAATATGGTGCTCTGGTGGAGTGCATGTGTAAATGGGGTCGGGTTGAAGACTTGACTGAATTGATCGAGGATTGGCTGATGGCAGGACTAGAACCCAAGCAGCAAGAACAGACACACAGTAGTAACAAGGTATGTGACCTCATGGAATTTTTCAGGGAGGTATTATTAATTTTAATGAAAGGAAAAAATAGTACATGTACTATTTAGTTTAATGTACAGAATTATTGGTTACTGTTATGTCTTATGTCAGTTGACATGGCAGATAAAAAGAAGCTATTTAGTGAAAAATAAAACCAAAAATGTTGCAAAGAGTTACCTTGCATATTTTATTCATAAATGATTTGCTTGTACTGTAATACCTTCCAGAGCCAATTCCTTTGGAACCAAAGAAAAGTGTTTGGCTGAGAGAGATTTATAGCTTATTCACAAGGAAAACTGGGACCAAGAAAAGACGTTCATCTTAAGTAGGTGTTCGACTTTGGAAGTTTTACTGTAACGGCAAGTGCTGCTTTAAAACCTTGTGTTTGAAATGTCACTGGTTTTAGAATATCAAAATTGTGTCATGAACAATTTGTGACTTGTTTTGCTGTGTAGCAACAAAAGAAAGCTCGTGGAGTACAATTTGTGGACCCAGTGGAGCCACAGCCCATGTTAGCTCTTGACTACATAGTGTATCTGACCAAACAGCCTGTGTGTCGTGAAAGTATACTGCTGAAATCCAGAGGAAGCTTCAGGGCATTGACTGAGATTTTGAGAAAAGTACTGGTATGTACAAATTGTACAATTCACTGGATAGTACTATTATACATTGAAATCTTGACTGTTACTTGCTGATGTTTTTGCCTCAGTTTCCATATTAATTCTGGAAGTGCTAATCAGGGCTATAGTCATTTTCTCATTGCCCTTAAACATATAATGGTCACAAGATTAAAATTCCTCATGAAGATACCTTTCATTCAAATACCAGCAAGCCTAGTCTGAAGCAAAAAGTAGCTTATTATACTGGGCAAGACCGGTAAGGCAAGACCCAATCTTGACCGGTTTCAAGACCTCTGTGACTCATCAGAGACTGAGGTTAACTGTTCCCAGTATGTGCTTATAAATCAGCCACACTGATAATGATGCATGTTATTACACGTCAAAATTTGTACGTGTGGAATGGCCATGTGTTGTCGGGAATGACGTAATACAAAGTCGACCCTGCATTTTGCATTGTACTTAGGTAGAATGGCCTCACGTGAACATATGTCAGGTCAAGCACCCATATGACCTCCGGTCATAGAAAATTGGGAGCCACGGTGTCTGCAATACAACAGCAATGACTTCCAATTTAAAAAACTGGGAGAGTTGTTAGCTCATGAAAATGACATTTCATAAGTAAAAAAAGTATTGTTATTGGGTAGATGAACTGGGGCTGGGTAAATTTTAGTATAAGACTGAACAAGGAGTTCATCTGCCCATAACGTTGAGGCCAAAAGGTTCGGTGGTACACAAAATTGGTGAATCCAGTACGATTCCCTGGCAAGTCTAAGTTTTAGAGCCTTGCTTAAGGAGGCTGGTGTATGCTTGTATTGCAGAATTTGTATGCTAAATTTTGGAGTGTCATGGTTGGGGAGCTGAAACTGTCGCCCTAAGGGTTGTGCGTTTTCTATCCTGGAAAAGCAAAAAAGTAGTCGTAATTCAACTGCTTTCCTCGGGACACTGTGTGCAAAGTGTCCCAAGGAAAGCTGTTGACTCAGTCTTAAATCAGCGCTTTAAGGGTTAAAGTGTGAAGTGCACCGGGCAAAAGGCATGGCAGTGTTTCAATGTCTA
The DNA here is from genome assembly GCA_964020975.1 of Hermodice carunculata. NCBI lineage: Eukaryota > Metazoa > Annelida > Polychaeta > Eunicida > Amphinomidae > Hermodice > Hermodice carunculata. The sequence continues at coordinate 17,021,736 of OZ026627.1, forward strand.
TGGACCTCAGCTTGCCCTAGACTTTGGCCTAATGGCTTCGGCCTGGGGCAATCCTTGATCCATGGATGTGCCATCAGTGACTCCTGAACAAGTTGTAAAGTCTAAATCAAAATGCACCTGGTACGGCCTAGCTGTCTTCGAAAATTTTCATGACTTTCTGCAATACCTTCCAAGAAACAGCTTGCAAGAGGTCAGATGGCGCTTATGAAATATTCCAAATAACTTAACAAATAACAAAGAAAGCCAATTATAATGAGCAAAACAAACCAACCATACTACGTAAGGTCTGTGCCATAAGAAATTTAGAAGGCTAGGTATAATAGTTTTGCAGAAATAGTTCTGACAGATGAAAAAAAGGGTGAAGTCGTCATTATCATATACCCAGCCCCCACTTGGTGGATGGGGCATAATGATATTAGATATGTCTTGAGACACTTACTGTGCTGAGGTCTTTCAAAGCGGTATGTTATATACCTGGAATGTGAAACCTGCTTCTCTTTGTTGACAAAAACCTCAGCCCAGAGAGATGGACATATCTTTAAGGTAAAATAGTTACGTTGCTTGTATTTGAGTAAAAATATTTATATTTGGTGTTTTCTTTAGCATTAGAAGAATAGGAAAAGTTTGGACATTAATTTTTCCAGGAATGCAGTTGATGAAAATCTGTGCCCTACTAAATAACATTTTATGGTGTCTTTGGCTTAAACCTTATTTTATTGTTAACACAGTTAGCCAAGAGGCTCATAAACCTATATCAGGGTCTGTAATTTATTGTATATTTGGGAACTGGCAGTCGATTTATAGGTAGTGTTTCATGTATAGATGTTGGTATTTGCAGGAAATTTTATTTTATTGTATGAAAGTAGTGTTCTTTTCTTTTTGTTAGGGTAACATATGGTACGTGTAGGTAGGGTTGCAGGAAACCGAAATATTTTGATTGGTTCAAATGCAAAAATCGCTCCAAAGGTTTTTTTAATTTGCATGGAATAAAGTGAATTCATTGTGTTTGCAGCCAAACATTGAGCAGCGGATGCTCTCTAATGGAAGTCTTGGACTCTACACATCTGATGAATTCCTCCAGAGAGCTTTTGAAATTTATTGTAAAATGGAAGTCCTACTACATGATGCGGTAAGGCTAATGAAGTTTCATTTTCTGGGAACAGTCATTAACCCCATACATATACTAGCTTGGAGGGCCGGAAATATTTGGCACACTTTAATATTCACACGTGCCTTTTTGCCGGATTTTTCAGGCGTTTTTATATTGACTAGTACAGGCCCTTTTGCGACCTGAAAATGAAAGCATGTGGGGTATATGTGTACACAAACCTACGAGCTTGGTGTCTGATCATCACTCAATTATAAAATGTGCATATATATACATGTATATACTTATACAGCAGTTCTGCAGTTGTTCAAATTTGTCAATATGGGCAAATTTATGTGTATTATACCTTTAGTAGACCAGTGTGGAAAATAAATATACAAATGTGGCATTATCAATGTAGTACAGTAGGTTTTGTGGCATTCACCAGAGGTCGCTATTGGCTGGAGTGGATTTATTCATGACTGGTAACAAGATCTCTTGTTGTCCACACTGAAGAGCTGATAAGGTCAGAGAAACCACGTGTGAGGGATGCAGAAAGTTGAGAAACTGAACATTTGCTGAGTTTTCAGAAATGTGTTTTTTCTTCCCTATTTTCCCTTGGTGTGTGTGACAATTGTGACAATCCTGTACTTGGTGGTTAAGGGGTTAAAAATGTTGTTTGTGATACACACAAAAAAAACCCACAAAATTTATAATAGTAAAGCCAAGCAACTTGAGCATTGTTCATAGATTTAATTTTCTTAACCATTTTGTATTTCACTTCTCAATACAGTGTGGACATATTTTATTTAACAAAATGCTCCATGAAAAGTTGACAGGCCATAAATTCAATATTGGCCTCTTGCATGTTTTACCATGTAGTGTTTATACAGGTCATTGAATTGCTTGAAAGATTTTTGTCAGATAATTATCAAAGACAAGGAAAACAAGAGAGTCACCTGTTGATGAAAAGATTACATAAAAGTGCTTGTTATTTTAGTATTTTGCCAGAGAAAAAATACAGCAGAGTACACTGTTAATGACATTTTGCTTTTTTAATCATAATAAAATTCACAAAAAGTGCCTGTAATATTTTAAAGCACTGTAGACTTCTGTGATTTAAATAAAATCTTCCTTCACAGAAATCAAGGATTGGTATGCACCAGTTCAGATAAATATTGCATTGGATGTCTAAATGTGGCATTTTACTGACAGGAAAACAAAGAGAACGATGCTATTACTGCATTCGAGCATTTGCTGACATGGATGGACATTGAACTGGTGTCAGCATTGAGGAATAATGACGTGAATGGTCCTGACCAGGGAGTCAAGAGATCTGCGATGGAAAGTGAGGAAGCTGGAGTTCTGGGGCTGGCATCACAGCTCATACAGGTAGAGGGTCAAAATAAAAGGTGCAAGCACAAGCAGGACTTGTATGTTATTTAGTCTAACCACTGCGTTATCGATGTTGCTGTGTCTGTCAAGGGGGGGGCTTTTTTATGCGAGAGTGGTTTGACTTCTTTTATCCTTCAAGACAGTGAAGTTGCAGTACACAGTTGTGATTAGAAATGGGATCCCTGTCAAATGTACCAAATCTACACTTTACGAGCAGAATTATTTGCATATATTCGCAAAATCTGATGGGGGGACCCTAGACCCCATGTCGCGTTTTAAGTGCGACTGGCGCATTGAGTTCCAATAAAATCTGTTCGCACACAAAGAGGTAATGGGACCAAGTGCAAAATGGCGCGAGTAAAGCATATTTATAGGTACCAGTACATGTACATGTTTTAGTGCATTTTAATAGCTTTATTTGTTTGTGTTTTCCCGATAGGCTTATAAAAATATGATTGACAAAATATTGTGGTATTTTTACATCAAAGTCTTAGTGGCAATACTGGCACATTAAAATATTAAATCTTATTAAACAGATGGCTGATGCACCTTGTACTATGCATATATTGCATTTTGTCGGTTGTAAATTGGCAAAACAATGTAAAAACCGTGGTAAAATTGCACTTGTTTGTGCCTTCATTGGAATGGGTCACTTGCGGTGAACACAGCATGTTTGGTATCAGTGGAAGGTTCAGAACTTTTTCTACACCAGTAAAATGCTTTCTTGTTGGCTAAGTGTGACCACAATGCAGTTAATTTATGCCAAAACATCCCTGTCTGAAACGTTAGAAATGACAATCATTTCTATTGGTGGATGGTGATGTAGTCTGATTGTCATATGACCTATTTGAATAATTACCACTGACGATTAGTCACATGGACCAATAGGAGCATGGAGATTTCCCAAATAAGATCATTTCCCAAATAGTCACATGGACCAATAGGAGCATGGAGATTTCCCAAATAGTCACATGGACCAATAGGAGCATGGAGATTTCCCAAATAAGATCATTTGCACCATGACTTCAGCCCAGGTCTCCACACCATGCCGTTGGTGAAAGCAAGGATGCAGGGGACGATAAAAGCGGCAAATCTGGTCGTTTTGATGCTGTTAATATGTAAAACCTTTGATATTTTCATAGGATTAGGACCTAGATTGTTCTCCTCAAGCTTTCTGTTATGATTGAAAATTATACAGAAAGATATGACTGTATATTTGGCACTGATGAAGACAACGTCTTGTTTGCTGACTGGATTTGCACATCAAAAGCATTGTTTTTGTCAAACATATCCGTTTTTCCTTCAATAAATCTGACCGCTTATAGTAAATAACTTAAAATATGCAAGAATTGACACATTGGAAATCAATTACATGTGGTAACAGTCATTTCGAACAAATTACTGCAGAATAAATGTAGGCAGTGTTAAATATGGATCGCACACCGTGACTGGCACTGGGGGACCACAAATGGTCAGGACTGCATCATACTCAAAGTTAACATGATTGTGTAACAGAAACATGAGAACTGCGATAAATGCACTTTTTTCCAAGCTCGCATAAACAAGTTTATGTCTGTCCCATTCCTGCGCAAAAGTTCTGATGCATACAAAGTAGCAAAGGTAATTGAGCACGACGGCAAGCACAGAAAAACACAAAAGTGAACGCAATTATTTGTCAAAAAATTAACGATTCCAAGCGTACTTGAAGGCAACCCATTTCTAATAACAACTATTCATTAAGTACAATATTCCTGCTTTAAGGCTAGGATCCAATGGATTATAATATGTTGCAGGTAATGTGAGTTTACAAGGAGATTCAGAACAAAAAATAAATTTTGTTACCTTTTTTCTTTTTTGGAGGAGGGGTTGGATGGGGCTGGGAAAGGGCATGTTAAAGTTTTTCGTGCTTTGTGATAATTTCTCCACAAAGTGAATGAAATTCCAACCATTCATAATCATAAAATAACAGAAGGCAAGCAGATAATTTGTGATAGACTACCAAAGATCCATGGATTAAATATGGAGGGTTATTCTTCATTACATGTGTATTTTACTGCAAATGAAACACTTTAGGCCAGGAAAGTACACAGCTTACTTTCTGAGCCACTTTCTCTGTGTGCCAATTTACCCACATTAAATTCTTCCCAACAGTTTTACAAATTGAGGATATATACTTTACTACCTTATTGACTTAAAGGTACACTGAACTTTAATGTATCAATATTCAATACAGGAAGAAGTTTTAAACATGTGTAAGAGGTGAAAAAAAAAAAGAAGAAGAAAACCAGCAACAAGACAGTGTTTGTATTTTCAGTTCAGTGCCTGGAAAACTGTACACTAACTTTGCAGGGCTTTACTGAAAGCTGGATGCCAACATATATATATATAGGCATGTTATGAATTTTGATACGAGAAATATGTTGTTTTACAGACCTTGCTGAGGGTGTCATCTGACATGTTGTTGGTGGGAGTGGGGGACCAGGAGCTGGCTTCACATTTGGCTGATCTTGCCCTACAGCTTACTCAGTGTGGTAAGTGTAAGGGGTTAATACAGCTAACTCACTGTAGTAAGTGTAAGGGCTTAATACAGCCTACTCAGTGTGGTAAGTGTAAGGGGTTAATGCAGCTTAGTGTGATAAGTGTAAGGGGTTAACACAACTTGGTGTGGTAAGTGTAAGCAGTTAATACAGCTTACTCAGCATGGTGAGTGTAAGGGGTTAATACAGCAGTCAGTGTGGTTAGTGTAAGGGGTTAATACCATCAGTTCTCAGAAAGCACAGTAAAGAAAACTTTTGACCTGGATCATTCTGAACTCTGGAACTTCAGGTGGGCTGGTGCTTCAACAAAAGGTCAATTAATGGGGAATTTGAATCAAGGATCATTATAGGACTTTAGATAAGACAATTTTCATTGTGACTTGTGATGAAAGAGTGTTACTTTGAAACAAAATAAATTTTGAGTAGAATTTTCTGACATTATGTGCACTGGTCACTACATTATGTGGATATTGGCAGTAACAAAAAAGACTACATCAATGCTAGATAAATTGGAATATATCACTGATGAATTCAAAGTTGACCACATTTAATTCTTCAGCCCTTTCCGTCAAATCTGTAATGAAGATTGGATTAGTCTTTGTTGAATGACATAAAATGTAGCTTTATTGGTGTAGCCTTACATGTTTAATGTATGTTGCTTCATTTCAAAATCTTCACTGTTTTAGTGCCAAATTTTGGACTGAGTCAACAGCTTTTCTCTGGCACTATAGGCATGTTGGCACTTGAATGAAAGGTCTTTTTACGAGGAATACAAATCTGGGATCCTAATGATAATTCAGACTTGTCTGACTTAAGTGGATCAATTTAAAACGTGATTGAAATACTTGATTCCCTCTTCCTTTTTACCTTTTTTTTTAAACAGAAGAAAACAGTCAGTTTTTGGTACCAATTACAAAGCTGATGTATCAGATCACAGAGTTTTCAGTATCGTACAGTCGTGAAAATGATGAGGGCGTTGGGTCACAGAGTGATGTGGTACCAGGCATGCTGGCTAAAGTTGTACAACTTCTGGCAAACATCGTACAGAGCAGAAAAGAACAGACTAAACAGGTACTAGATTTCCTTCATTTATCATATAGGTGTGTGACACAATTAAAAAATATTTGTCATGAATACAAAATGCTGTGGGTGTATGTGTTTGACCTTAGCTTTTAGAAATCAGTAAAGATATAGATTAACTGACTTAAATATTCTACCTGAGTAAATGATAAAATTATTTGGCGTAATAGTGTTGCTGAAAAGTTTGTAAATCACTTGTATGTGTAAAATTGTGTCACAATTCATGGCATATCAAAGAAAGAGCATCTGGCTTATTTTATCTGCAAACAAATCTCTCTCATTGACTGATTGTATTAATGTTACCTGGATGCCATTATATAAAATGTGTTTCTCCCAATGAATACCCATGCTTTATTGACCCCCCGCCTTATCAGGACCAGGGGAAAAAAAGCTGGTAATGCCTTTGAAACCCTCAGTTTTAGCTGTTTCCATTGTAATGTTGTTGTGGTGACACTGAAGATGGCATGTCATTTACAAGGGTGACTCCTGTGACCTTAAAATGAGGTCAAGATCATTCTTGTGAACCCATCAGAGCACTCTATAAGTGGGATATGCACATATGATTTGTTTGTGGAAGCTCTTTTCATGCTTTGTTTATCGTGATGACCTTGAACATGGCATGAAATTGACATAGCTAACGCTGTGACCTTTAAAGAAGGTCAGCATAACTGATGTGCAATCCCCTTCAAGCACTTCCTTAGAAGGACCTATACACCAAATTTGGTTGAGGTAGGTCTTTTTCCAGTGATCTTGTTGACATTAATTGTGGACAGCAGGATGACATAACAGTACCCTTCAGCCAAGTGTGTCTGAGAGGTAAAGAATTAATATAAGGCTCAGTATTCTACCTTTAACCACCTTTTTCATGGTATCACACACATGATGTTGAAAAGATCCGTGAAAACTAGAGCAGGGATGTGATTCTTCCTCGGTTCAGCTGATTTCAGAGTTTTTGTGACAAATGGACCATACTATTAGTGGTACATTTCTTTACTAGACATCCTGAGTTTCAGGTTAATTCAGTTATTTCAGAGTTTTTCAGCAAGGGGCAATTACATCCCTGCTAGAGTGTTAATTCAATTCTGTATCATAGTTACCCAAGGTGATTCACAATAGGAATACGGGTACCATAGTTCTTTTCTGTTGCACAGATTTTATCCTCAGTGAAGCCTGCCGTCAGTGAGATGTTACGAAGTTACTATAAGCATTACTCCCTGCACGATAGTGTAAACCGAGACATCATGGCTACTGTCATGGCTGCAGTTGTAGCTGAGATGACCAACACCATTCATCAAGTACGTATGTCTGCCGGGACACAAGGCTTCTATTAAACTTTACAGTGTACTCAGGGGTCACATTAAGCTTGCATCCTGCATCATAGATGCAAAAATGAGGAATAGACGCCTGGTAATAAACAAAACATTGTCATTTTGCGTCTCTGTGGACGCACGCACAAAAATGCGATGCATTTTGAATGATACAACTGCAAAAATTACCCCAAGTGGTCACGGTGTTTTGCAGCGACCATTATCAATATCATGATTCTATATCATACTGATGGAATCCTCTGAAGTTCGTCTTTCCATGTAACAAGCTCTCTTATTTGCTAAGAAAAAATATCCCTGGGGTATCCCTCCAAAAGTTTCCTGGAATGGGAATGGATGTATGTCATTTCACCTCATTATAAATTCGCTGAGAGCACTTCCAGGCTTCTCATTGGGTGCATTTGATCATGTGCCGCTCACTGTCCAATATAAATTCGTTGTTGCCCATGTGCGTGTCTCATGTCCGCAATGTTGGGGAGGTATACAAGTCATATTACGCAAAGATTATTGGACCAAGATGTTAAATTTTCACATCATATTTTCACCAAGAAGACTTCTATCAAGCAAATCTAGACACAGATCAAGGCACGACTGAAAATTCATTACGGACGGCAAGGAAAACAAGCAGATTAGTCATGGCACAGTCACACGTGGATGAAGTGAAAATTTGCATTAGGCCTATAACACGATGTTGACTGTTGTTGATCAGTCTCCGTTGGGTCACGTGCTTATTGGTCTTTTTTTAACAAAATTTGGTTGCTTTGATTTTATTGAAATGTTTGAATGGAACAAATCTGTAGGAAAGAACAAGATAGGAATGAAATTTATGATCGAAGGCCGGGAAAATATACGTTCAACCGAGCGGAATGCCTGTGACAGGCTGTGTGCACTCGCTTGTGTTGCAGTTTGCATGGCTTGTAAGTTGTACTTGTAGGCTGGTGAAAAAAGTAACTGCACTAAAGATCAGACTCTTATTCTTAACACCGCGTACGGCATCAAATTTTTCAGGTATATTGAAATAGAAAGTACACAGAAATATAAATCTTGTAATTTCTGACCGTTTCATCACATGGAATCAATCGCAAAAATAACAGAGCTCAGGCATGTTCAATCATGCATGCCGCTTGTTGTGCAAGGGAGTTAAAAAAACTGTCCGGTGGCACACGGTGTGCGATATCAGATACTGGCACAGTGGCAGCGTGCTAGGGGTTAAGCCCCCTTCACAACAATTTTTTTTTGGTAGACCAGGGATGTGTTATAGAACTTGTCTTAAAGGCAGGTCCCTTGGTAGATTCATTCCATCCTTGCTACACTCAACAACTTTTAAAGCCTTTTACATTGGTATATTGGTAACTTTTTATTCAATCTTAAATTTATAATAATCAGTTACCTACGTGAGCATACAGGGCCTATGTTATGTTTGTCTCAAGGCTTAAGTTACCTGCATGTTTTATTTATTCATCATTTTGATATACGTTGATTATACCAAATAAAATCAATTAATCAAATTACATCAAATGAAGTCTAGTTTGCACAATTTCAGACTGGACTCATCAATTCAGTTCATGGACCCACTATTTTTCCTGAGAAAGAAAAAAGATGGGTCCAAGGGACCCATAGTGAAAAATCCTTAATGTGACCCCTGGTACTTAGTCTCCTGAAAATGCACTCTGACTGTATTTTTTATTTTATTTTATTTTTATTAAATGTCATGATCAATTTACAACAGTTAATTTATAAAAGAAAGTGTACACACATTAAAATTTAGCACAGCCCAAAAATGTGTTCCACAGAAAAAAAAAATCTTGTCAATAAATAATTTTTGGTGAGAGTAGACAAAATTTATAAGCATGCCTCCGGTCAACAGCTTTCCTTGGTGTTGGTTGGGTGCACTGCAATGGCAAAGAAAGCTGTTGATTTGGATTCATTCTAACTAGGAAAAGGTCAAAGGAAAATCAGAATTTGGGACTCTTCATTCTTGCTTGGTCTTTTGTGGATGGGGTCGGTCACCACAGGGATTACTAATGGTAATAAAAAATACAATTTGCATTTTGGTGTAACCATTAATCCTTTCCCCCTTAAACCGGCCAAAACCAGCTGGTGGTCCAATGTCGTCTGCTTCCCCGTTTTCAACTAACTTAAGCAAAATGATGAAAAAACAATCCTGACTGAGAATTGTAGATTAGCCCTATTAAGATCACATGCCCCAGGTCAACAACTTTCCTTGGCATGAGTTGGGCACTTGATGCCCAACTCATGCCAAGGAAAGTTGTTGACTCTGTGTCAGTTCAAGGGGGAAAGGGTAAAGAAGCTATTTCCACATTTATACATACACATGTGTTCAAATAGGTTTTTATTATGTTTATGCAAAATTTTTAATTGGAAGGTAATGATTCAAGTGTTTTTGTAATCTATTGATCATGGCCTCTCTAAAAATGTACACTTTGAATGTTTGTGTAATACTGTGAATATTTTTTTGCTTGATGATGCCAGAATAGTGATCATGAGCTGATTTCACTCAGTCTTTCTGAAAACTTTTTTTTCTTGCTGCGGCATGGCCACACCACGATAAAGAATTCATTTCAAATCCCCCTATTTGTAGGACTTTGACTTCAAACCCCAGGATCATATTCAAAACTTACCAACTTTGTCCAGTTTCTTTCTTGGGATCATCTGCAAGACCTCATCAATGACTGGGTAAGTGTCTGCATCTATAAGCACTTAGTGTAGGTTTGCCAAGACCCAGTAGAGTACAGGTGGCAGCACTGGAGGTGTCAGCTTGTGTATTTGAGCTACAGATTTTAGCATTGACTTTCAATGTGGGCACCTCCTCTAATGTTGAGAGGTTAGCATTCTGTTCCCACTGGCAACCTTTGGCTGTAATGTGTGAATTGATCATATAGATTGTCCCCAATGCTTACAGTGACTTATCTGTGTCAATAACCAATAGGATTTTTAAAAACTTGTACAAGTTAATAGGAATTTTCATGAAAAAGTGAGTTGTGAAGCTTTTTCTTTTTTTTTGTCATACTCTAATTCACTATAACATGTAATAATGCATGTGAAGTGTCTAGTGCAAATAATATGCATAAGATTTTTCTTAACTCACAAATGAACTCATTTGGGAGTGGTTCAATTATTTAATTGAGATATCATGAAGTGTCAAAATTTAACTCCTCCCCCCCCAAAAAAAGAAAAGAAAAAATCAGTTTTATTATTCTATACATCAAAGATACAATATTCATCATGCTGTGACACACAAGCCAAAAATGTTAGGTTTTTATGGTGACCTTGTTGCAGACTTTTTCTCTTTACTTGGCAAATGTTTGTGTATATTTAATAGTCTCTGCACATGTCCAGTTTGTTGGTGTCCAATACTTATGGTGTTGACTGGCTTGATATATCACAAGTTTGTATTTATATATAGTTGTAATTCTACAACATGTTATGATTTGTTCTGATTTGTTGGAGCCAGTATTTAAAAGGTATGGACCTCAAAAATAGTGCGTTTTGAGTGCAGCGCTAAAATGGATTTAAACATTTAGACAAAACAGTATAGTCATTATATGGGGAGAAAGTTCTTACAAATAGTGAACTTTTCAATATGTCAAGGCAATGAGCTAGGACTTGTGCAGCAATGGCATCTATTATGGTCAAACCCTGACCAAAAATGTAGTTGTTCACTTATAAATAAACTAACAACTGATCCCTGTACGACAAATGGATTGCTTTTCTGTGGAAAGTGGACACACGGGTGCATTTTGCCTTGCAGGTGGTTTCTGGCTGAGCTATGCCAATGTACAAAGGCAGGGGCTGTACAAGGGAGAGAAGGAATGCTTGGAATGGTGCATATTCTTCATACCATTTGTAAAAGTAAGTACAATGTACATGTACCAGTTGCAGAAGACTGGGCAGAGCCTGTCTCTCAGCACCCAGGGGACTGCAGAACATAGCTTTAATTTCAATATGGAAAACAAAATACAGTGAAACCTCATTATGACAACACTCAGATATCCAACATATTCAATATAATGACAGAAATGCATATATGCATATATACACAGTTCAAAAAAAGTCATCTCTCAAGTTGCTCCTTTTCATTGTATATATACATACAGTGGTACTTGCTGGATGCAACCACTGCGGTGAGCAGCCACACTGCTTTTTGTGGTCACCTTGCTGGGACACAAGAATCAGTTTCTTTGTAAAGCTACCTGCAGTGACAGGTCATCTGCTGTATGTGGCCACTTTTTCTTGGCAGAAGGGGTGGCCACATACAGCAGGTACCACTGTATAAAGCTTGATACCATCTGGCTGTCCTCATCCAACACCCTTCCCATGATGTGATGATTCATTGTCCCAGCCTGTCTTGTTTTATTAGCTAGCGTGTTCCAAATTTGTGAAGCATCAAACAGGATAGTGCGTTTGCCAGAGTTTTAACTTTTGGGGGACCAAACTTGTGTATGTACATGTAGCATCTGGTGTTCACTAACTGTGATTTTGATTGGCAAAGTAAAATTTTCATACAAGCTACTGGTGCTTTGTTTTGAAGGATATTGTAAAAGGGAACAGCAGTTAAATCTCCACATATTTTTGAATGTTGCGCATCCAACTGAATTTAAAGCTTGAGGTCTGGGTGTGCACCATAATCATTCTAGAAACTTTTGTACAATTTGCGCAAGAGGTCCAGTTGAGTTTTGATTGCACTGTAACTAGATATTATGAAGAATCAAGATTATACACGTAAATTTTAGATAGAAGATTGTGAAGACGTGGCCTTAATTTATGAACGTATTACTTCAAAGCATTATTCACTTCTTGACTGATATTAAAGATCAATAACATAATGTTAATTGCTTTATTTTCACTTGTTTAAATTTTCACATTTTTTGTATTTTTAACATTTCACTATTTAGGATATAATTCCTATTCAAGCAGTGTTAAAATACCATTTCACTATGTTTTCATCTTCACGGTTTTGTGCCATCAATGAAATAAGCCAAAAAAATGAAGCCAAATTTAAGCAGTTTACAGTATTAAAAGTCTGGGCTACTTATAAGTACAAATTTTTGTTCATCAATTATTTTGCAGGTAAAGCCAAAGGTGCAGAACTAAAGGACTGTCTCTCTGTGGCCCAGCTTCAGTTTGAAAAATTCGAAGAACCCTCAGAAGAAAGGGAGAGGTAAGGCTTAAGAGACGGAGAATCCATAAAATAAGAGTTGCTGCAGGTGATAACATTAAGGTCATCTGTGAAATACGAAAATCTCCATGACCCTAGTCAAGGGTGAAATGATATATTAGTGCCATGGTAAGATGTGTGTGTCGATACAGAACACATGATATATCCCTCAAAGTTGCAATCACTGCTATAGTCATTTTCTCATTACCGTTAAACATATTATGGTTAAAAGATTCAAATTCCTCATGAAGATACCTTTCATTCAAATATTGGCAAGCCTAGTCTAAAGCAAAAAGTCGTCTTAGTCAACAGCTTTCCTCGAGACACTTTGCATGCAGTGCATGCAAAGTGTCCTGATTGGTCAATATCTCTGGGAGACTTGCTTTACTTTTTATTGCATCTACCCACTAAATATTTAATGAGCAACACCACCAGACGTTTTGACAGTGAAATGTATGAATAATCTGTATTACATTAATTTTAAATTAAGAATATTTGTATGCTTTTTGTTATTATTGTTGATAATAGCATTATTAGAATGGAGTTGCTTTCATTTACCATGAACATGTATGTGAAGAACAATCTGGGATGCACATTGTAATATCAAAAACAAAGATGAATTTCAAATTTGTAAACCCACTGAATTCAGAGACTATTTTCCAATTTTGATCAAATTTAGGTACACAAGAACAAAATCTAGTATTGGTTGGCAGTTGCAGATAACATTTGTGTTTTTTATTTGAGTTGTTTGTTTTGGATTGGTATGCTAGGTTCTCTCTCTCTCGCTCTCTCTCTCTCTCTCTACTCTCTCTCTCTACCTCTCTCTCTCTCTCTCTCTCTCTCTCTCTCTCTTCTCTCTTCTCTCTCTCTCTCTCCTCTCTCTCTCATCTCTCTCTCTCTCTCTCTCATCTCTCTCTCTCTCTCTCTCTCTCTCTCATCTCTCTCTCTCTCTCTCTCTCTCTCTCTCTCTCTCTCTCTCTCTCTCTCTCTATCTATCTATCTATATATCTATCTATCTACTGTCTATCTATCTCTCTCTCTCTCTCTCTCTCTCTCTCTCTCTCTCTCTCTATATATATTATATATATATATATATATATTTTTTCTGTCGTTTCATTGCAGGGAGATGCACACATTGACATATAACCTTCTCAAGACTGTATGAAGGAAGTGGGGATGGTGACTGGATCCTGAACAGTGGAATGGAGGCAACAAGTGTCTAAACAAAACAGTGACAATAGGCTAAATCACCATCGCAACTGGGCATGCTCAGTCATAGTTTGACCCACGATTATGTCATAGGTCACTGCAGATAAGATCTAATTATTATGATAGAAAATGACTGGGGCCTACACACCATCAAGAAATATATCTTGGGAAAGATTTTACCTTGGTAGAAATTTCTGTTGTATTTGCTTGTCATGTGTTGAAGATTCGGAAGGATTATTTATTATGAAAACAATCCATGAAGTTGCTGAAAAGGGAAAGGTCAGAAGTGGTTTCCTGGAAAACTTGATAAAATGAAAGAGGAAAGGTCACTTCCTGTCTCCAATAACCTATGACCCACATTCTGCAAGGGGTGAGCTGCCTTGAGATATCAGCTTGGCTTATTTTTAGACTCAAAGTACAGCTTCTACCACAGATGGACAAAAACAAAAGGTAATCTGAGTGTGGTCACCGGAAACATATCCGCAAACAACTCTGTTATCTTTCATGTGTGAGCAGGTCATTGATGGTTTCACAGGGACAGAAGAGTATCAATGCCATGTCAATGAATTGTACTATACAATACAGTACTTTGTGCTCTGATGATCTGTCTACTGAAACTCTTGTATAATTTAACATTTACTCAATGCATCTTGCAGGTTTTTTGTGAGGACCTCTATTCATGACCTCAAGGTGTCCAACATATTATGTTTAGTTGGCTGTTTTAAAGACACAGGCGCTTGAAACATGTAATATGTATTCACTTATCTGACAAGAGAAAAAAAAAAGGGAACAAGACGAGACTCAACAGGAACATGAACCCACGTTAATATTTTTGCTTGCCTTTTTTAAATGATCCATAATAATTAATATTTTGGTCAAATACTTTGTTTACTTACATTATGACACCTGCAGAAAAATTAGATGGATGGGTCACAATGTATGGTGAAATCGTATTTGAAGAATTTACAAATTATGATACATGTACTTCCATGAATAGTCTGACCCTTCAGTTTTCAGTTTGATTTCTTGATATGTTCAAAGATAACATAATATCAGCACAGGTAGGTACTGTTTCTTAATATTTATCAAAGATACCAAACTACCAGTGCAGGTGGATGGGCCTCTTGATATTTATCCAAGATAACAAAACTACCAGTGCAGGTAAACAGTGTAAATGGAAACCTTTTACATAAATATGTATTTGCAACAGAATAAATCCATACTGTAATAAATAAAGTAGTCTTACAAAGTTATTTTTGGTTTACACATTTTATTTTGAAGGTGTATTTGTGAATATGTGATGTGCTATATTTGAATATCTTGCCCAGGTCAGCATGGTGGTATGTACTGCAATAGGGTGTTATTGTCTTTGGCGTATGGCATACTGCCCATGATAATTGTGTACCTGGAACCACAAGCCATGCTACAGTCATAGAAAGCTATAAATTGCTGCTTTCCAAGACAAAATCAAATGTCTCCTTGTGGACAAATTTTGTGATTGAAGAATATGCATGAAAATCCATTAGAAGTATCCAAAATGGTTTTTGATACGGTTGAAAACAGCAAGTGTATGCATCTCTCCATCAATCCTAAGAAAAGCAGCAAACATTTTTATGCATGTTGACAGTTTGTGTATTGTAGTAGTTCATTTAATCACATTGCTATAAGGAGTTTCAAACGTAATCTACTTTAGACAAACCTTACCTTCCAATACAGTTGCTAGCTAGTCTGGCAGGGGTTGTGTTAATTTTGTTGCAGATAACTTCAGTGCCGCCCACAGCCTGCTCTTCCAGCAGTCCTAGCAGAAAGCACTGGAAGGTTTGCCAACCAGGCAACCAATACATCTGTGCTTTTAATATTTGATATATAATTTGTGCTGGCATGATAACTGTGTCGAGATTACCAAATACATTTTCTACACTCGACCAGCCTACATGTAGTGTCAATTCAACAGTTATCCCAAGTGAATTGGGTTGCTGAGGGGACTCGGCTAAAAAACCGCAAAAACATGACACGCCACAAAATTACTTTTTCACATTTCCATAAAGTTTGGCACTTTTCTGAATAGCACGTCCCTGATAATACTAATATTACAATTATCAAAATTGCGCCTGGCAACCAACCTGGGATTCACAAAATGAATAAAGGCGTTTTCAGCATGGAAGAAGAGAAAAATCATGGTTTCAACTGATGCATTACCAATCATTCAGAATCGTGGCATTGTAAGCAGTGTAAGGTCAATCAAGCCTGTAGTGTTTCCCAATCCATGGCTAACTTGCTTTACTCTTGGGTGGCAAAAATGATCAAAGAATCCCCACTACTCTACTCAACTACATGTTCCTGTCTGCGGATAGATGTGATGGGAACTATAAAAATGGACTTTTTGGTTCAGCATGGATAATTATGCATGCCTTCAAATTTATAACGAGGGCAAACATCACTGAGGCATGACCATTTGCACAACTTAGGTAGACACTTCTCAAAGTTCAAGACAGATCTGGCCAAAATAATCTAAGTTATAACCATTACAAGAAACTCTCATGTGAAACTTTCCTATTTCAACTTTAAAGATTTAAAAAAAAAATCAAAAAAAATCCAAAAATCACTGGAGCATGACCATTTCAACAAATTTAGTAGAGCCGCACCCAAGGTACATTGCCACCAAGTTTGAAGCCAACATGACTGACAGTTTCTTCGGAAAAGTCCAAAATGTCAATTAGCATTAGAATGCTCTTAGTAATCAATAGGAAAGGTCCATTTGCTGCTACGTACCCGAATTGAAAAAAAAAAAAAAAAATCTTCAAAAATCAGAAATCCATAGCAGTGCCACCTTGTGAACAACTGTGACCCTTTAATTAAGAACATATCCACCAAATTTCAGCGTAATCTAAGTGACTGTTCCAAAGAAGTTGAAAATAGCTAAAACACACACACACACACACACACAAATTTGCAGTGCCACCTGGTGAACAGATTAAGAAGTAAAACTGTGTAATCTCTGCTAAATTTGTTCAAATGGTTGCACTCCAGTGATTTTTTTTTCATTTTTTATGATTTTTATCTCTGAGCTTATGATCTGTGTCTGTCATCAACAATCCACTTCTCCAAAACCATCAGCCAGATTCATTTCAAACTTGGTGGCGATGTACCTTGGGTGGGATTCTGCCAAGTTTCTCCAAATCATCACACTCCATTGATTTGGGGTTTTTTTTATGATTTTTTTCTTTTGGCGGGGCAAATCTTAAATCTTCTCTGAAACCGCTCACCCAAATGCTTTGATAAGGCACAGGAACACTCTTAGGGATGCCTAGTTCTGAATTTGGTCACCAGGTGGGGCTGTGTTTTTTCAAATTTTTTATGACTTTTTGTGTCTTATTGCTATTTTTGACTTCTCAAGAACTGTCACTCCGATTAAGCTGAAACTTGGAGAAGGGTCAAACAAAGTTGTTCACTAGGCGGCAATGCTGCGCATTTCTGATTTTTAACAATTTTTTCAATTTGGGTACTTGTTGGCAAGTGCACCTTTCCTATTGATTACTATGTAGTCAGTGGACATTGTAATGCAAATTCACATTTTTCACTTTTTCTGCGAAGCAGCCAGTCAGATTGACTTCAAGCTTTGTGGCAATTTACCTTGGTGGGTGTAGCAGATTTGTTAAAATAGTCACGCTCCATTGATTTTTAGCTCAGCTGACTTGTCAGTCAGCAGAGCTTATCTTATGGTCCTCCGTCCGTCTTCCGTCAACAATTCACATTTTTTATTTCTTCTCAAAAACCGTCAGCCAGATCCTTTTTAAACTTGGTAGGGATATTGCTTGGATGGCCTCTACCAAGTTTGTTCAAATGGTCACAGTCCAGTGATTTTTGGATTTTTTATGAATCTTTTGTTCATTTTTGGGGGAAATCTTAAAAAATCTTCTTCTCCGAAACCGCTCACCCAATTGCTTTGATATGCCACAGAGACACTGCCGGGGACTCCTAGTTCTTAATTTGTTCACCAGGTGATGCTACGATTTTTTTTCTATTTTTTAAATTTTTTTTGCGTGTTTTTGCTATTTTTCGACTTCCTTCTCCAGAACGGTCACTGAGATTAAGCTGAAACTTGGTCAATATATTCCTTGTGGAAGGGTCAAATAAAGTTGTTCACTAGGTTGCACTGCTGTGGATTCCCGATTTTTAATGCTTTTTTCAGTTCGTGTTCTTGTGGGTCAATGCAGCTTTCTTATTGATTACAATGTAAGTCAATGGATATTCTAATGCTAATTTACATTTTCGACTTCTCCAAAACCTTCATCCAGATTGACTTCAAACTTCTTGGCAATGTACCTTGGGTTGGTTTCTACCAGGTTTGTTCAAATGGTCACGCTCCATTGATTTTTGGAATTTTAATTAATTTTTTTGGTTCTTTTTTGAGACATATCTTAAAGAATCTTCCTTTCCATAACCACTCACCCTTACATTTACATAAGAACACTCTTAGGGACTCATAGTTTTATGAATTTTTGTGTGTTTTTGTTACTTATGACTTCTCCAGATTCGTTTCTCAGATTAAGCTGAAACTTTTGTGGACATGTTCTTTGTGAAAGGGTCAAGGAAAGATGTTGTCTAAGTAGCACTGCTGTGAATTCCTGATTTTTAAAGATATTTTTCAATTCAGGTACTTTTTGGTAAATGTGCATTTTCTGTTGCTAACTATGCAAGTCCGTGGACATTCTAATGGTAATTCACATTTTGGACTTCTCTGAAGAAACTGTCATTCAGGTTCACTTCAAACTTGGTGACAATGTACTTTGGGTGGGACTATATCAAGTTTGTTCAAATGGTCATGATCCAGTGATTTTTGAATTTTTATGATTTTTTTTCGAAAATCTTTAAAAAAAGTTTTAGTAGGAAAGTTTAACATGGGGATTTCTTGTAATGGTTACAACTTCCGTAATTTTGGCCAAATTTGTGCCAAACTTGGTAGGGAGGAACCTTTATATAAGTGTCTACGTATTTTGTGCAAATGGTCATGCTCCGGTGATGTTTGGACCTTGACGTCATTCCCAAGGTCACAGGACAACTGACATGAAATTTACTCTTCACTTGATAACTTGAGATCTGTTTTGAGTTGTGACCTTGATGTTGCACATGTTAGTGTTTTCTATGAAGGTCATGCTAAGACAGTGCATGAGTGACCTTGACCTCGTTTCTGGGGTCACAGTGCAACATACATGAATTTTACTCTTCAATATAAATTGAGAACTACTGGAACTAGGACCTTGATGTTGCACATGTTAGTGTTCTTCTATAAAGGTCAGACCTACTCAGAACATGGGTGACCATGATCCTATCCCAAGTTCACAGAGCCACAAATGTGATGAATATCTAGGTCAGCTGAGCATGGGCTGTTCACACATTTTTTTTTCGAAAATCTTTAAAAAAAGTTTTAATAGGAATGTCTAACATGGGGATTTCTTTTTAATAGGAAATAATACAGCCCTCTTGGGTTTTTTTTGGCAAATCTTAAAAAGTCTTCTCTGACACCACTCACCCAGTTGCTCTTAAAACTCACAGGAACACTCCTAGGGACTCTTATTTCTGAATTTGTTCTCCAGGTGGCACTTTTCTTTCTAATTTTTGATGGTTTTCTGTGTTAAATTTCCATTTTCAAAGAACCGTCGCTCAGATTAAGCTGAAGCTTGGTGGATATATTCCTTGTGGAAGGGCCAAACAAAGCTGTTTGCTAGAAGGCAATGCTGTGGGTTCTTGATTTTTAATGATTTTTTTTTCAGTTCAGGTTCTTGTCGGTAAATGCACCTTTCCTATTGAAGTCAATGGGCATTCTAATGCTAATTCACATTTTTGATTTCTGCGAAACTATCAGTCAGATTGACTAAACTTGACATCAATGTACCTTGGGTGGGTCTCTAGCAGATTTGGATTATTTTATTTTTCTTGTTTTTTGGGGGGCAAATCTTTGAAAATCTTCTCTGAAATTGCTCACCTGATTGCTTTGATATCACATAGGAACACTCCTAGCGACTCCTAGTTCTGAATTTGTTCACCAGGTGGTGCTGCGATTTTTTTTCTTTTCTATTTTTAATGATTTTGATTTGTGTTACTGCTATTTTCGACTTTCTCCAGAGCCATTACTCAGGCTGAGCTGAACCTTGGTGGATATGTTATTTGTGGAAGGGTCAAACAAAATGATTCAGTAGGTGGCAATGCTGCGGATTCCTGATTTTTCACGATTTTTTCAATTCGGGTTCTTACGGGTAGGTGCACCTTGCCTATTGATTACTTTGTAAGTCAATAGGCATTCTAATGCTAATTCACATTTTTGGCTTCTCCGAAACCGTCAGTCAGATTGACTGTAAACTTGGTGGCAATGTTCCTTGAGTGGGTCTATAGCAGATTTGATCAAACGGGCACGCTTTAGTGATTTTTTTATTTTTTATGAATTTCTTTGCTCGTTTTGGGGGCAAATCTTATTAAATCGCAAGGGTATATGTACATCTCAGCTGAGCACAGGACTATCACAGTCCTCTTCTTTTTCATTTGTTGGCAAAATTCCCCAAACTTTTTATATATAGCATCAGTAAATGTCCAGACTGTTCAGTAGCGTCCATGAACATGGAAACCTGTCCCTCTAACATAAGTTGAACTTAAACGGTATACTTTACCAGGTCCAGCACCATTATGTGGTCCTGCTGATATGTCTTTTTTTTTTTTTTTTTTGTATTTGTTGTTTTGTTTTGATATGTTTTATTGAGTATATAATACATATTACAAGTTTACATAGGTGTATTGTAATTCATATTAAATACAGAGACAAGAACCAACCTATTGCAAGCTTACATTGGTGTATCTTTGTTAATTTTAAATGTCCCGTCTAGCACCAGCAAATTACAGGCTTACATTAGTGTATCACAGTCGATGTTAAACACTGAGTCAGGTACCAACACCTTACAGGCTTACATTGGTGTATCCAAGTTCATACTAATTTCCGAGTCAAGTACCAACATATGACAAGCTTACATTTATGTTCCATATTTTACATTAAATACAGAGTCAGGTACCCAAATATTACAGGCTTATATTAATGTATCATAGTTTATATGGAATACAGTGTCAAGCACGTCACATGTTTGACATACCACAAGGCTGCAGATTTACATTTCCCTGCTGGATAGTTAACTCACTATGAAAACAACCAGGGGAGAGGTGTTTCCACTTTTTCTCATGTTTTTCTAGTTTTTTATTCTTTTCAGCAATATAATGTTCTGCTTCAAAGTACTGACTAAGAAGGTACAAGGCAGCTTTTCAACACAGGGTGTCTTTTTTTCTATTCTACAACGCCAAATATACTGTTTTGCAACACCAAAAATCATATTTATATAACTTAAGGATCCAATATGAATTCCTAATAAACTTTCCTCGCATGTAAACTGAGTAATTCCAGTAAATTGCAATAACCATGTTTTCAGTTGACCAATAAATCTCTGAATGACTGGGCATTCCCTAAATACACGAATGAAGGGCTCTTTTTCAGCTCCACAGAATGTTCATTGATCAGATTCCACAATTCCTATTTTAAACAAGAACGTCTTTGTTTTTAAGCATCTATGTAGAAAACGGTACAAAAAGGCTCTACGTTTAGTTTAAATAGTAGTATAATAGATTAGACTGTATATCTCATTAAGTTTCACTTGTGAAATTTCCATTTGTAATTCAATTTTTCCATTTCTCCACCGGGGAAATTGGTAATAAAGTAATATTTTCAATCATTAAATCATATACAAGTTGTATAGCCCTAGCTGTTTCAAAAATCTGTTGAATTAAAGGAGTTCTGCACTTTTTTCCTCTTCTCTGAGGTCCTTTGCAAAGAGTTGAACAGTTTTTTGGGATTGCCTGCAGAACACCATAGTATGTCACAAAATCGACTCTCGTATTCCATTTCTGTTTAAACTCCATATATGAAAGAAGAGACCCATCCTGTTTTAATAAGTCACATATTTTGTTTATACCAGCATTTTTCCACGTATTAAGATATATCGGTTCCTTATTAACTCTGATATGACCATTGTGCCACAGGTATTGGTTCCTGAGTTCATAGTCTTCTGGTGATTTTTATATATGCTACCTGGGTCCAGAAGTTGCTGTTTATTTTTTGAATCAGTATGCTATCTGTGTCAAAATTGTATTTCCACATCTCATTAGATGAGCCAATCAGATGCAGTGCAAGGTTTTCCCATGAAGCACTATTCAATGAACATAACCGTTTGACCCAAGACACTTTCATGGAGTCAAAATATGTCCTTAGATGTGGTGCTTTAAGACCTCCATTTTCTGTTGTGTTGATCAGGACCTTGCGCTTAATTTTGTCGGGTTTGCCTTTCCATATGAATTTAAACATACTGGAATCTACTTCTTTTCTTAACTTCTCTCCTGGCCCCGCAATTACAGACGCCAAATAAGTAAACTGTGGGATAGTCAAGCTTTTCACAATTTGAATTTTTCCCATAAGTGTTAAGTCTCTACCTTGCCAAATATTTAATATTTGTTTGAATTTGTTAACTCTAGGCTCAAAATTCAGTTGTTGTAATGTATGTAGGTTAGGTGTAATTTGGACTCCCAAAATTGTAATTGGTCCTTTGGTCCATTGTAACTGTAATGCCGGGGCCAAAACATCGGGAGATTCTTTATTAGTCCAATTTTCAAAATTTGAGTTTTTTTTTCAGAATTTAGTTTTAGTCCCGATATTTTTTGGAATTTTGGCTAAATTTTGAAAGTTTCCCTTAATGAATTCTCATCGTATTGTAGAAATAATGTTGTATCATCAGCATACTGGCTTAGCTTGTAGATCTCAGAGTTATTTTTCACACCCTTTATTTTATTGTCTAACCTTATTTTATTTGCCAATGGCTCTACACATAGGATAAAGAGATACGGGGAGATGGGACATCCTTGTCGGACTCCTCTTGAAATGTTGAACTTTTCTGATGTAAAACCATTATTCATAACAGAGCTAGAGATATATATATAGAGAATATTTATCCATTTTTGAAAAGATGTACCAAAGTTGAAATATTGCAAACATTTATCAATATGGTTCCACTCCAGACGATCAAAGGCTTTTTCAAAATCCGGTTCAGCTATCAGTGCTGGGATGTGCTCTTCGTTACATGTATCTATTAAATCTAAAATCTTTGATTTTTTCTCGAATAAAACTGTTTTTCAAGAATCCACTCTGATCACTATATTAAAACTTGCAGAACATGCTTCATTCTTGCAGTAAGTGACTTTGCAATTATTTTGTAATATGTTTGGAGAAGAGAGATTGGCCGCCAGTTTTTTAATTTAAAAATGTCTTTATTTTGTTTTGGTAATAAAGTTAGAATGCCATGACGCTGTAAAATTGAAAGTTCGCATGCTTCACAACTTTCTGCTACTGCATTAATTAAAAGTTCTCTAATGTTAACCCAGAAGACTTTGTAGAACTCTACAGGGAGTCCTTCCGATCCTGAACATATGTTATTTGACATTGACTTTATAGCATCTATAATTTCTGTTTCTGTTAATGGCCTGTCATTTATCATCTGTTGCATTTCTGACAATTTTGTGGCTCCTGGGAAGAATATCTCTAAATCCTCATTATATACTGTATCTGATTCTGAAGTATACAATTTTTTGTAGAATTTGGGTTCTTCTTATAAGATATCTGGGTGGTTAGTTATTGATTGATTCTCTTCTGTTATTATCTATTTATTACTTTCCTATTATAATTCCCTTTTTTTTTTCTAAATTTAAAAAAATATTTGGTGGGTTTTTCACCTTGTTCATTTCAGCGTGCTCTTCTGACCATGGCTCCTCTAGTTTTCTCTTCAATCAAGTTTTTAAAGTAGTTTTTTTTAGCTTCTAATGCTACTGAATTTTGTTGTTCATTCAAATAAGGGTCACTTAGTTGCAGTTCCAATTCTTTTATCTCTTCCTGTATTGATTCTAAATGATTTTGAAATATTTTCTTTCTTTTTGAGGCATATCAAATTGTCTCTCCTCGAATTTCAGCTTTTACAACCTGCCATAGTAGCCTGTGGTTAGTATCTATATTTCTGTGGTCTTCTGTTATTCTAGCTATTGCATTTTTGATTGTTTCTACATATTCTCTGTTTGATAGATAAGAGACGTTTAATTTCGAGAACCCTGATCCCCGTTTATTTTGTGTTGACTTCAACGTTAAAACTACCGCTGAATGTCCGGTGCGGAAACCTGGAATAATGTTGGGCTTGCTTATGAAGCCACTGAGCCCTCTTGAGACTAAAAGTAATCTAACCTACATTGAATCAGAGTGGGGCGTCTTGTCCTCCATGTAAACATTTTGTCGTCTGGATGGAGCTCTCTCCATATATCTAATAAATCAGTTTCATACATCCATGCTTTTATGGTGGAGACCGATTCTTTGTGTGATGCATATCTGCTGCCAGCCTTGTCTAGATCTAAATTTTGTACACAATTAGTCCCCTCTTATAATGCGGTGATCATTAGGCATGTTTTCAACCATGTTACTGACTTTTTCAAATCCACTATTACATATCTCCCTTCATCGTCACAGAAAATGATGAATGGTGCGACTGAAATCATTTTGGAACATTATGCAGCCCCCTCTTGCATTACTTTCCCCATGTGCAAATATAATATCTGACCCCCATTCATTCTTCCACTGTCTCTCAGGTTCATGTGAACTATGGGTTTCTTGTAAAATAAATAGATTTTGTATTTTGCAACATAAAATACTTCCCGTCTCTTTTTATAATTTGCTAAACCTCTAACTTTTAAGGTGTATATTCCTGTTGGTATGTCTTTCATTTCACAGGGAAATTTAATTTAGTCACTTGGCTTTAAGTTGTCATGGAGGTCAAGGAAAAGGGCCACGAGATCTATAGCTTACCTAAAGGAAAATGGAAAATAGCTGGAAAAATCAAGAATGGAAACAAAACACCTGAAACCAATCACCCATGGTTTCCACAGTTAAGAACATGCACACATTTATACGCCACAGATAGAAAAGTAAAACTTAAGATAGTTTCATGTACACGCACATATACATGGAAATAGCAGCTCACTTTGCATGAAAGAAATTGAGAAAGATGCAGTTACACAGTTATTGACTGCTAGATAAAAACTGTATTGTTTTATGATCGCTAAACAATGCATTTGTTGTCAGTCCTCAGTCCCTGCTCTGTCTGCAGATTGTCCAGGCCAGGCGACTTAAGGTTTTTTCCCAGACGGATGCAGTATCCATAGTGCGTAAAGGCTAAACATGGTACTATACAGACGAGCTTAATGTAGGCCTAATACTATAACCATTTTTATTCTCGGGTACAAAACCGCCCGAATGCACTTCAAATAAAAATTTCACGTGTTTTTGTTTCTCCGATTTTGTGCAGGTTTGGCTAAGATGTACAGAGTACTTGTGCCAGCGTAGGCTATGAGTGGATTTCCTCCTCCCCTCCCCACGCTCAACATGCTACAAGTTTCGTCGAATTTAATATTCCCGAACTGGGTTTCTCGTGCATTTGTTGTAAGTCCTCCGTTCCTGTGCTGTCTACAGATTGTCCAAGCAGCGTACGGTTTTATCCCAGACGATGCAGTGTCCATAGTGCGTAACCCCCAAGCTTGGCTCGATACAGACAAGCTGTAGGCCGAATAGTAGTATCGCGTTAAAAATACCAAATTGAATTTATAATCAAATACGTTGGGTTCAAAAATTAACGTAGCATATGCGATTTAATATAAACATATATATATTTCTACAAAAGAGATTACATTTCGTATCACCAAAAAATTCATACTGCATTTCGCGAAGACGTACTTTGCTAATGAAAATATTACTGAACATTTGACCACAACAGTACCTGATACATTTTTCATGATTTTTCTTTTTTCAATTTGATTACCTGTCAGTTAATGCATGTATTCCTACTGATTTCTCCAAAACCGTCAACCACATTCACTGCAAACTTGGTCGAGATGTACCTCAGGTGGGTCTCGGTCCAGTTGATTCAAATGATCATGTTTCAATCATCTTAAGATAAACCATTTTTTTGGTTCATTTTCAGTAAAATCTTCGAAAGGAACCGCCAAGCCAATCTTTTTTGCTATTTCATATAGGGACCCTTCTGAACTGCTAGACCTTAATTTGTTCAACAGGTGACACTGCGATTTTTAGCTCTGCTGACTTGTCAGTCAGCAGAGCTTATAGAATCCGTTTGCGTCCGTCGCCCGTCTGTCCGTCTGTCGTTAGACTTTTTATATTTTCGACTTCTTCTCAAAAACTGCTACATAGAATGTTTTGATTTTGCTCATGGATGATCCCCAGGTGGACCTCTACCAAGTTTGCGAAGGAGATGATGATGCAAATATTTTTTCTATTTTTTATAAATTTTTTAATTTATTTTTTGAAAAAAATTAAAATTTCTTCATCTTAAGAACTACGAAGCCAATTGCTTTGATAATGTACAGAGGGTCATCTGGGGTCAACTAGTTCTTATTTTGGCCACCAGGTGGCGCTGTGATTTTTTCCTATTATTTTATGAATTATTGCCTGTCAAAGCTATATTCGACTTCTTCTCCAGAACGGCGAACAAAATTGCTTCAAATTTTTATCAGAATATAGTTGGACATTAGACAATAAAACTTTGCAAAATAATATGGATAAGTTAATTTTAGGCAAAGTTATGGAATATCAAACTTCGCAACTGTAATGAAGTGCTGCAGCTGTATGTATATATATATATATATATATATATATATATATATATATATATATATATATATATATATATATATATATATATATATATATATGGAAATACAGTGCATATATTACTATTAGTTATTCACTGTTTTAGTGTGAAATACAGGAAGTATCTCCCCCAAAGACAGCTGTATTACCCGAGGCGAATACAGCTGTCTTGGGGGAGATACTTCCTGTATTTCACACTAAAACAGTGAATGACGATTTTATCCCATTTTTGATGATGTAATTTCATGCCCAAAAATACCCCGCTGCTGCTGCAGTTCACTTCACAGTCCGCCATCATGCTGTCGTCTGCAGCGCGTCAAGGCTTGTATCGCATGACAGAGACTTCTGGAGGCTGATCGATGCACTAACCAGATAGGGAGATACAGCGAGAATAACGCTGTATTCCCCGGCTACTTACGAGAATACCGCTGTATTCCCCTGTCAGTTTCAGGAATCGCGCTGTATTTCACCTTTGCAGTAATTAATGCACAAATAAGGGTAATACAAAGACTGTACCATAGCTATTAACCAATCAGAAGCCAAGGATTCTATCAAAAATGGGATGAACTATTGTATTTACCCTTTTGACTTCTTCTCAAAAACCGCTGTATTGAATGTTTAATTTTGCACATGGATGTTGCCCAGGTGAACCTCTACCAAGTTTGCGAAGGAGATGATGATGCAATAATTTTTCTATTTTTAATGAATTTTTTAATTTATTTTTTGAAAAAAAAAAATTTCTTCATCTCAAGAACTACATGGCCAATTGCTTTGATATTGCACATAGGGTCACCTGGGGTCAACTTATTCCCATTTTGGGCACCAGGTGGCGCTGCGATTTTTTCCTATTTTTTTAATGAATTTTTGCGTGTTAAGGCTATTTTCGACTTCTTCTCCAGAACAGCATGATAGAATTGCTTAAAATTTTATCCAAATATAGTTGGACATTAGACAATGAAAGTTTGCGAAAATAATTTGGATATGTTAATTTTTGACAAAGTTATGCGATATCAGACTTTGTGACTGTAAGTGAGTGCTGCCACTGTACATCGGCAGCCATTGAAACAGCAAGGTATGTCAATTGATAATACATGTACTACCATGGACAAGTCAGGTCGCCCTATTCAATTTTTTTTCCTGAATAAAGTCAACTATGACCTTTTCTACACTGTCAATTTGTATCTTTGATAAATGAATTGAATCCAATGTACATATCACAGGAAGGGATTTGCTATCCGAAACAGACAATTAAGCAAGCAGCTACATATATCTAGTTTGCATTACAATGTTGTGTAACATATATATATATATATATATATATATATATATATATATATATATATATATATATATATATATATATATATATATATATATATATATATATTTGTTCTTTGTTAAAATGTTTATATATCTGTGTTATTTTGTTTGCTATTTTCAAAGTATAAGGATAAATGTTCCCTAAACTGAAATATATGTGTGGAAGTTAAAAATGTTCTACAACATGAACATAAAAGCACAAGGTGTGCAAACCTCTTTCAGACATGTATATAGCTGTACAAATCTAGACTGCAGTCCATGTGTTCCAATACTGTAAAAGCAGATCCCAGTCAGCAGAGCACAGGATCATCATGATCCTCTTGTTTCTTTTTTTTAAGACTTGTTGTGAGTTCTCCTTTTCTTGACTTTTTTCTTCCAAATCATAGGCCTAAGTTGAATCCTTTTCGGCTTTACTTGGGATGTGAGTAGGCCAATACTTGATATGCACCAAATGTGTTCACAACATGGTGACACTGTAGGCCTTATTTGCTGATTTACAAAATTTTCAAAATTCTAAAAAATCAGCAAGGAGATGTGTTCATGATAGCGAGAGTGATATGGTCTTAAATATGACCTTGGTGTTCTGAAGTTCACAGGATCATATCAGTCTGTGCATGTAAGGTCAACTGAGCACAGGCCTGTCACAGTCCATTTGTTATTTTGTTAATGTGTTGATGCAATTTTAGACCTATGTTTGAAATGAACTGCCATTTTCAATTAAGGAATATCATTTGTCAAAATATCTTCAACTGTAAACACCTGACTTGCTGACACATTTGTAGCCAATTAGAGTTGTTCCATTTTTAAAATGTTTCATCTGAAAATTTTCAAGCTGTGTTGAAAACAGAATGGGCCCAATTAATAGGCCCCAGTGTAAAGAAGTAGAAACGCTTTAGGGGCCGTCCATTTTTGTCATCATTTTCGCCAACGAACAAGCCATTCGTAGGGGGATTGGGGGGGGGGGGAGGGGGTCAGAATTAAAATGATGATTTTTGGTCATAACTTTCTTTTTTAAATCAATCAAAAATCGAATTTATTAACTTGTCAATATTTAAAAAAACTTTAATAAGACAAAGTTATCATTATTTGCAGGCCCCCTTTAGGTGTCAAAATGCCCATGCATGTTACCCTGTAGGCTGCAGTCCAGGCTCCCAATTGGTCAGCATAGAGGTGTTAACAGATCTGCTAGGTTTTAATGTGCCAAATGATTTATAATACTGACATTCCACAAATGATTTATCATGATACTGACATTCCAAATTGTACATTTTGACACTTTATTTTATATTATCATACAATATGGCACCACAAGGCCTTTTAAACTTAAATATCAGTGCACTTTAATTCTTTATGACAAGGCTTTTGTACTTACTACATACTTGCACCAAAGAGAAATTTGATTAAAACATAATTTTGTCTTATATAAAATAAAATCTTGTGTTATAATAATTCCTGTATGTGTTTTCATCATTTTATATTCATAGACAGCATTCCATATAAAGTATGAATCATTTAAAACCCGGGTATGGTGGGCTTGGCATTCATAAAATGATGATTTTGGTCATAATTTGGGGGGGGGGGGGGGGTTTAAAAAATTATGAATGTTTTGTTCACAGGCAAAAATGATGACAAAAATGGACGGTCCCTCAATGGTTAATCATGATGTGAACACTTTTCATAAAATGTAGGCTATTTCTTGGAATGATTTCGTGATATGATCTAGCAATAGGGGCCAACCTTTGCTTAGCGCAGGCTAAAATGTCAATGCATTGATCTAGAGTTTATAGGCAATATCGTAAAGAAATTGGCATCTGATCATACGCATTCAAGCTTTGCTAGAAAAGTAGGCCTATGTTAACTGGTAGCTTTTACGTTCCTCTGCCTCACAATTACTATTAAATTAAGCAGGGGAATACTGTACACATTATTACATAGGCTTCGCCAACATCCTGTGGATGGAGAGTGCTTGCTGCTGTATAGGCTTGCTCTTCTCAATGATCAAACCATGCATTGACAAGTACACTAAAACGTTAGGCGTATTTTCCAAAATTTGGAAGGTGTCGCAACAGCAATGCAATTTGAAGAAATGTTACTGAAAAAACTTAACAATGATGTTTAAACCACAATTTTGTGTCTCGTGCAGGCCCGCGTTGTCTGATATCATTAAGCTTAGATTCAAAGCGGTAGGCTCATCACGAACTCAGACATTCATAACTTAATGTGGAAAGGCCTTTGGCACCAATTTTTTTTACAGCATATGGTTAGAGTTAAAAGCGGTAGGTCTAATTTAAATAAGATTAATCTGGCGACAGATTAATTATCGAGTATCAAGTCCTCAAAGAAATGGGATTTTAAGGATGGCGCAAGCGGTTTAAATATTCTGGGTCATCGTGAGTACAGTGCTTCCGGAGATGACGTCATCTTTATGAATAGGCTACATTTTGCGTTGCAAGTTGAGCAAGCGAGGGTAACTGCTTCCCGAAACGCTAAGTTTGATGGACGCAGAGGCTAAACGGTTTTATTTAACAATCAAAAGTAAAGTTAGTTGTGTTTGCAACTAAAGAAAGTGAAGTCTTAGACAATGAGTCAGGCCCTTTTTAAATTTAACTATTTTATTCCTCTAGAATTTAAAGCCACTCAACACACGTTTTCCCGGGGAGCTTTCCTGTATATGAACCGTCCATAGCCAACGCTTAGTAGGAAGATCACTGAAAAAAGTGTTAAATTTATGGAAGTCCTCGGAGTCGAGAGCGTTCCAGGGACGATATTACTAAATTAAAATTCCTACACGATTTCTGCCGTACAAAAGGAAAAAAATCAGATGACAGCACTCCGCGTATAGTGCTAGGGGGATCTGTTTTGGCCCAATGTCGCCACCTTTAATTTGAAGAGTTTAGGTGACCGCCACCTCAAACCAAGATAAACTAATGACATTTTGGATACAGCTGTCAGTGAGACTTCAATCCATTGGTTTGTGATATAGGCAACTTAAAAGTTGAATAAAGATGTGTTGTGCGACCAGAGAACGGACGGGTCTTGGACGAGCAGCCTTCGACAACAATCAATCTTAGCCAAAAATGGGAAACGCACATGTGCCACTCTACAGAAACTGTGAAAAAACATGTCCAACATACCCTATTCAATAATACAAAACCTTTTTCCCCAGTTAAGTTGACCAAACTAACTACCAAAATACCATACATATTGGCTTTTTAAAAAAATAAATTACTGCAAGCATAAAAATTCTGAGGGTATGATAACAATAACATATGCCAAATGTCATCACCGTAACGCGTCCACAGTCATTTTTCAAAGTTCACCTCAGTTAATGAGGAGGAATTTCTTTAAAAATAAACAATTTACATGTCTTTTTATTATATAGATTGTATATACTTCAAAACTGTACAGATTTATTTGTCAACTAAAAATATTGGCGTCTGTCAATTTTTGGTCAACACCGTAAAAGGGGCTGTCATCGGTTGCCTGTGACTGCAGATTGTAGGTTTAACTGGTAAGTGTTGGTGTGTATATAAGGAAAGATCGTTTTCCTACAAATTCAAATTTTGAAAAACAGGCATGCAAGAGCTTTTCAGATTTTCCAGAAAAACCAGCTGAAATTGGGTGAGTACCAAAAAAACTTTTTATCTGTCAACACCATAACGTTCCTTTGGCCAAAACAGTGAAGAGTAGAAAAATCTAGTAATAGCAAAATGAAAGCTTAACGGGACTGGCAGGACCAGGCCTACTTGGGCGCTAATTGAAGCATATGCTAGACAGCAAATCACTAAAAAAATATATTTTGTCACCACTGTAACACGTCAACACCGTAACCAAATTGCGTTACGGTGTTGACATCAATTGTTGAGGTGTTGTAATTTACAGCATATCTACATAAGTTGTATGATCCATATATGGACCAGATACTCTATGTATGAGTCGCACATGAAAAAAAATAACTAACATCACACATTTTAAGACACTTATTTCTCTAACTTTGAAGTACGTTATGGTGTTTACACGTCCGTTGTGATGGTGACCAGAATAACGTTCTTTTGCTTTTCATTTGTTCTTATCACTATAATTGCAGTTACAACGAAATCTTAAGAAGGCACCGAGGCAGATCATGCCACGTAAACATATAATCTCAACTGCTGAGAGGTAGAAAAGATGGCGTCAGAAACAGAAAACATCTCCTACTCCGTATGCAAAATATTTAGAAGATGAGCGCAATTGCTAGAAACGAAGGAGGGACAATACAAAGTTGAAGTCCATAGATTTTATGACAAGTTGAGAACAGAGAGTACAAAGGAGAAATGGTGAAGAGCTCAGAGAAGACATAGACGTGCTGTTGAAAATCGGGCTTCTGTTGTTGAAAATATTCCTACACCTGCAAATGGTCCTCCACCTGAGAATATATTCAAAAGGAAAATAATGAGGGGCAGGAAATGCTTGAAGAGACAGCTCCTGTGGGTCCTTATGGACATTCTGCAGGTGCAAGCAGTGTTCCCAGGACGACATTGTCCAAGGCATACAGACGAGTGTACAAATTGAGGCTTGCCCTGAAAAAAGAAATAAACAAAAGAGAAAGATACAGAAAGAGGCTTGGACGCGTCCGACTTCAAAGACGTGGAAATAATACACCGAAGTCAAACGCAGACAGATTACTGCTAACGGGACATACCAGCAATGTGCGCAGGGCTCTTGTGATTGGAAATATGGTGGTAAAAGCCCTGAAGGAAAGAGTGGCTTGATTGTTTTCATCGAAAGTAAGAAGGAGATATAAAATGAAGAAGGCAGTAAAAGACAACATTGGTGTGAGATTGGGCAAAAATAAAACTGAACAAAAGAGGAAGAGAAACAGGAAGAGGAAGACCAAATCCACTTGCATGGCAAAAAGTCTAAAATCAACAGTAGAAGCATTTATGAGTAGAGATGATAATAGCCAGATACCACCGGTATGCGAGACACAATTACAAAGAACGGAGAGAAGCGGCAGCGAAGAGTGTTGTCAGATTCATTACAGAATTTACACGTTAAATACAACGCTGAATATGCTGACCAGAAGATGTCATATCCACTATTCTGCCTTCCGCACCCTTATAATATTGTCCATCCTTTGCCTAGTGACCGTCAAACGTGCCTGTGCATGTGTGAGAATGCTGCATTGATGATCGACAAACTTAAACAGCACAAGTTAGTTCCATCTGGGAGCTCCGTTCAGTCATGCATACACCTGTTATGCTGTGAACAGGGTGGATCTGATCTTGAAAAGTGCTGCTACAGAACATGCAATGCCTGTGAGGATAAGGTTGTCTCCACATCTGATAGTCAGCTGCAGGTGAGACTTTTTAAAGAAATAGAATACTAACATAGAGAATTTCAATCAAACATTACCTTGCACTAGAACACTTTCAGTAGACACATCTTAAAGTGCTAATTTCAACAACTTTCGTCAAGACACTGTCTGCACATTGCAGAATAAATGTCCAGAGGAAAGCTGTTGACCCTGGCCACTTTTTCTTCTGAAACTATAGCCGCAGATATGTGGCCTTCGAGGGGGCAGCAGGGTATGGGCGCAGTGAGTTGGAGGGCGAAGCGACTGGAAGGCCTCGGACTGTTGGCCCCCTCTCTGCGCCGTCCGAGGCCCGCTCACTGCGCCCATACCCTGCTGCCCCCTCGAAGGCCACATATCTGCGGCTACTGAAACTACTGACTTTAACATGGTCTGGCTGGTTCTTGACTGAAAAGATCTCTTCATGATCATTTTGAATCACTGTAATCATAAGAATAAGTATGACTATAGTTGTGATTATCATTTAAGGCTAATACCCAACTTGAAAATCTGTGGTGTGGTAAAAATGAAATGATTTTACTGCGTGTGTATAGTAAAAAAATAAATAAATACAAAATTAACTAATGTATAGGTAATTTTATACAAAATCATATCAATATATTGTAATTGTCGAAACAAATGCATGCATTGCGTATACATGTATGCATACCGTACATAAATACATCATACATACATACATACATACATACATACAAACGCACACACATATTTACATGCAAACACGCGGATAGATGGATGGATAGATAGATAGATAGATAGATAGATAGATAGATAGATAGATAGATAGATAGATAGATAGATAGATAGATAGATAGATAGATAGATAAGGACAGAGAGAGATTAACAAATAATTTTAACACACAGAAATGTATTCAACTAGCACTTTTTAATACATGTTGTGGAATCCTGTTACATTGCTGAAAGTTTTTATTTTTGTATTTGTTTAAGGTCTGGTGGTGGCATTGGTTCTATCACCAAGAAGCTGTTACCATCAAAGGCGAGTCAGAGACAGTAAGGAAACTGAAAAAGATCAAGAAGGAAGGACCCCTTGCTGAGCTTTGCTCTTCCTTTCAAGAACATAAGGCATTCCAAGTGTGTCAACACATATGGGGCATAAAACGCCAGTTCCGGTCATTGAGAGACCTTAAAGAGAAATCAGATGAGCAAACTCTCATATTGGTAATTGGTTTTGCAGATAACTATGCATCCAAATACCATTGTGAACCTCAGGCACATCCTTTTTCGTGGATGCAAGGGGCAAGCAACACTCCATACCAGTGCTGCATATGTTAACAAAACCGTAGAGACATTCTGCACTGTTTCAGCTTCATACCATCATGATCCAGCTGGTATATGGGCTCATCTCACACCAGTGGCAGTGATTACCGACCTCTTGTCGTCCAAATACCCACAAGTAAACACACTCCATATCTGGAGTGACGGGCCTATACGACCCAACACCGTAACAAGCACAATTTTTGGCTTTTCAGCAATCTTCTCCACTATCATGGCCAATGTTTCAATTTCTTCCACATGGAATTTCTTCGAAGCCTGTCACGGCAAAGGCGCTGCAGATGCTGTGGGTGGCGTTGTAAAGCGGGGAGCAGACCATGCCGTACACCTTGGTAAAGATATTCATGATGCAGTGTACTTATACATAGTGCTTGAAGGTGGAACCAAGGTGAAACCATTTTTCGTTGACGACGAAGCCATTGAAAATGTAGCTGCAAAGATCCCGACTGGACTCAAGCCAATTACTGGAACCATGTCTCTTCACCAGATTGGTTTGGATAGTGACACGTCCAAACAGAAAATCTGGGTAAAAAATCACAGCTGTTTCTGTGCACTGGAAAAGCAAATTTCAAGGTGTGAATGTTTGGACGCTAGGGTTGTCAACATATCCCCAACATTGGCAACGGTTCCCAGCGTTCTAAATCCTTCATCAGTGGAATCAGCAGCTCCAAATGCAACCCTTCCACTGGAAGCACCAAGTACTAGTCATGACGCTAGAGGGAAAACTTCAAGAACGAAAGCAAAACCTCTGGAAAGCCATGTTGGATACAGTCCTATTATTCTCGTGAACCCTACTGATGAAGATATGATTGGTAAATGGTGCGTAGTTTTGCATGAAACTCGCATGTACCCAGGGAAAATTGGTGGAAATGACGATGAGCGAGTGCTTGTCCGTGTGCTTCATTCCATTGGAGACAATAAGTTTGTGGATACAATAATTCCAGATGAGATATGGTATGACTTTGATGCAGTCCTTTGTTACATCAATGAACCCGGGAAGCCTAGCCAACGATCCCGCTTTGTATCAGTCGAGGACACCGTTTGGAAAAAACTGAAGGAAATGCACAGCTAGATTGATTGCACAACCCCCATTTTATTGTGCAAATTTGGGATATTGTTTCTCTGATATATGGACAAAAATTGCAAGTTACTGCAGAAATTTGATAATTTGTTTGCTATGTTGGACTGACTCTTCCCTTGAAATTGTTGACAAATTGATGACATTTGTACGGAGCCCCTGAGGGGACATGAGAACAAAATATTTTATGTGTTCCCTCGCAAAAGGTTTGCGAAGGAACGCAAAAAAGAAATTTTCCTCTCATGTCCCGTCGGGGGCTCCATATATTTGTCAGTGAATATTTGAGAACCTCAGAGTTAAAGCATTTTATTACCTTGAACGCTTAGACTTAAAGCGTTCTACAGGAGTCTTAGTTTTGCAAGTTTCTAGTGTTTTCTCTTGTTTAAAAGCGTGACCTGGACGTTACAAATGTCGCAAGTGCACATTGATTTCGTCAATATGTAGTTAAGTGGATTTGCGCTGTTTTCAGAACTAGTCTATAAGTGTGAGTTCTTGCACGAATGTTAAAGATTATAATGAATAATGAAACCTTATTTGTCAAATTTCAATCCATATAATAACCAATGGTGTGTATGAAACTCGCATGCACCCACGGAAAATTGTCGATAATGATGATGAAGGACTGCTTCTCCGTGCCCTTCATCTTATTGGAGAAAATGAGTTTGTGGGGCCAACCAATTCAGACGAGAAGCACGGTAAAACTGATGCACTCCTTTACTGCATCAATGAACCTGGGAAGTCTAACCAACGGTCCTGCATTGTATCAGTCATGGGCACCGTTTGGAAAAAGCTGACGGAAATGCACAGCTATATTGGACTGCATAACCGATTCTATTGTGGAAATTATAGATATTGTTCCTCTGATATATGGCTAAAGTTGTTGCAAGTTACTGTTGTAGTTTGTTTGTCATGTTGTACTGACTGTTTCCTTCAAATATAAGACAAATCGATCACATTTGTCAGTGAAGGTTTGAGAACGTCGGCGAAGTCAAAACATTTCATTGCCTTGGAAGTTTCGACTTAAAGTGTTCTACAGGACTCTTAGTTTTGCAAATTTGTACTGTTTTATCTTGTTAAAACGTGTGGCCTTACAAATGTGAAAAGTGCACATTGATTCCATCAATATTTAGTTAAGTGGATCTCTGTGCTGGTTTCAGAACCATTCTATAAGTGTGAGTTCTTTCAAAAATATTAAAGATTACAATGAAACATCATTCGTCAAATTTCAATCCACATTATTAACAAAATTTAATTAATACGTAATGTCCGAAAATTGAAGCACTGATCATGGAGACCACCATCTAGAGCGTGCTCTGTTTTGTGCTTTGATGACAATAAATTGAACAGTTTCTCCTGCATTAATTTAACTTTAATTCGTGATGTTGATATTTCAGTGCCTAGGCATGGCCACACCTATCAGTAATTGCCCCAGATACACATATACATGGTAAAGATTATTCAATAATGTGGCATCTAATCAGTGTCACTCTGTATCCTAAAACTGAAAGCGTTTGATGCATGTAACAACACCGTAACAAATTCGTGCTTGGGTGTATACGTGTGCTTTGCGAAACTCTAAATTAAAAAAGGGCCCTGAAAGGGCTTAATCAGGATGCCTATAGCCACTATTATTTTCAAAAAGTCTGCAGTTTCCTGTCATCAGAATGAGTAATAAATTATTAGAAGGACACTGCGTGTACAGAAAAATAGATACTGTAATGTTGAGTTAATTTCAGATAATTTTGAATTGAAAGGTCTCGGTGTCTCTTATATCCATTAACCTTAATTCGTGATGTTGATATTTCAGTGCCTAGGCATGGTCATACCTGTCGGCAATTGCCTCAGATATACATACACATGGTAAAGATTATTCACTATTGTGGCATCAAACAGTTGTCACTCTGTATCCTGAAACTGAAAGCATTCGATGCATGTGTCAACACCGTAACAAATTCGTGGGTGTACATATGTGCTTTGCGAAACTCTAAATTTAAAAAAGGGCTGTGAAAGGGCTTAATGAGGACGTCTATAGCACATTATTATTTTTAAAAAGTCTGCAGTTCCCCGTCATCAGAATGAGTAAAAAAAGTATTAAAATGAAACCACATGTATAGAAAAACAGATAATTTAATGTTGAGTTTATTTCAGATATTTTTGAATCAAAAGGTCTCAGTGTCTTTGCTATCCATTTACGTTTTATAAAATCAAAATATATTTTAGTATATTGATTGCAAAATACTATTTTGTTGCAGTTTACTGAAAATAATGCCTGAAAAAGTGTTGATTATATCACATTATGAACACTTTTCACACAATAGCATTGCTAGTGTTGTGCAGTGCAGAATGACCTACAGGCAGTGTGTTGGAGAAATAGTTGTTGTTGATACCTTCCCCTGAACAGCCCAAACTAAGGTACATGTAATTGTTCCAGCAGGATCTGTGCAGATGACCACAGGACTTGGAATAGTACAGACGTGTATTCACAGAACTTTCCAAGTCGTCTGTCATATCTGGCATGATATCACCGTCGGCATAATGCGAGTTGATGAACATGACTCAATTTACAACAATTAATCAGTGTCCATGCCAGACATGAACCCTGAAAAGAATAAGTGAATTAAATTCCAAAAGTGGTGCTTTTTTTTTACCTGCAATAAGTTTCTTGTAGCGTGCACTCTCGTCATTATGACACGTACTCCTCTGAAATAATAACTGTTGAGTGGGAATACTGCCTAACTCACTTAAATCTGTCATTTTGGCTTCCACCACCTGCTCTTCCTGGTGCCATATTGGTAAGTGGAAAATACATGAGCAAGCAGTCAAACTTGACTGTGCATGTCACAACTTACGTAAGCAACAAAGTACACCATGCTTAAAAGGCAGGGGAAAATATCTTGGTCAGTTCCTACCACCTTTGTTACACGTTATCAGAGACCTGCATACAGACGTCTCTGACGTTATTTATAACATGTCACAATGACCATTATGCCATCACAATTAACTCCGTCTTCGACTTCTTTGATTATGTGGCATAATGGTCATGTGACGTGTTAAAACTATCACATAATCGACATGGCCCTGTTCATTGTTTTTAATCCAGTACCGGTTCTATGTTCGGAGATCGGGGACCAGCCTATATGAGTGATTCCAAGATTAAGGGCAACTTGGGGTAGCAAAAACACAGAAAAACAAAATGTGTCAAATTATCCTAATAGCAAGGGTGCATACTTACAAGGTCTTACAAGTGTGACATTTTACACTAGATCTACAGCAGAGCTGATTTGCTGTTGGAACAACATAGTATCAATACATATGTTCCGAGCATTTTGAGAATCTGCGCGATTCCGGAATCGCGCTGCGCATTTTTGGAATTCCCAAAATGCGTGCCATTTTAGGAATTCCTATATCGCGCTGCGCGATTCTAGAAGTGCCCGTGCGCGATTTAAGAATCTGCGCATTATGAGAATTTTCTAAAGAGAATATGTATTTGTAACCTTGATGTTCAAATATATATCCTGTTTGGTGGACGGATGTTTAAACACTCACTCGCATTGGGTGTATGTCTGACAAAAACATCGATCCACCACATCCCACTTCTGGGAGTTCTAATGACCACTATTGGGGGGGGGGGGGGGGGGGGGGAGGGGCTGACCGACTTCACGGTAGCTCCACAGAATATGTTGCCTTATTTCATGAATTTGAAATACATTTTTAACCTTATTTTCGGGCACTCATATAGGCCTATCACAGTGTTTCATTAAGTCAGAACAACAGTTGTCACACCAATACCAACTTTTAAAAAATATATATTTTTAACCGTATTTTTCGAGCACTCATGTAGGCCTATCATGAAGAATAACATGTCTTCTTTAACAGAATTAATCTGGTGCTTGCGTCTTAAATTTATTATAGGCCAACATGTAGATATTTTGTATTTCATTTACACATAGGCACTATGTTTTTAAACACAATTGTCAGTAGTTTTCATGCCAAAAATTTATGTTTCAATGAACTAGTGTTTTAGCTATAGAGCCCGTCAAAAACCATATGCCATCACCCATTCGTGACATGAACTATAATGTTGATGCAGTAAAAACTTTCACATCGTGAAAAAAATTATGCAGCTGCATAATGAGCTCGTATTGCATTCTTGTAATCTTTATGCAAAAATATAATACCAGGACCATGATATAGGCCTATACATCTGTACAGAGGCATCTTAATTTTATATGTAGAGTGTATCATCTGTTTAATTTGTTAATGCTCACACCATAAGGGAAAATGTACCTCGCAGGTGCACATTTTGTGCCAGATAGGACTTGACTGATGTGACTTAACATAAGTGGACCTTTTAAATGTGTGCTTCTTGAAAATCATATTATGACTTTTTATTCCATTCTATTATATATATATATATATATATGTACAGATCGACCCAAACATGAGATAAAAAATGTATGGCATGGTTTGTAGACGATATGAAGTAATCAATTCGCACTGGACACCATATAGCAGAACTCGTTCGCTTCGCTCACTCATTCTGCTATATGGCATCCAGTGCTCGTTGATATACTTCATATCGTCAACAAAGTATGCTATAATCTATATTATATATATATATATATATATATATATATATATATATATATATATATATATATATATATATATACATATTGTAGCGCTCATTCTCACAAGTATTTTGATGAAAAAATAGTACCCTCACCGGCCTTCTTTTCTTTTCTTTTCTTTTTTGCCAGAGCGTCTCCACTGAAAACTAGCTGTTATGGAAAAGTTTCAAATTAATGTTTTATTGATTTTAAGTAGGCCTTTTACTTTAGTGTTTGCACAGTTATCTCGCCTTTTGAGACTTTTTCAAGTTTTCGTTTCAAAGAAATTAAAAGTTTTGATCTTCGATCTATCTGGATGAAAATAAATTAAGAATTGTATATAGTTCATTTCTTCACTTCGGGCTTCGTGGTACACAGCATGCTTCGCTGGCCAAATCTCGTGTACCACGGCAGAGCATGGCATAACTGATATTATTTTACACAAAGGCAATTCTCAAAATGCGCTGCGCGTTACAGGAATCATGACCATGCATATGTATTTTAGTCATTTATACTTTGTGAATGTGAGTCTATTAGCCTATTTACCATAGACGATCTTCAAACAGGAGAGGACAAAAACAACCGAGAGTCCCAAAGTAGGGGGTGTGAGGAGGGAAACGCGCAGAACCTTGCGGGACACAAGACCATGTGGGCCATATTTTACAAAGTGAACATTCCTGAAACGCGCAGCGCATTTAAAGAATTCTAATCAGATCTGATAAAAGCTGCTTCAGTGCTAGTCATTCGTTAAAGTTACCGTCTTTTGTAACATATGTAGGCATATTAGTAATTCATTCGACAACCTCCATACAGGAGACATTCCCGAAATGCTCATCGCATTTTAAGAATCCTAAGACGAAACAGTTGTCTGCAGCATTTGGTATAATGTAAAATTGGAAGAACTGTACCAAATTCAAGTAATCACTACTTCATTTAATCTATATGAATATAATACATATTATATACATGTATTACTTTCCATCCATAATCAGGAGACGATTTCCAGCGACTTTGCGAGGTCCAAAATACGCTGCGCACAACGCGGGAATTGTACATGATCATGCAGTAGAAACATTCCTCACATGCTCTGGACGTCAGGGAAATCATGACCATGTTTCTTGCCCTTCAAACTTTATGAATCCTAATTTTTCCAATTTCAAACAAAGGCTCAGTATAAATTAACCTTTACGGACCTGACAGTTCGATTCGTTGATAACACTGGTAGGCTATAGCACAATCGAAATATTCATGAAATAAGCAGCTTATTTTAAAAATCCTAATCAAATGACCGAAGTTACTTAGGTATTCGATATCTAAAAATTGGAAGTTGCTATTCATTGGTTTGCTTATGAAGTGACGTGTTACATTTCAAACACATGCAAAAAAGCATGGTGGCGGACAGTCAAACATTTTATGAAACGTAATCAATCTTCTGCAATTCCCTCATTATTGATTAATGACAATCACATTACTGATAGCCAGTCAAAAGCGGAGGCCTTTAATGAATTTTTCTTGAGCCAATGCAACATTGACTCCTCGACTGCACCTATTCTTCAGCAGCCTGGTTTACCTAATAATACTTTAAATGATATAGTAGTAGAAGAAAAAGAAGTACTTGATATTCTTAGATCTCTGGATGTCACGAAGGCCACTGGTCCGGACAATATTGGTCCCAAATTATTACGCGAAGCTGCACCTTCTATTTATAAGCCTCTCACAAAATTGTTTAATTTATCACTGCAGAAAAAAACTTTTCCTTCTGAATGGAAAAAGGCAAATGTTTCTCCTTTATTCAAGAAAGGCGAAGCAAATTTGTGTAACAATTACAGGCCTATATCTCTGCTAAGCTGTGCAAGTAAAGTCATGGAAAAACTTATATTTAAACATGTTTTTAATTTTTTCAGGGATAATTTAGTTATTAGTGCAAATCAGTCTGGTTTCATGCCTGGTGATTCTACTGTAAATCAGTTATTATCACTGTACCATGAATTGTGCTTAGCCGTTGATTTACAGAAAGAAGTCAGAATAATTTTTTTAGATATAAGCAAGGCGTTCGACAAAGTTTGGCACCAAGGTTTACTTTATAAATTAGAAAAAAGTGGTGTCAGTGGAAATATTCTCTTGTGGTTCAAAAATTATCTTTCTAATCGTAAACAACGTGTAGTTGTTAACGGTCAAAGTTCGAAATGGGGGACAATCAATGCTGGAGTCCCCCAAGGTTCAGTTCTTGGACCCCTTCTTTTCTTGATATTCATTAATGATATTGTTGATATAGTCCGATCAGAAATCAAGCTTTTTGCTGATGACACTTCTCTTTTTCGTACTGTTGACCACCCCATTACAGCGGCTGCCTCTTTAAATCATGATCTCTCTTCTATCGCTAGATGGTC
Organism: Hermodice carunculata; assembly: GCA_964020975.1. Taxonomy (NCBI): domain Eukaryota; kingdom Metazoa; phylum Annelida; class Polychaeta; order Eunicida; family Amphinomidae; genus Hermodice; species Hermodice carunculata. The sequence goes on from OZ026627.1 coordinate 17,064,379, forward strand.
TGAAGATTGGCTAGTGGCTTTTAATGCATCTAAAACCGACGCCATGATTATTACTCGGAAGCAACAGTCAACAAACCATCCACCACTTTTATTCCTAGGACAGCAGTTGAATGATGTCAAAAGTCATAAACATTTGGGCCTAACATTAAAATCTGATCTCAAATGGAACGAACATATAAATAATATTGTAATAAAAGCAACTAAGCAGTTAAATATTATGAAATCTCTTCAATATACCTTGGACCGAAAGACACTCGAGGTTATATATATATCTTATGTGCGACCCATACTTGAGTATGCTAGTGTCGTGTGGGACGGCTGTACACAAGGCGATGAAAATGTTTTGGAAAATGTTCAGTTGGCTGCAGCTCGGGTTGTCACCGGGGCAATGAAAACTACTCCTACTGTAAAACTTTATGAAGAGACTGGCTGGGAGCTACTTTCTCAAAGGCGTGAGAAATTTAAATTGATTCAGATGTATAAAATTGTTCATAATTTAGTACCAAATTATTTACGAAATATTTTTCTACACTTTCCAACTCCTGATATGACGTTCAATTATTTTACTCGCAGACGGTCTGACCTACCACACTTTAGAGCCCGTACAGATCTTTTCAATAAGTCCTTTTTCCCTTCCGCTACACGGCTCTGGAACCTCCTTCCTCTTGCGACTCGAAATTCTCCTTCCTTATCACAATTTAAAAGTAAACTAGAGCATCAAACTGTCCGCCCAGTCAAACATCCCTCGCTTTATTATGTAGGTAAAAGAAAACTCGCTGTTCTACATGCTCGTCTGAGGATGGGTCGCAGCCAACTGAACCAACACTTATTTCAGATTGGTGTAAAAGATTCGCCTGACTGTATCTGTGGAACTGGTATAGAGGACGTCTGGCATTTTTTCTTCTCGTGTCCCCGATATATTGTGCCTCGTAATAAATTACATTCGTCTATCATAAACCTTGCTCCATTTACACTTGAAACCCTACTTCTGGGTTCTGCTGTTTGTAATGTTGAAAATAATATAACAATATTCCTCTGTGTACACGACTATATTGAGGACACGCGTAGATTTCAATTTGATGCCACCACATAAATCTAGAATATGATTAACTTAATTTTGACAAGGAAAATTTATGTATAATCGGCAATGCAACTTGCTTTTTTTTTGCCTGTGGGTTCGAATCTTAATTTTGATCAAATATATACTTAGTAGAGACAGTTCTTAGCTCCCTATCTGTCCTGTCCCTGTATCTGTCATCTTCTTTTGTGTTTCTTACACGATCACTTATTCCTGCCAGGTGTTGCTATTGATCATCTACGCACATTTGATCATTCTAAGTGATTGTGTAATTGCTGTGCGTCATGTGTCGTCCTGTTCCAAGCGTCCTTTCTCTACAAGAGGGATTAATATAGGGCATAGCCCTCCTTCCCAATTGTTGTTATTACAGTGTGAAGATGTTTATACTGTATTTGATTAATAAAATATGTTTAAACCAACACTGAGGACTTGTTTGGACTACATTTTTGGTGAAGGGTGTAGATGTATCCATATAGGGATATCTTACTAATTCCTCATGCAAAGACCTTTCATTCCAACTACCAGCAAGCCCATTTTCAAAATAGTAGATTCAGGTCAGAGTTTCGTCAAGGTCAATTATCCTCGGTGCATTTTGCGCGCATTGCGTGCGAAGTGCACCGAGGATTGCTGTTGACTCAATCTTAAACTGAAAGAGTTAAGATGTCATCGCTTAGCCTACATGCATAGAACTGCTATCAGTTGAGCCTAAGGTCTTTGGATTCAGGTCAAAATTGGTTGAGTTTAATGTCCTGATACTGACCTTTTTTCCAAAATTGGGACTTATATTAAGACAAGTCCGTCAATGTCACTGTTCAAATTTACATGCCCAAAACTAATGAAGGGACTCTTTCTGTGAAAACATAGAATTACAGACCTATGGAAACTTGGACCATTAATGTTCACAAAATATACTAGATTAAGAATACAAAAAAATATACAGGCTTTTGCATATGCTTTTCATATGACTAATATAGATGGTTATATGGAAAATACAGCACACAGCAAGGATGTGCTGGACATTGTGTGCGTATTCTTCTGTAAAAGAGGAAAGTTTATTAACCACATCTGCTAACTTGTGATGGATAATAGCAGTGAATTATAAATGATAGCAAATTATGGCTCAACTATGTTGCGTAACATAGTTGAACTGTTATCTTTTTTACCCCCCCCCCCACCAACGTAAAGCGAATTTTAATATTATTTGACCCAAGTGTACAAGATTGAAGACAATAACACTTAGTATTACAGACCCATAAGCTATTGGACTTTTAGTGTTCACAACAGATACTAAAACAGCAATGGAAAAAATTTCACAGACTTTTTGTATAGCCTTTCCATTTGACCATTCTGTGTCCCTGGTATAAGCAACATTTCCAGATGCTTGTCAGGAAATACATTTCGCTGCCTTTAAAAAAAGGCAACCAACATCGACGTGAACAGAAATAAAGATATATGGGCTTACACAGAGCTCAAATATATGGGCTTCCACAGAGCTCAAATACATGGGCTTCCACAGAAACAGCAATCTTCAGCTCGAGCCACTCTCTTGCTTTGAAATGATTGTGCTCAACTTGGTCCTGGTTGACATCCATTATAAAGAGATCACTCAAGCCTGTTTTAAATTTATCGGAATGCTCTCTCTCTCTCTCTCTCTCTCTCTCTCTCTCTCTCTCTCTCTCTCTCTCTCTCTCTCTCTCTCTCTCTCTCTCTCTCTCTCTCTCTCTCTCTCTCTCTCTCTCTCTCTCTCTCTCTCTCTCTCTCTCTCTCTCTCTCTCTCTCATGTTTAACCAAGATAATATTTGTAATAGAAGAATGGTGTATTTCAAGAATGCCTTTACTAGAGGTATGGGGGTATGACTGTGGAATGAAATAACACATCATAATTTATTTAGCCAAATTGTATAATATAAATATATATATATACATAATCTTTCAATTTGTTGCAATTCGCTCGTATTCGATATGATTTAGTGCGATCCGGTGAAACGTCCCATGATACATACGTATGCCCAATACGGGTTGGCTCTTCCGGTTTATATAATATTGTCTGGTTCCCCGTTTAATGAAAACATTGCCATATAGCTACTCGCTCGAAAACCAATATAAAGATGCTCAGCTGTGTAAAATTAGACCCGTACTTGGCCACTGGAATGAATTGAAGCGTTGTTCTTCAAAATTGTCAGATAAAGAAGCAAGTAAAGCTTATGCGACAATTTAATCTAGTAAAATTAATGTATGAAAGATGAAGAACTAGACTTGAAAGTACTGGGGAATTCGTTGTCGATAGTGGTTTATTCGGGATATTTGCTCACTTGTGGTGGAAGATAAAGCAGAGAAATAATAAATGACAGCAAAATTAGCTCAACTATATTACGTAACTTTTTTTTTTTTTTTTTTTTTTTGCTTTTTAACCCCCAAAGGTCAAGCTAATTTGCATATATTTGAAACCGAATCGTCAAGATTAAAGACCCCACAGGATCTCTTTCTGTGACAAATCTGTAGGCCTATGTAACCACAGATATTATTACCAATTTTATGACTGTAACATAGTTGAGTACTAATTAACATTCTCATAAATTCTTACTCCTTTGAATTTAAAAACAAAAACAAACAAACTTCAAGCTCCACACCATTGTATCGTACTGTAAACATATTTATTTCAAAAACTGGATAACCTAGTAGTTACATTTATATGATCGTAGAATTCATGAAAAGGGACCAAAATCTACAGCATCGTGACATCAGAGAATTTGCAAGCACAGGTACCTAATTTGTTGAAAATATCAATAAAATCCAGCATTTAAAAGGTACTAATTGCAACCACCGTTTCATAAATGATCATCATCCATACAAGTCCACAAGTTGACCCCAACACCAATATCAATCCATCAGAAAAGCCCCCCAGGCCTAAAATGAACATCAACAAGAATTCAAACAACATGATTATACAATTCGATGTGTTTTAGACATGTAGCTAAAGTCATGATGTTGTAAAGGAGATAAACTAAGAGTATTTCAAAAAGAAAAGTTTTCGAATATGCAAATATAGTGGTGAAAGTCAATACATTGTCAGAATTTGCAAGTACACAGGTTCAAATGTCAAACATCAGCCAGAAACAAGTGACGTCAGGCCTCAAAACACAAAACAGTCGTCAAAAATTACAAGAACAGCAGTCAAAGTGCATTACTATAGCCACAAATTGTAAGCATAGCAGTCACATTTCAAGTATGGTTTCCAGAAGTATTTTTCAAAGGAAATTTAAATGTTCAAGAAAGCATAGAATCCCACGAGTCATCTAAGAAGTCATTTATTAAGGTAATAATTTAGAATTTAAAAAAATGTAGTATGCCATTGTAATTCATCTGCAAGACAGCCAAGCATAATGTACATCTAACTCATAGTTCTATAAAGTTCAATAGGTCAAAATGTAAAACAGTCCTAATTATTGTAAAATTCTACTACATTTATCAGAGAAAGAGTTAGGTATTATGAAAAGAAAGAAAGAGAGAGAAATCATGTTAAAATTCCTAAAGGTAACTGTAAGTATAGCTGTTTTCCATGTAATAGTTGTAAATTTTTTCATTGATAATCAGACATAGGTCAACTTGTCAGTCAGCTGATTTAGATGTTAATTATTTATACAAGAGAGAGAGAGAGAGAGAGAGAGAGAGAGAGAGAGAGAGAGAGAGAGAGATGTATAAATTTACCCCAAACACTTTGAACCAACCTGACATGACTTTAACAATAGCAAACTATATATTCATCAGACAATTATAAAAAAAAAACATCATTAGTCCCACTATATTTGGAACACTTACTGCACTGCAATGTGTGTAGAAAGTGCCTGAATAATCAAATTGTTCGCAAAATACAAAATAGTTTCATGAAAAGAGAAACGGACAACAGTATTCAATGATAGTGATGAGACCAAACCGAATACCAGCTCAACCTTGTCAGATCCAGTATCATTTACGAAATAGTAAGACATGCTAGTGTTCATCGTCAGAATGATCCATGACCAACAATAATGAAATTTAAATGAATGAAGATATCTTCTACCTGACTTGGAACAGGCTACCAACATATTGGCAGCAGGTTAAACCAGTTTTACGGGATCCCAATCCTCCCACTTTCGGGAACACCCACATTCATTTAAAGTGGGCCTAAAACAAATTTAGCCCTTAATTTTAATATACAGTTATAAAAGGTACTTACATGGCCATATTTCGTAGACATCATTCAAACAATGACAGGACAATTAAGAATTTTAAGTCAGACTACTATATTTACATTAGAATTGCGTAACATGTCAAAATTTGAATTTAAACACCAAACAAGGTCTCCACGTGAACACAGGACAACCAAATTTGATACTGATATTATATCTATTACAAAACATGGTTAAGTTCTTCCATTTTCCTTTCTCAATTGAAAATATAGCACAATTATAATAATAGGCCTAAAATATGACTTATATCAGCTGAGTAAGTATTCCTTAAATCCATGTGTGAGATCTGTAAAGTCATTTAACCAAGTCACGTAACTTTCGACCCACTTGAGAACAAGGGTGCATATGCCTAATAGGAAATATGCATATTAAATTCCCGCAACGACTGCATACCTGATTGCCTAATATATGTAGTCTATCAGGCACACGGTGAATGAAAGGACTTGGCTTGACACCTTGGGCAAGCACATTTACAACAGCATTTAGAAGTTTACATCTTTAAGGATAGTAGAATAGGCAACTGAAACAGCCCACAATTTGGTACTAAGCCCTATAGGTACTGAAGAGAAAGTTTGTTTAACATTGTATACAGTAATAATAATTTAAAAAATTTCTGCGGGTATGAAGTAGCTCCCTTCGAATTTCTGCCAGCAGGCGATCGCGAGAAGTAAATTTTGCAGCTCCAGCACAAATCCTGGCTGGTTCGGACTGCAAACCTTCAAGCAAATCTGACAGTTCTTGGGTGCAGTTGCCAAAAAGAACACACCCATACTCCACGATAGGGCGGACCACAGTAAGATACAATTTATCTAGTGTTTTCCTGGAAAGTTTAAATTCGAGTCGCTTAAGGAGCGCAAGATGTTTGCCAGCTTTTGTGGCGATGCCGTTTATATGACAGTGACACGTAAAGTTGTGGATATTGTTATAGGCCTACATAGATGAGTATGGCTTGTGGATTCGGGTATTGCAGAGTTGCCGAGAAAAAGCGTTGGGTGATTTACTTTTAATACTTTCACAGGTGAAAAGAAGGGAAAGGGATTTTATGGCATTGAAAGAGACTACCCAAAGTCTGCTCCAACTTTGAAAGTGCCCAAGATTAGTCTTCATATGAGTGCCTGATGCCTCGGGGTCATGAATTATTTCTAGAAAACTTGTGTCATCGGCAAAGAGTCTAATGTAACAAGTGGTATCATCAACGATGTCACTTATATAAACCAGGCACAAAAGGGGCCCGAGAATAGAGCCCGATGGGACCCCAGCCTCAAAGGATAACCGTGAAGAGGACTGGCCATACATGACAGTTCTCTGTTGACGATTAGTCACGTAACTTTCGACCCACTTGAGAACAAGGGTACATATGCCTAATAGGAAATACGCATATTAATTTCCCGCAACGACCTGATTGCCTAGCCTCGCTTGGTTGGATATAGCAGGGAGGTGTATGTACACGTACACCTCCCTGGATATAGCGAGATACGGGTCGGTATCTGTGGCGACAATCGGATATAACTAATATTTTGGAAATAAAGAATAAAGAGAGATGAACATTTTTCTTTATATATAGCTCGGGAAGTACTAGAATTATACCAGTTTGGCATTTGTGAACTTAAATTTCTCAACAACAAAAAAAAAAAAAAAAAAAAATGCTAATTCTGTAAGAAAGAACATATGACCCTGTCTCTGACAGTGATGTGACCCGCACGTCCCCCGTGATCGCCTGATATAATAATAATAATAATAATAATAATAATAATAATAATAATAATAATAATAATAATAATAATAATAATAATAATAATAATAATAATAATAATAATAATTTTATTCGGAAAACTACCCCTTTACAGCGGGGGCATCAATGGAACGGGGTTTATTCCATGATGCGTCCAAGTATATTACAATAAGCCGTTTATATTACAAAGTAAAGATTTGTGTGTGGTAGGGCTGCATCTACGTTCAGCATTGAGCCGTACGTGGAACAGCATCCATTTACCATTTGAAATTTACTTTTTACATGCGCATGCAACCATCAATAGGCTTCTCATAGCTCCATGTATATATACATATATATTGTCCATTACATTCTTTTGACAAATTAACCTTCCCTTAACACTAATCACACATACATTTTGGATGCTACCTCTTCAAAATACCAATTCGCGAATTCTGCACCTAATGCCAATGGTTTGTAAATAATAAATGAATAAATAAATAATTCTATTGGGAAAACTACCCCTTTAGTACGGGGGCATCGATGGAACAGGGTTTATTCCATGATGCGTCCAAGTATCTTACCCATTTAGAGTTTGCTTTCAACCGGTGTAAACAATCATCAATATCATAATTTTTGTCCCCCGCGTTAAAACTAGAGATAAACCACTCATTGGGAGAAAACTCTAGAAAGCGTAAGGACAAGTATATCGTGCACTTTTGGTTTACAATGTAGAAAATAAATGTTTATCATCGTCATATTTACAATGTATAAAATTAAAGTACACTTCAAGATAGATAAAACTTATGTACAATATAGGAGCTCCATTTAAAACCTATGGAATCTGCACCTTACAGGGAACTGTACAACTCTATTTCTTTACTGTGAACAGGCACAGTTGAATATATATATATATATATATATATATATATATATATATATATATATATATATATATATATATATATATATATATATATATATATATATATATATATATATATATACATTAGCTTATATATCACAGTTAATTTTTAAGAATCTACACAGAAATGTCACAGCCAGCACCTTCAAGAGCTACCATACGGCAACGCCATGCTTCTTTTAGGAAAGTTTTGCGAGCACTGTCAAATATATCATTAACAGCATGGTCATAATTGAATGATATTCCAAACAGTAGCGTAAATTTCTTAGTTAAGGAAGAGCGAGTAAAATGTTCCCATACATGGGTATAGCCATGTTCCAACAGGCATTTTTCCAAATTTCGCCAAATCTTAATTCTTAATACCTTGGAGTGTTCACATGTGAAAGTGAAATGAAATAAATCCTCTATACCTTGATTACATAGTTTACAAATTCCGTTGGACAAATTCCATCTCTGTAATGTTTCTTCCAATCCTAGACATCCGATTCTAGCTATAAATTTTAGTCTAGTGCCCTTGAAGTCATTTACCTGGAACATGTATCTCTCCCCATGCGTGGAATACTTAATCAATTTGTAATATGACAAGGAGGACATTTCATCGATATCTTTAAAAAAGTCATATACGTAGTTTTTCGTGGACAACTTACAAAAAGGATAGACGCAGTCACCAGTATCTCTACAATTTACATTATCTAATCCAGCCTCGGACAAGATTGTGGATATCTGCGACATGTATGGCCAGCAAGATTTATGACCGGAGTGAATATTTGTTTCTAAATCACAAAGTACTCGTTTACACAGTCTGTTTGCTGGAATGTTATACTTTACATGATAATATTTTACTCTCTGTTTATTCAAGATGGTTATCAGTGGTAGCCAGCCAAACTCCCCTAGTGTTGCCACTATTGCAGGGGTACCTCTTACTTGTAGAATAGCTCGTGCCACCGTGTACTGGAATGATCTTACAATACTTGTGCTTTCCTTTGTATTGTTAAACCATACTGCACTGCCATGTGAGAGTGAAGGCATTATTAGGCTTTTCCAGAGACTGTCACCAAACGTTACTCTATTTATATTGTCGTGCGATGAGAGAATACTACATATATATCCATTTAAGCGACTAAGTTTACCTTTCAAGTGTTGTTTTATGTGTGGAGAGTCTTGTAATGACTGGGGAAATATAATACCTAAATATTTATACATAGTGCATTCTTCAAGTGTCAACGTTCCCAAAAACCATTTCCTTGTCATATCCATTTTTTTACCTATTACCATAACTTTTGATTTTGTGTCATTAAATTTCATTCCCCATTTTATAGCAAATTTATGTGCAATATTAAGCATTTCCTGTAGTTGTTTATCATCATTTGCCATCAAAACAATGTCATCTGCATAAAGTAAGGCGGGAATAAGTTCATCATGATAGGTTATTCCTAACCTCTGCTCATTCAGCATAAAGAGTAGATCATTCATGACAATAGAAAATAGCGTGGGTGATAGAATACATCCTTGTTTCACACCATTAACACTTTCGTACCAATTACTTTCAAAAGGACCAAATATAACGTTTTCCACCTTCTTGTACAATCTATGTACTAATCGCCATGTTTTAACTTGAATTCCACTATTCCACAGTTCGCACATCATCCGATTTCTGTTTACCGTATCAAAAGCTTTGCTGATATCAAGAAATGCTAACCATGTTTTTTTCTTTTCTGTCCTTTCTTAAACTACATAGACCTTTGAGACTAAAGTAGTGATCTTCTAACCTACGACCTTGTCTATATGCACCTTGCAGTTCACCAAAGGTTTCCTGTTCCTCATAGAAAGACATCATTTGTGTTTCAAGCATGGATGCAAACACTTTATATATATTAGAAGTAATTGTAATTCCTCTAAAATTGCTGAGTAGCTCTGGCTTACCGTCTTTATATATTGGTTTAATATAGCCTTTTGACCAATCGTCTGGGAAGCTTTCTAGTATTTTGCATAGCTTAAATATTATCGTAAGCGAGTTAACAATTGCCTCACCGCCATGCTTTAAAAATTCGTTTGGTATATTATCGATACCACAGGCTTTACCGTTCTTTAGTTTGCTAATGGCATTCCAGGTAGTATTTTCATCTATTACTATATCTGTGAGGCCAGACATGTCCACCTTATCTCCGTCACAAGAAAGATGTTCCATCAAAGTATTGCTTAGGTCTTTATCACCTGTCGGTGACCCAAAATTTCCCAAATTTTTCCAATATGTACCTAGTATTTCACTGATTCTCTTCGGATCGTTAATAATTTTGCTTTTGTCATTAGGGTCGTGGATTTTTAGGGGATGTCCATTATTTCCATTCAAACGTTTCAGCATTCGCCAATATGAACGTGTGTTTTTCGTTCCTTTTCTAGAATTTAAAGAGATAACTTTTATTTTATTTTGGATTTTAATGGTTCTAAGTTTTTCGTGAACATCTCGCCTTCTACGCAAATATTCTTGCCAAAGTTCTTGTAAAATTTCTGGGTCACAAGTATCTTTGCCTGCCCAATACCTGTAGAACCTATTTGCCGTTCTACGATTTTGAATGAGTTTCTTAGCTTCTTTGTCACACACATGCTTTTTATCGTCTTTTATTTCTTTTTTACCGACATATAGTTCACCAACTTCTGTAACAATCTGCTTCCATTCTAGCCACGTTTGGTTAATAGGTTGGGAAAGGTCACACTCGAAGTTTGCAAATTTAGCAGATAAAGCTAGTCTGAAAGCACTCCAGTCTTTTACCTCATTGATTTTCCACTTCATAACATTTTTTACCAGGGGGGCATTGTTTTTACACTCGGAAGAGTTAAACGAAACACATATTGTATTGTGATACTGCCTAAGTCGTAATCACCAACTTCATCAATGATGACACTGTCTATGTTATTTTCCAGAGAGGAGCTTATAAGTGCATAGTCAATAGTGGTCTTGGTGCTACCTCTATGCCACGTATATTTTCCAGTGCATAGGGGAGATTTGTTTAAAACTTTCATATCAGCTGTCTCTATCAGTTTTTCTAGCAGGTCGCCATTAAAACTTGCTTTACCTTCAACACGATACTCTCCTATTTTACCATTGAAATCTCCCAACAAAATACAATGGTGACCTTTAGATTGCAATTGGCTGATATTTTCGATCAGTTCATTCATAAGAAAAGAACTATTATCTTTATCTATTCCATCGTTAGGAAAGTAAGTTACCCCGACCATAAAAATATTCTGTCCAGTTTTGACCTTTATCCATAAACGCTCAAATTCATCATTTTTCGAGTCGAAAACATTGTTATCTAGAACTTCAATACTTTTGCTAATTAGGAGACCTAAACCACCTCCTGTCTTTTTCACAGTGCTCTTCCTTGCTTTGCCTAACCACTTATATTGAGGATGTATATTCTCAAATATTATGTCATGATCAGATTGGTGGAACGTTTCAACCATTGCATACATAGAAAAGTGTTCTTTTTCCAGTAAATGAGACAGTTCACATCGTTTGGCTAAACCTAAATTTTGCACATTACAGTATGCTAGTCTAATTTTCTTAAACACTTTCCTTAACTTACGCTGCTTACCTCGACGATGGCGTTTTGTCTTATTTTTGGTAGGCTCCCTAGTGCTGGTCTTGGAGGCCCTACCTTCTTTGCCACACCTCTAATATGTACTGTTATACCAACATATCTTCTTTTTATGCCCGAGTTTCCAGCACGTGTCGCACCGTATCTTCTGTCCGTGCTTGCACATGGAGGAGTTATGATTTCTTTCACCACAGAAAGTACACTTCGCTGTATTGTTTTGGGACCTTACATCTGTATGGTTTCGTCCTCCTTCATAGCTACCGGTAGCATTGTCCCGTCTGCTGTTCGTCTCCTTTTGTGCATGTTTGCGATTGTGCTTGCCAACATGCTGCCACGCGCCACTTTCAGTAGTCCTACCATTGTCTGTCCCGTTCCGTGACCACGGACCGTTATTTGACCTTTCCCCCGGTAGTGTGCTTTTGTTTTGGCTGGATTGGCTTGCTGAGGTTCTTACTCCAAGGCACTGGCTACCAAAACTTTCGATCAGCTTTTTCGTGCCAAACTGGGAAAGGTGTAAGCCATCTTTTTGTAAAGCACCTTCATTTATTGTGCCGTCAGCGAGACGAAATTTTGGGTCATTATTGATAAATGTATAGCCATTGTCAATGCACATGGCTGCTAGTCCCGAATTTACTATTTCTGCCGTTTCTTGGGCATCACATTTGTCAACTCGTGGGCACAAGCTTGATACTTTGACATGCTTTGCAACTTGTTTAGCGCCAGTTGCCATTAACTTGTAGTCATTGATTATCTTATCAGCATCATTGGACTTGGCACAGTCGTTTGTACCAACTTGTCAGATGACAGTTTCATATTTTCTTGTTTCTTTTGTCAATGCATTATACACATCATTGACTGTGGCGCCACTCATAGACTTTACTACTGTCTTACTGTCGCTGCTTGTGACATCCTTGATGATAGAGCTCCCAATCACTAAGTTGTCAAAGGATGCTTTGTTGTCCTTAGATTCGAGCTTTTCGTGGGCTTTCCTTAGGCCATCTTTAAGTTCTGCATTTTCGCGCCTAAGCTCTGTGCATTCTGCGGTTTTTGCAGATAGTTGTTTTATAAGATCAGCATTGTTCATGTTGAGTGATTGGATCTGTGTCTTGAGAGTTTTGAGTTCTTCTATATTATTTGCCTTAACTTGGTTTTCAAGGTTGCTTATTCCCTGTACTATCAGACGCACATGAGTAGGCATTAATCTACAGCCTTTGCAGTTCCACATGGCACTTATTTCCGGCTCTTTTTCACCAATACATGTGTAATGGTGCCAAATCATGCATGTTACACACTGAATCATAGCGTCTTTGTGTTCTCTGTTGTACAAACAGTTCTCAATACAGAGTTTAGGCTCTTCATTGACACCATTTAACGCTAGCATGTTTACTTGATTTGTGTTTGGTGCGTTTTCATTAGGCTTGTTACGGCTACCTGTATTCACAATTTCCTCGCCTTGGTTCTTCTTTGATTGCCGACGTTTGGACTTCCCAATTTGGTCATTCTGGCTAGTTTGGGTATTGTGATGGTTTGATTTGTCGGTCACTTTGTGGTCAGATTGACGGTTTGGCTGAACTGACCTAGAATTGGTCTTAGGCTTTCTATCCTTTGAGTCTTTTACTTCTCTGTGCTTAGCTTTAAGAACTGTAATAGAGTCATTATCGTTCTCTTTTCCTTCGGAAATTTTGGCTCTGCGCTTGCTTTTTTTCCTGGACAGTTTCTTTCTAGGCGTTTCAGGACTATTCTGACTAGCGACCTCCGATTCTGGGATCCGATTGACAGGCGTGGATGTTTTATTTTCTGCTGCTACATTGGGCTCATAATTCAACTTACTTGAGGTCGATCTGGTGATCGGTCTCGATGGCGTGGATTCAGTCGTTTTTGTAGACTCTGCGGTGGGACAAGTGATATTGTCGCCAGAAACTGTCAGATTCAGGCTGCCATCTTGGAAGTTTGGATCTTCTTGTTTCTTCAGAAGCTCTGACAGGGATTCGTCATGCTTAGAGTCTTTTCGTTTACGAGTAAGCGTTGCACCAACAGAAAGGACCTTCCGTACAGTGAAAGCTTTGATAGAATCCAGGGTCTGCTTTGGCGTACGAAAAAGCTCCGACGACTTCTTGCCAGACAAGATGGTCCGTCTGGTAATCCTTTGTCACAATGGTTGGCGGGAACCCTGAATTTGGGCTGAAAATAAAAATCAAAGATTACAACACATTCATGTAAAAACTTCTTCTAAAAATCAGTCAATCGATACCTCTAGTTGTTCAAATAATAGAATATCCAGTCTGAAACAAAATCTGTGGAGTAAAATCGCTGATTAGAAGAATTTTTGGTAGAGCGCTCGGATCACTGTTCTGTTTGATGGCTGACGTCACAGTACATATCAAACCCGTGCTTTGTGGCGGGAAATTAATATGCATAAGGCGTATTGTCTTAGTTTCACGAGTACGCCCTGGTGCCATACCCTGTCAAAAGCTTTGGAGATGTCTAACAAGGCCATTCTTGCCTCTTTTTGGAGTTCAAGACCATAATATATATCTTTTGTAGAACACTTACAAGTTGATTTATGACAGAATCATTGGATACGTATGCAAAGCAAAATTGTGATCGGTCAAGAGATTATTTCCCACAAAGTTCTCGTGCGGTACATTGTCGACGAGTCTTTCAAGGACCTTCGATACATTACATGGCAGAAAAATAGGACGATGATTCGACTTAAGCTGAATATTTTTTTTTTTTAACTGGGCATGCATTGTATTTCTACCAATTGCTCGGGTGATGATACAAAGTTTAACAGACGACATAATGGTTTACATATACTTGGAGCTTCTAGTTTAAATAGGAAATTACTAATACCGTCAGGACCTGTTGCGGAACTGACTCTCAATAAGGACAGAATTTTGAGAACATCGTTTTCATTTATTTTAAATTGGTCAAGCCTTAAATCAGTGCGGTACTGGAAAGTAGCGAGAGGGGGTTCATTTTCGTCCACAGGGATTTTGCACTGGTTTGAAAAATACTGATTGAATTTTTCTGTCTTCTCTATATTGTCAGATATAATTGTATCATTTTCAACAGGAGGTGGTATCCTTGGATGGAGCTTGCATCCGAGAATATATTTAGAGAGACTGCTACATTTTTTTACGTTAATTTCTTTTCTGCTTAATTCCGCTTTTAAATTTGAAAAGTAAGATTTAATTGATTTTCTGTTTGCTGTAACAGAGATATACCGAAAGCGCTGATAAAGCTGAAATAGGTGTTCATTGTGTGGGGAGGGCTTACCATTATCTTTTTTTTTTAGCTGATTTCCTGTACCTTTTCCATGCGCGGTTTCGTCTTCTAACCAGGAGTTTTTTGTTAGCTGTGACCCAAGGTTTGTCTTTGGGACGGATAAGAACGTTTTTACATGCAATGAAATCCTTAGCGGTTTCTACAAATAAATTAGACGAGTTGTCAACTTTTTCTATAAAAATGTCCAACAAATCAAAGCCAACTTCCCAAGGGGCTTGTTCTGGAGCTTTGTTTAGCTCCGCAGGGTTCGCTTGCTTGAAGTCCCACACGGTTTACAGATATGCCTTGTCGCTGGAGAAAGTAATAGAGAGGTACAAAAAATGACACAGTGATCGGGGTTCGAGATAGGCGGAACAACACCACTATACGATGTATTCATATTTAAATGCGGTCCTACTCTAACACCTATCGAGCAAAAGAGGGAGCCACCTGCATCAGGGCAGATCCGTGTATTTTGCATGGTCAAAAGTACTTTCTCAATAAAATGAACAACACGAACATAGAATAATCTTAAGAAAATGTATTAACATAAATTTGGATCATGAAGGATGCCTAAATTGATTAGAAACGGACTCTCTTTTGGTTGAAAAGGTGCTATTTATGGATGTTCATGTAGTATATAAATCTGCCCTGACCATGGTGGAAGCATCAGTCTGTTGCCCCGGCAACACAGGAAGTGAACAGGAGCGCAGTTAAATATGAATGTCTCCTATTGATACTATAACCAGCAGGAGAGTCTGTAATACAGGGATCTAGAATGTTATTAGAAAACTCAGGACACCTTGTGGGTTCATCTATGATTTGATATAAATTATTACGAGCAACCAAGTCTACAAGTAATTGACTATCGGCATGGACAGAGTCCCAACATTCACAGCGATCATTAAAAATTCGGTCCTGTTCGCAAAGTTTCTTCGCAGTAAACACAAGTGATTATACATATAGTGAACCAGCTGCCACAACGTTATCATGGTGTCAATCCTGTGTAACATAGTTGAGCGAAACTCTGGTAACAAACTTTCGGTACTTGAATGCACAGAAAGGCATGCACAACAAACACTAAGTTTTCCTTAATTTTGGAATCTCTCGTATTAGCACCAATGCTTGGCTGACTGAACGTTACGAGCGCTGTGTGGTTGTAAGTCGCGCGACACGATCTCATCCGATTTTTAACATGTTTTATGAAACCGGCCTAAGAAAATGTAGTCCCTACTGTCTAAACAATAAACCCTTGGTACAATTTTATTTGATCCTACTTGCCTTTGTATCATAATTTTGACTGGGCAAGCGTATGATATACTCGGCGTTCTTTTGGCGCATTGCAGCCTGTGCACCAAGAGCTACTGCATATGTGTTCGACCAAAAACCCATTCATAAATACATAAAGTTGTTCATAACTGTCAATAAATGACAGATTTATTTCCTGAAAATGTAGGCCTGTAAATTGTGTTTAAAACAAAGCTTCGTTTGAAACTTTATTTATTTATTTATTTATTTATTTATTTATTTATTTATTTATTTATCCATTCATTCATTTATTTACTTACTTATCAAGGTGTTTTACTTTTGATGTTCTTGGCATATAACATGAAGCGCACGCACTTGCAGCCAGACGGCGCTCCGACAAGCGCGCGCGCACACACACACACACACACACACACACACACACGCCGCCATCAACTCGTTGGAGCGCCCTCTGGCTTCAAGTGCATGTGACATGAAGAGAAGTGCAATGGTCTGCATTGCATGGTCTGCACGCAAAAATTCGGCCTTAATTTGTGAAAGGCGCTACTATTATGATTTTATTATTCCATTATTATCCACTAAGGCCTAGAACGTGTATGCAGTTGTGATGTCATTGCAGTTGGCACAAATTGCAGAAAGCTGACAGTGAAATTGTTTTTAATTCGATAGATATAGGCATATTTTTGGTTATATTCCCGTGCGATGCGTGATTTATTAAACTGAATATTAGTACAGAAAGTGAACTTCTACAATTCTCCTTTTTTCGTTTTCTGTGTCTGCACGGCTGCAGCATTGAACCATTTGAAGTATCTGTTTATATACATGCAATATATTTACTAATACTTACATAAATCTATCTATCTATCTATCTATCTATCTATCTATCTATCTATCTATCTATCTATCTATCTATCTATCTATCTATCTATCTATCTATCTATCTATCTATCTATCTATCTATCTATCTGGGTGTCTGTCTGTCTGTCTATCTATCTGCTGGTATTTATCCACTTAATTGTACATTTAAGTTTACTAGTTCCCTGTACTTTATACGGTTGTTTCTTATCCATTCATTACATCGAGAAATCAAAAAGTCTTTCTACTTACGACATTTAATTTAAACTGATCACACGATTGATTCCGATTTTGTTGATGGTATATGTTCCATTTTTTTACGTTCAATTCCATTGTCAGGTATTTCTACAGCCATTTAAATGAGACGTGTGCAAAGTTGGAATCTTGATCGGGTGCATGGGTTGCTCTTCTGCGTGACAGAATAAACGTTACGTAAGAGTGGGCGTGCCCCGAGTTCATTGAGCAAACAGATACACTTGTGTGCCCGTTCTTTTCTTCCATAAGGTGCACCTCAGCAGGTGAGCAATATTCACGATTGTTTATGCAAAAAGTCAGCAATTTTGTGCAGAATTTCGCCTTCTTGTCAGCTTCGAAACCTTTGTGACATAAAATTGGGGCTTCTTTGCACTACGGTCCGGGTTTTCAGCAGACGGAATAAAGCACCAGTGTACACCTTTCACACTTGAGTGCACAACTTGGTGCAGGGTTTCAACACTGAAAACCCGGACTGTATTCCAGAGAACGGCGTCAGTAAGGTGTACCTCAGTCTGCAGGAAATGTTAAAATTACGCTGCGTATGAGATTGTAGTTAATATGTAACGTTCATGTCCCACATGGTGCCAGGCCATCAGCCACGTGGTCTTGTTTTATTTTGAACCTGTTTTTTATAACCTGCATGGCTAACCCTTTAGTTTGCATACCATTTCAGAAGTTAAAATGGGACCGGACATTTTCATTTCATACGGGTGTATTTGTTTCCGTAAAACCACTGAAACGAGTTTCAGTTTAGCTTGAAGTTTCCGACTGGAAGCTTAACAACTGGTTTTCTGTTAATAGGGAAACCATTGCTGAAGCAACCCACATGCCTTCCCATGGCCCCGCACGTGCACAGTGACGGTCGCGCGTGAAATTACTGTAACAGTTCCTCTTAAGAAAATAAAATTTAAGTCTATGTGGCTTCTTTTATTTGACAGAGAAAAACAAAACAAGACACTTTATGCTGTTTGCACCACGGGCAACCAGCAGAATGGATGTCTTCATATTCAAGTTGATACGAACCCATACATTCTGACCACCAAGGTCACTGCCTACCGAAAATGCGGATTGGGTTTCGATAGGCAGTGCCTTGGGTGGTCAGTATGTATGGGCTCGTGAAGACATAATGGGACCCCTGAATTTAATTTTACAGTTAACACCAGATCTTTATATTTAAATGCACTTGGCCTATATGATTTTTCTTTGCCTTACCATCTAACAATTTTGTCAAATAATGATATGAAACAATGTGTACGTTTTCCTTCACAAAAACTACTTAAAATACTGTATTTGTGGGAGTGAGTGGAAAAGCCATAAACAGTTGAGGTCACTTGACTATTTATGAAATGTTGAGGTCCTTTCAATCAGTATGCAATAACTTGGACAGGTGCTATGTCTTGTGCTTGAATGTGTGTCTAAAACAGAACCAGGTTCACCTCTTAATTATATTATGAATGAAAAGTAAGTGCAAAATGATTGTGTCACATGCACAAGATCTACTCAGTCTGCCTGCACACTGGTCTGCCTGTCGCTATGGTATTGTGTCACATGCACAAGATCTACTCAGTCTACCTGCACACTGGTCTGCCTGTCGCTATGGTGAGGGGAAAAGGGCTTTTTGAAGACGCACAGCATCTGGTAATAAAAATTCCCAACAACCTGACAAAGAGCAAAAGGGACCACCGTTCTTTGCCAGGTTGTTGGGAATCCAAAACATTGGTATTCAAATGGCCTTTTGACCCAAAACAAGCACAGGTGACTTCATGTGTTATGGCTCTTGCTTTTGCCTCCCACCTCATACGGTATTTTAGGTAGTTTTTATGCAGGAAAAACATATACATTGTTTCATATCATTATTTTAAAAATTGTGTGAATTGGGAAGGTAAAGAAAAATCATATAGGCCAAGTGCATTTTAATATAAAGATCTGGTGTTATCGGCAAAATTAAACTCAGGGGTCCCATTAGGTCTTCAGAAAGACTGTAACATACACAAATATGACCCTCAGACTGTATCAAGTAGCCAGATTGAATGACCTCAGAGAACATTGCACAAAGAACCCAAATTTTGATTATTTTTGGGTATGCAAACATGTTATGATGCAATAAATATTATTCAATATTGTAACAAACCCTGGTTGGCATGAACTACTCCTGACAGATTCCGATTCTGATTCAAGAATTTTTTTCTCTTGACTCATCAAACAGTCTTACAAAAAACATACATGAATATAATCAAAAGAAAATGCTCAAACAACAATGCAGATCGATAAGAATGAGTAATTGCTCCTTTTTATCGCACACAAATAGGCCTCTACGAGTAATTGGCGGCTTTAACTTTCGTGTTAGAAAAAATGTAGGATCGAACTTCATCATGGAAATAGAGCATTGCTGTTGTAAGCCATGCAATAAATGAACAAGGCAGATGCGTAAAAGTGATTACAAATTAGTGGGCATATAGGTCGCAGTATAGCATCGCTGTCAGAGCAAAAGCTCGTATGTGTCATATTTGGTCAAAATGAGTTAAGTTCAGATTATGATGCATGAGAATGGGTCATATCGCCTGATCTTGGCTGTGAGCTTCAAATATGTGTATTTAAGAAGCTGGAGCGAGGCTCTCAATCTTGCAAAATGTCGTGTGTATTTTTCTGATCCGAAAAGGTCGTATGTTTTCAAAACTGGCAATTTGACAAATAATGTGTTTGTAGAACTAAGAGTTATCTTCAAATGTGGATTTTAAAAAATACACTTTGTTTATTTATTAATTTATATTTTTTTTTGACTGGACACAAAATATTAACCTTTAACTCTTTAGAACTAAACCAAAACTACAACCTAGATTCATACGACGTCTGGCAATGACAGCTATCCCTATATTTTTGACAGGAAAACATACGACCTTTTGGGGTTTTTTTTGCCTCTAACTCAAAAGTGCAGTCCAAAATCTCTATCTATCTATCTGTCTGTCTGTCTGTCTGTCTGTCTGTCTGTCTGTCTGTCTGTCCGTCCGTCCGTCCATCTATCTATCTATCTCTCTATCTATCTATCTTAACGTGAGGGAACGCATGCTTTGACACTTCTTCGTGAGTGGGACTGCGCGCACCACTACAGCTGCCTTATCACGTCATGTCACCATTTGTGTTGGTTATCAGCATTTTGCATTCCGAACTTTGACTACTGCCCTGCACCACTACACACGATGTCAAATATACGTGTTATTTTGTTTTGTCTTATAGAGCACACCTATCACTGAGGACCCCAAACCAAAAAAAAAAAAAAAAAAACATGGACAAAAATATTCAAACATGGGGCATATTTCAGTCCACAACATTATTTGTGACCTTCTTTGGCGACTATGTTCTGGAGTTACCAAGATTCTTCGCCGCATACTCAGGTGAGTGTACTTCATAAGTGACATGTCTGTCTGTCTATCCATCGGGGGGGGGGGGGTACTCTCTACTTTTTTTGATAGGGGTGTGCAGCTCAGATTTCCACAAACCTACCCTTCATCAGGGCCCCCATTCCAAGAAATCCTGGACCTTTATTAGGGCACACCAGGAGGCCAACGCGATAGACTAGCAGCGTAATTATAATCATCACAGCGTGCAATTTGATCGCGGGAAGCGAATGAAAGTGATTGCCTTGACCGGGGGTCTTGATAAAGGCCGTTTGATTTTTTTACGACCTTAGTTAGGGGCCCTACTTTGAATATTGGACCTTCGCTAGGGAGATTCTTGGCAGAATTGATACCTTGGTTAGGGAAAATGCACGCAAAAAGTTACCTTTCAGAGCGGCACATCCCCATTATGCTCCGTATAGGGAGTACCCCTCCCGCACCCATCCATCCATCCGTCCGTCTATCAATTGTATTTACATGCAAAATAAACTGTCTGACATATGTATATGGGTTAGACAGGGACAGGGTAGCTTATGGAGAGTAAAGTATTTACATAAACTATATTCAGCCTATTCAAATTAGTTCAGATATTTTGGTTTGTTTACAAGACACCAATTACAGTATTATCTTAATAAACAACTGTTATTGTGCATTAAAACACAAGAATTCCGACTTTATTACTCCTATAATATTTGAAATTAAGCCATAAAGGAGTTTGACTGCTAAACATCCGTTCTTGGCGGTCTACTACCCCCCAGCGAACGTCTGCCTTTCTTTGGCAGCGTCACTGTCTGGAAGCAGGCAGCGCCGTCCTGGCATCGCAGCCAGCGAGTGGCCAGGTGTGGGGATGCGCGCAGTGGATTGTGGGATAGGGACTCTGTGAGCGCCAATTTGTTTCTAGGCTATTACACGGCCCAGTGGGTATTGACCACACGCCGCTCAATTAACTGTTTGGGTTCACCTGCTGGGAAGGTGCGAACAACATAATGGGGATAACGGGATTAACATCTCTGCTGTGCGATATCCAGCAGGGGTCACATTAAGGATTTTTCAGTGTGGGTCCGTTGGACCCATCTTTCTCCATTTTCAGGAAAAATAGTGGGTCCATGAACTGAATCTATGGGTCCAGTCTGAAATTGTGGAAACTGGACTTCATTTGATGTAATTTGATTAATTGATTTTATTTGGTATAATTAACATATATCACAATGATAAATATATAAAACATGCATGTAACTTAAGCCTAGAAACGGACATAACATAGGGTCTGTATGCTCACGTAGGTAACTCATTATTATAAAATTTAAGATTGAATAAAAAGTTACCAATATGCCAACTTGATGTAAAAGGGTCTAAAAGTTGTTGACGGTATCAAGGATGGATTCAATCTACCCAGGAACCTGCTATTACGACTAAGTCTGTATAGCACATCCCTGGTCTACCAAAAAATTGGTTGTGAACGGGGCTGAACCCCTAGCATGCTGCTACTGTGCCAGTATCTGGTGTTGTACACCGTGTGCCACCGGACAGTTTTTTAAGTTAAACTCGCTTGCACAACAAGCGGCATGCGTGATTGAACATGCCTGGGCTCGGTTATTTTTGCGATTGATTCCACGTGACGAAATTGTCAGAAATTATATGATTTATATTTCTGTGCACTTTCTATTTTAATATACCTGAAAAATTTGATCCCGTAGGCGGTGTTAAGAGTCTGATCTTAATTGCGGTCACTTAATTCACCAAGCAACACGGCAGGCCCACAAGCCGTGCAACACACAAGCGAGTGTACACAGCCTGTCACGGGCATGCACCCAGGCATGGTTTTCCGCTACACATTTTTCCGGCCTTCGATCATAAATTTTTTTAATTCCTACAGATTTGTTCCATTCAAACATTTCAATGAAATCAAAAGAACCAAATTTTGTTTCAAAAACACCAATAACCACGTGACCCAACGGAGACAGTGATGAACAACATCGTGTTACGCTGTTAGGCCGGCTAATGCAAAAATTCTCTTCGTTCACGTGTAACCTTGCGATGACTAATCTGCGTATTTTCCTTGCCGTCCGTAATGAATTTTCACTCGTGCCTTTATCTGGGTCTAGTTCGATGGAACTCTTCTTGGTGAAAATGTGATTTGAAAATTTAACATCTTAGTCCAATAATCTTTGCGTAATACGACTTGTACCTTCCCAACATTGCGGACATGAGACAAGCACATGGGGAACAACGAATTTGATTGGACAGTGAGCGGCACGTGATCAAATCCACCCAATGAGGAGCCTGGAAGTGCTCTCAGCATTTATAATGAGGTGAAGTGACGTCCATCCATTCCCATTCTGGCAAATTTTTGGAGGGATACCCCACGAATATTTTTTCTTAGCAAATAAGAGAGCTTGTTACATAGAAAGACGCACATCAGAGGATTCCACCAGTATAATAAATAATCACGAGATTGATAATGGTCGATACAAAACAGCGTGACCGCTTGGGGTAATTTTTGCAGTTGTATCTTTCAAAAATGCATCGCGTTTTTGTGCGTGCGTCCACAGAGACGCAAAATGACAAGGTTTTATTAATTTCCAGGCGTCATTTCTTTATTTTTTGCGTCTATGACGCAGGACGCAAGCTTAATGTGACCCCTGAAGCCAGCTACTGTTCTGCCATGTACGGCAACTGTGTTACGCACTCAGCCCAGTTGTAATTACTAAATTAGCTGCCTGCGAACAGCGTCAGTGTCACGGGAAAAAAGTAAAAAAATGGATGAGAAAAAATTCCGGGAAGTTCTTGAGGATTGTTGGCAAGAGATGGGAGTAAATTATCAGGCGACCAAACACCAGGAGCAAGCATTATTTAAATTTTAATGTTATTGTTCAGAAGAAAGACACTTTTGTAATTTTACCAACAGGCAGTGGAAAAAGCCGAATATTCCAACTAATACCTGACCTGGTGAAACGGAAAACGCCTATTCCAGCCAAACCTGTAGTAATCTTAGTTTGCCCGCTCGGAAGTCTAATGAAATCTCATCAGCAAGAACTGAGCAAGTTAGGGGTGTCGTCTTGTATTCTGGGTGAAGGTGACGCCGGGAACATTTCCCATCGCAATACACAGCACCCTGTTCCATTCTAACATCTTTTACTCCAGAAGTCACAGATGCACAAGCAGGTAAACCACGTTTGAGAAGGTGTCAATTGGATTACTCCCTTGGGTCCTCGACCTCGTGGAGTTATTTTGACTGCTGTGTGGGAAGTGACGTGTTGCTCGCATCTGATTGGACGACGCACAGCTCATTAATAATGCAGTAGGCAACTTTCACGATAAGCGAAGTACAATTCATTGGCCCAGCGGCGCCTGACAACGTTATCGCCAGATCTGCTAATTGCCTCTTGAAATGGTATTGCGACACGGCCGGGCAGACTTTTGCTGGGGGCCAACATAGTGTATCGCCCCAAGAAAGTCTGCTTAGGAGGCAACAAAGGAGTGTTGGGAGACCCAAAATTTGGCCTCCACTTGGGGGCAAGTCACCAAAATTTGTGAATTCAAAATTGTGCAGTGTGATTCGTCATAGGTGTTTGAAGCTGTTTTTTTTTAGGTCAACAATGGCCTGAAAAGGCCGTAGAAGCGTCATTTTTAGCGTAGATACTCATTGTATAGGGGTACTGGCAGGTCCAAGTCGAGGAAAATCTTCAATTGCGTGGTTCAGACAGTTCTTGTAGGAATATTTTGAAGCAAAAAGCATCGCCAGAATGAGAAAATTAGGAACATGAAAATGGCGCCAGTTTTACATACGGGTTCTTGAATGCTCCATTGGGATGCCCCAAATAGTCTAAGGGTGTGTGTGACCCAATTGAGCGCAGCTAGGTCACAGTTCACATCGGCAACAAAGCGTGTCCGGATTAGCGCCGTCATGCGGGTACCCAGTGAAGAGTTCGGACTGCGGAACAGGGTAATGACTAGCAGGAAGTGGTTCTGGGCAAAAAGACACAAATACAAATATGTTTAAACCAAAAAGAGCATGCCTGCAGATGCAGAGGCCGTGAGAAGGGTCCAATCCAATAGCCTTCCTCTGCGCGCATTGGGCGCATGCGCCCAACCTGGCCCGAGGAATGCTGTCACCTCAGTCAATACTTACACTGATACAGTTAAATAAGAAAAAATGTTAAACGCATGTGATTGCTTGGCAGGTGAAACGCGACTGCTCTAGCTCGCCTCATTTGTCACTCAGCATAGCAATCTAGGATTGCATCCGTGGTCGCTTACTGTCTGTTCGTCCTTTTACTGTTACAATTTCGATTATTTTGTTTAAAAAACAAAAACAAAAAACATTGAATAGACTCTCTTCAATAGGTTGTACGTATGTGATTTATTTTTAATGGTATTTTTCCTTTTTTAAAAACATTTCAAATCAGACTCCTTTTGTGAAACCACTTGACCATTTACTTTTAAATGACAATAGGATGCCTCTGAGCTTCAGCATTCTGGTTTTTAATTCATTCACGTGTACGCATGACTTTGAACAATTCCCGGAGTAGGCACGAAAATCTTCAGGCAAAAGCCTGAATTCAGGCTTTTTCACCAAAATAAACCGGTGTGTTTTTTTAAAGATGTAAAATTCCAGGCTTTCAACCGCCATTTCAGGCTTTTTTTCCCTCTGTTCTAAAGCCAGCAGGGACAAGGGGGAACTATTCATAAGTTTAGTTATTAATATTAATAACTGAAGAACTACGAGGGAGATTGCATTTTGAAAAAAAGCAATATGATTATCCCTCTTAGGAGCTACACTTGGTTATATTCTGGTAATCTTGACATAATCATTAAGGCCTCAGAACTTTTTGGTGTTTCAGTGAATTTTGTTTCAATGTGATAAACGAAGAGCCGTACCAACTGCTATTTTGATATTGCACACGATGATAGTTCTCCATATGAGGCATGTTGAAACCGCTTGTGACTGACCGTTTCCTGCTTTTGAAGGTCATAAGGCTCTTTAAGTGAATTTCCTGTGCATTTAATGAATCAAGAACAATGTAAATTAGGCCTTTTTAATTGAACACGATGGCGGTTTAAGATTGGGATTCGGTCCGACTTGTATTTGGGTGACCTTGACCAAATTCATGATGTCTAAAAACTGTAATTTATGCCACCAATTATCAGTCCATGCATTCAAAGTCAGCTGTGTCCCGGGCACTCTCAGGTCTCTTGTATCGGGCATTGAGTGCAAAATCGAGAATCAAATGCTGACTCATCAGATAGCAGTATGAAGGCCTTGGTCACCGGGTTTTCCATTTTACATACGTACATACATATACATACGTACATACATACGTACATACATACATACATACATACATACATACATATATATATGTATATATATGTATATATATGTATATATATATATATATATATATATTATATATATATATATATATATATATATATATATATATATATGTGTGTGTGTGTGTGTTCGTGGGAAAACCTAAAATACGTACATCATACAAGACATTGCCAGGGAAGACGCCCAGTGAATGCGTGTTTGACACGACATGGAACGTGCCCTTGGTATTGATTGCTATAAAGCTGTTACATAGTGGCCTGTTTTCTTTCTTTTTTTCGCTTTTAAATTTCCCAACACGCTAAGAAAAAAAAGCATTTTTTCTAGACAATTTGGGTGTAAGAAAAGTTGTTTTATACATTGCATTGTTGTACTCAATACGTGATTCTTTTATCTTTCATTGGCCGTTTCGACAAAAGCTGGACAAAAGTCGAGGCGCTGAAAATTGGCATAATGATACTATATTCATATTCCTCGTAAATCGTGCTTTTATTCAAGTGCCATTATGCCTAATGTTGAAGAGACATAACTCCTTTTTGTTACTTTTACAGGAGCAGCTGTTTTTCAGTTTTGTTTATTTGTTGTCATTATTGGAATTCCATTGATGTACGTCCAGATAACAATAGGAGCCGTCACTAGAAGTGGCATAGTTGGAGCGCTTGATAAGTTCTGTCCTGTTTTGAAAGGTAAGATTTTACGAAGTGGCATGTTTTGAGGGGCATATCTGACGTTAAATGCAAGACTCGATAGAGATGCAAACTTGATCGTTTGTCACGCGAAACAAAAGACAAGAGAGTGAAATATATAAAAGTGGAGAATCTGATTGAGTCAGTAAGTGTGCTGCACACGTGTCTTTTAAAGCCTGTTTCATTTGTCCCTTGAAATCTTGTATTTCCAAAGTTTATGGAATTGACTGGTACCTAATTCACATTCATAGTAAATGACCTTTCAGTCAAGCACTAGCATGCCTGCAGTTGCACAGACCAGAAGAACGGTCCAATTCCACAACAACGTTCATGTGCCTTTCAGTCGAGATGCTGACCTGGGTTTAATGAGATGCGAGATTAGGGGTCAAATCAACAGCCTCGTTCTCGGTTCCATTGCTGGGCAGTGCTTATGTAAACAAAGACGCATGGGCACATCTTAGTCCCTGCTATTTGGGAGTGTTGAGGTGTTCGTGGATCGCATGAAAGGGGTGTGATAAGTCATTTACCACTTACAGTAAAACCTTCCTATACCGAACACCCTTGGGACCTGAAAAAAGTGTTCAGTAAGGGGAGGTGTTCAGTATAGGGAAGTTTGCTAACATTGGAAGTATACATTCGGGACCAAGAAATGGTGTTCAGTATAGAGAGGTGTCCGGTATATGGAGGTGTTCGGTTAGAGAGGTTTTACTGTATATAACAGTCAGTGCATTTATTGGGTTACGATTAATGGTCATTTTACGAGCATCCTGTCACCCGATACCCCACTGAAGACACAAGAGATGTCTGTTTGGAACACCCACCAACCAGATACTGCTCTGGCATTTTAATTTAAAACAGATCCATGACCCTTTCATGCTGTAACTTGACCAACAAGTGTTCATGCTTTTCAAGAGGGTATAAATTTGGGCTGGATTGGGTTAAATTTTCAAGATACAAGTGGTCCAATTTGAATAACAGAACAGTCCATTTTATCAGAAGTAATGGGGGTTTAGAACTACTGATAAAATAAAACCTTTTCTGTAATAACATAGATTAGGCTAAGTTTCATACTTACTGATATTTTAAGTTGTGAAAAAAATATGTTTGAGCATTCTAAGGCAAATTGTACAGATTTGATCAAAATTAAAAGGGCCCTACCCCCTAAATATATCATTTTGGGGTTCCTTCGTTTTTGGCTGAAAGGTGGACACAGGGTTGTCACTATCCCACCACCCCCATTGGATTATGGATTTGTATGCTTTGGCAGTGCATTCTTGGTGCAAATTGCCGGGAATAGACCCCATGGTACAAAAGTGGAGCTTTGTAGAAAAAGTGGATTTTTTTGCAAAATGGCGGATTTTAGAGGTTGAAATTCAAAGTCAGGTCACAAGATTACTTCTTTCTAATTTGGACCTACATCTTACTGCTTGCATCAGGAAAGTATTTTTGCAGTAGATGGCAAAATATTTTGTCATCACATTGCTTGTACAAAATTTGATCAAATTACATGTACATGACTTCTGGATATTAGGTCCAGCAATGGCTGACAGATCAGAAATGAAATGGACATATTGGACTACCATGGCCCTATTATCAGACTGGAATAATACCATAATGTGGATTTAAATCTGTGGAAAGAGAACATATAAAGGTAAGCGATCATAACACATCTTTTGTACCACTTTTTACAAATTTCTTATTTGTATGTGATACCAGTTAATATCATCGCCGCCATGTTGGATTTTGTGTATTTTGGTGACGTCACAGCCTAAGGCTTAGCTTGGAACCGAGGCGTGCTGGTAGCCAATCAATCTCATTCATGTCTCAGCATTTCGACTGTTTCCCTCACAAAGAAAGATCGTTTTTGTGTGATGGCGCCAGGAAATTTAATAGTCTTCCGGAGTTTAGAAAACAAAGTTATGATATTTGTGAATTTAAAAGTCAATACAGGGCATTTTAGTTTACTTGGATGTTTTTCGAAATAGGTAGTAGTGATTGTAAATATTTGTTTTATGTTTGTATCATACCACTGATAGAGTGTTGTACTTTTATTGTACATTGAATGCTTGTAGCAGGGCCCCGTGGAAGAACAGTCCTAGACTCAACGGGTCACCCTCGTAAATATATTCCAATAAATAACTTTCACTCAGTCAGTACTTAAGGTTTGCCAAGTATATCAACGCCATTATTAATTGTTTCATGGAAATTATCTACATAATTTTAAATTTACATTTTGTTAAACAGGAATCAGATTTGATTGATCACATTTAATTTTTATCAAAAGGGCACGCTGAGGCAACTAAAGACCCAATGAGACAAAGGCTAATCTGCCTTGATGATTTATTTGTTATTGTTGTTTCATCTTACTGAAATATGTTCTAAGAAAGTAAACTTTGAAACATAGCTACCAGGCTTTGTTTACGACAGTGAAAAAGAATCCGCATGGGGTTAACATAATATGCATGCTTATGGTCTTCCAGGTGTCGGGATAGCTCTTATGTTGCGCCTCGTTCTGGTTTCTATTTCCGGTCATGTGCTGGTGGCCTATTGCATATACTACATGTTTTTGTCACTGTACAAGCCATTTGTGTGGGGACACGATGATGGAGACTGTGATGATGAAGGCGCTGAGTAAGCTAGGTTTTTTTTTGTTTTTTTGTATTTGTTTGTTTGTTTGTTTGTTTTTGTTTTTTTTTGTTTTTTGTTTTATTTGTTTAGAGAGAGGGAGAGAGAGAGAGAGAGAGAGAGAGAGAGAGAGAGAGAAGAGAGAGAGAGAGAGAGAGAGAGAGAGAGAGAGAGAGAGAGAGAGAGAGAGAGAGAGAGAGAGAGAGAGACAGAGAGAGAGAGAGAATGAAACTTTTTTCTGGCTTTAAAAAAATCGGGGGGGGGTGTCAATATTCAAATGTCACGATATTCAATGTGACGAAAGTTACCACTGAGAGTGACTTTATTACCCATCAATTTTTTTCGAGGGCCGTTTGCCTGTGTTATATGGTTTTATGTTTTATGGGAAGCCATTATAACATTTAAACCTGAAATTTTTTATGTAAAAATTCTTTTCTTAGGTATGAAAAAAATTTTTACCAAAAAATCATTTTCATATCAATTTTGATACCAAAAGATCAACTTTTGATATAAAAAAGACAAATACCAAAAGGCTAATTCTTGACATAAAAAAATTCTTACACATTGGCCTGAATTCTTGATATCCAGAAATGAAATTTTTGATATCAATATATATTTTTGATATATAATTTTACCAACATTTCAAGAGGGGTGCATGTGATTCAATGGTTGGTCCCTTTTGTGCGTATCTGGTGCTGGAGGAACCATTGCACACTAGAATGACAGTGCACCTGCTGCCGTGCTGGATGGAATCAAGAAAATTACAAGAAGATTGCAGCACACGGCAAAGGGCAATAAATTGGAAGCGTTAAAGGTCAAATAACAATTCCAACACTCACCAACTTCCAGCTCTCGTTTTCTAACTTGTACAAACCTGAACATTGACATACACACACGCACGCACGCACGCACGCACGCACGCAGGCGCACACGCACGCACGCACACACACACACACACACACACACACACACACACACACACACACACACAAATTACCTGCTCCAACTCTCAGCAACTTTACCCTGCTACATTTAGGTCTTACATGGTCAAACATTATTGTTTTAGCCTAGGCCATGCATAATTATTTCTATAATTTTCAATGGAATATCAATGACAATGTCATTTCGGTGTGTGATCATTATGAATTACATGTTCTGTAAAATGGCTGATAAAGAAATGCTGTTTTCGAGTGTGGGACACTGGTCATTTTGCCTTATTTCTTCTGTTGCCAATTTGTCTCGCTTCTCCATCTTTGTGAGTATCGCGTCCTAAATTATTGGCCGTGGTCTTTAAATCCTCCAGAATGTACGTTTAATTGTGCAGTGCACAAACTTTTTGCAGAGTTAGTGAGAGATGGCTGACTCATTAACTTACATTTGGTACCCGGGGTCATCGCCATATAATAAGTAGCCTTAGTAGGTCGACCACAGTTTTAAATCCGCCATGTAGTGAAACTGAAGGGTAGTCCCCCCCCCCCCCCCGTTTGCAAATCTTTACTTAAATTATTTCTATAGAAAAATACATACCGTAACGGTTAGATTGAGTACAACTTTGGATAAATAAAAGAAAAGTCACCCTCCGAATTAAAAACACAAATGAGGTGAAAAATCCCAAAGAATTCGCTTTTATTTGCTGCATTTTAGCCAATGGGTGCTGGTTGATTGATGGGGGAACATTTCATTTCCTTGTTTGAGATTCCCGCAATTTACTCTGAATTTTCATTTTGACATCAAAAACTGTTTTAAAGATGGACTGAATTCTTAATATAAAAAAACATTGCTTATATATATATATATATAAATATATATATATATATATATATATATATATATATATATATATATATATATATATATATATATATATATATATATATATATATATATATATAATATATATATATATACTATATATATATATATATATATATATATATATATATATATATATATATATATATATATATATATATATATATATATATATATATATATACCGTATTCACTAGTTCACCGTGCAAAGATTATCTGGGTCGAGTGGAAATTTGTTGTCGTCCGTCCACAATTCACTTTTTCGACTTTTTCTCCCAAATCGTCAGCGAGATTCACTTAAAAGTTAGTAGTAATGTATCTTGGGTAGGTCTCTACCAAGATTGTTCAATTGGTCATGCTCCAGTGACTTTTTGGATTTTTTTATGATTTTTTGTTCTTTTGGGGGGCAAATCTTTAAAAACACTTCTCTAGAACAGCTCTGATATCATACAGGAACACTCATAGGGACTCACAATTCTAGAATTTTTGCCCCAGATGGCGCTGCGATTTTTTCTATTTTTTTATGAGTTTTTGTCTGTTATGTTTTTTTTCGACTTCTTCAGAACTGTCACTCAGATTAAGCTGAAACTTGGTAGATGTATTGTTTGTGGAAGGGTCAAACCAAGTTTTTCACTCTGAGGCAATGCTGTGGATTCCTGATTTTTAACGATTTTATCAATTCGGGCACTTGTCTGTAATGCACCTTTCCTATTGATTTATATGCAAGTCGATGGGCATTATAATGCTTATTCACATTTTTTACTTCTTCTGTGAAACCGTCAGTCAGATTGACTTCAAACTTGGTGGCAATGTACCTTGAGTGGGTCTGAAGTAGATTTGTTCAAAAACTTAGGCTCCATTGATTTTTGGATTTTTGATGATTTTTTTTTTTTTTTGGTTCTTTCTTGGGCAAATCTTAAAAAATCTTCTTCTCTGAAACTGCTCATCCCATCCGATTACTTTGATACGATACAGGAACACTTCTGGGGACTCCCAGTTCTGAATTTGTTCATCAGGTGGCGCTGCAATTTTTTTTGGGTATTTTTTATGATTTTTTGTGTGTTATTGCTATTTTCGACGTCTTTCCCAGAAC
The DNA here is from genome assembly GCA_964020975.1 of Hermodice carunculata. NCBI lineage: Eukaryota > Metazoa > Annelida > Polychaeta > Eunicida > Amphinomidae > Hermodice > Hermodice carunculata. The sequence goes on from OZ026627.1 coordinate 17,096,510, forward strand.
CATCTCTCCGATTAAACTGAAACTTGGTGGATATGTTCTTTGTGATAGGATCACACTAATGGGTCACAAGGTGGAACTGCTACGGATTCCTGATTTTTCACAATTTTTGTTTTCAATTCGGGTACTTACCGGTAAATGCACCTTTCCTTTGATTACTATGTGAGTCAATGGGCATTCTAGTGCTAATTCACAGTTTTGACTTCTCCGAAACCGTCAGTCAGATTGACTTTAAACTTGGTGGCAATGCACCTCTGCAGATTTGCGTGTGGACACGCTTCGTTGATTTTTTGGTTCTTTTATGAATTGACTTTCTTTGTTCTTTTTAGGGTGCAAATCTTTAAAAAATCGGAAGGGTATATATACATGTCAGCTGAGTACAGGACCATCACAGTCCTCTTGTTATATCAAAAACTAATTTTGTGAAATCAAGAAATCACTTTCAGAGAAAACGAATTTTTGATATCTTAAATTGATTTTTATTATCAAAGTTAATTTCCTGAAATAAAAAAGTTTAATCATCCATATATAATTTGCAATATTAATAATTATCTTTTGATGTCAAAATAAAAAAAAAATGTATTTTGATAACAAAAAATCAATTTTCAATGTAAAAAGTTTCTGCTTGAATGTTAAAACGGCTTGTCCTACTTATACTATAGTTGTAGTTATCGTGCCTCACGACCAATGCCTGTCTGAACCCGGCGTGTCACAAGGCCATAACACGCTTGTAAGGCACATTCGTTGCTTACTTTTACATTTATTTTTATTTTCACATCCAATAGGCAAGGACAAGAACAGAAGGTTCAAGAACTGCCTAAAAGAGGGCACTGCAGTCAGTGGAGGGCTAGGGTCGTGTATTCCCATTACTTTACATTGTAATTTGCAACTTAACAACTTGAAAACTACTGCACATAGAAACACCAGATTTCAGACAGTAAATCTAGATGCATTACTAAATACCTCACAAAATCATATAGTCACAGCTAGATAAGTGGCTAGTTTATTGAAGGTTGCTTTAACATGCAAACTAATGACAATACACAGCTCTAGCCGTCCAAATTTTTGTGTATTCAGTTGTGCATTGGGGCGAATACACACCTTAGATCTAAGTCTGACCTATCATATTAATACATTAATGTACCAAATCTAAACATTTTAGTGCCTAGCGTTACGAGAAATTGGATGTCCACATGCGTGTACATGTTGATGCCAGAAAGACATGGGCCAGGCTGATATCACATAGCAACACGAGAATAATAAACGAACAGTTCCCATCTAAGTTGCCCAGTTTTATTTGTAACACAGATATACAAATGAATTTGTAGCACAAAATTTGCTTTGCATTGGTAGTAAAATCAATCGCAACAAGTACGTTTGATCAAGTCAATGCCTTTTTCATGAACTTCGCGCCTTAACACTGGTTCAGATGCATATATCAAAAGGCGCGATGTGTTTGAAAGCTTTGGTGTGTTTCAGTTGTTTTGTCTAGTGACCATTCGGGTAATGTCTATAGGGAAACGACAACAAACGTAAATATTCGCGAGTGACAAGTAACAGACGCTCAATCGGTGTAACGTGTGTACCGCAGCCATTCTATATGGATGTGAAAGTTAGTGTAACGTGGGGCCAAAGAAGATGGAGGCCCGGTTTTCAAATGCCATAACGGCACTTTTGGGCGTAAGAGTAGCTAAAGCGAATGGCATGTGTTTTGTGGAGTTAAGTTATCCATCGCTCAATGACTTGGTTAAACACAAACAAGCTCTTTTCTTTAATAAAATGGTTTACGAGAGGCGCACATTGCAAGATGACCCATTAATGTTTGCAATCAAATTGCTACTACCAAAGGGTAACATTTTTCATCCTTCACTCTTGAAAAATTAATTTCTGGAAATATATACAAAGATCTTTGTATTGAAAATAACCTATGCATGTCTGTGCACCATTTCTGCATTTTTTGTCAGATCTGATTTAAGGATAAATTGATAGGCCTATATGGCAACCATTTAAGTATATTTGACACTAGGGAGTCATCATATTTTGTGTGAAATGGTGACTGTACTGTAGAATTTTGGGAAACCGGATTGAAAAGCACAATAATGTCTGGCATCGTCATCATTATCATCGATATCACCATCATGAAAGTCTGTGAACCAGGCAACTCCAAAATGAATAGAAAATATGACCTTGCACTTGCAGGGGGACACCAGTTGTACTGTTAGACAACGTAACCTTGGTAACACCCACATTACCATATACAACGGAGGGTTTGCCTCCTCTTGTGTTGCCACCTGCCAAGTACTTTACGTAAGTATGCGAGCTCATCGTGTTACCCAAGACATGCACATGTATATAAACCATGTAAACTGTCTACTTGTTTGAAATAATTGTCTAATTCACTGAGCATAGAGAAAAATAAGGAGAAGCAGAAATAGGGGGAGAAAAGGGAGAGGAAGAATGAGGAGAAGGAAAGGGAGAAAAAAGAGAATGAAGAAGAAGAAGAAGAAGAAGAAGAAGAAGAAGAAGAAGAAGAAGAAGAAGAAGAAGAAGAGAAGAAGAAGAAGAAGAAGAAGAAGAAGAAGAAGAAGAAGAAGAAGAAGAAGAAGAAGAAGAAGAAGAAGAAGAAGAAGAAGAAGAAGAAGAAGAAGAAGAAGAAGAAGAAGAAGAAGAAGAAGAAGAAGAAACATATCTTTTACATGGATTGCGAAGCAGGCCAAGCCTATATTAATCACTCCTTATGGCACAGATGGTGCCGTATACTTTCCTACCCACTTGTTTCGTGGAGGGAAACCGAAGGAACCACCGTGCACAGTCAGAGTGGTAGGAACTGTTTCGACTTGCTTCCCTGGCCGCGAATCGAACCCGGGCCGCAGAGGTGAAAGGCGAGCGTGTTGCAGCTCCGCGAAGCGTTGTACCGAAGAAGAAGAAAGAAGAAGAAGAAGAAGAAAGAAGGAAGAAGAAGAAGAAGAAGAAGAAGAAGAAGAAGAAGAAGAAGAAGAAGAAGAAGAAGAAGAAGAAGAAAGAAGAAGAAGAAGAAGAAGAAGAAGAAGAAGAAGAAGAAGAAGAAGAAGAAGAAGAAGAAGAAGAAGAAGAGGTGTATTTTATTTCTGCTACCTAGAGCTGATATATCTATCTATATATATATATATATCTTTATTCGTACACAATTCAATGTACACTTTGTATGGGAATAATATAATGTGCATATATATTGTAATGATACCTTGTACTTCATGTACAAATGTTAGTACATTGATGAGGACAGGGTGTAAAATAGGTTCAGGAAACAAAACACATGCTCAAATCACCAAAAAAACCCGATCGTTCTGTACAAAGGTAAGTAATAATGTCGGGACATTGTCTGAGAGCTACATATGGCCAACAATTTAGCGATGTAGGAGTTTCATACTACACCCAAATATCGGAACGGTAACGGTATTAAGCCAATTTTTGCAAATATCGGTACGGACTGTTCATATTATAATCGGTCAAAACGTTTCGGAACCGTTATACTCAGCGTTGTATAAATCAAAAAGAAAAACCGATTCCATAAGTAGTTTTGATTTTGGTATGCTTCCCAAAACATGACAGTAACGAAATCATCAGCCAATAATATCAACAGATCAAAACGAAATGGTCTAATGTTAACTTTACAGGTACTATTTATTTAGTAGCGCATGCGCTGATTGGCTGCCTGCTAAACATCCGTTTCTTGGCGGTCTACTACCCCCGGCTGGGGGTCAACATAGTGTATCGCCCCAAGAAAGTCTGCTCAGGAGGCAAGCTTATTGGCCATTAGCTAGCACTCTGCTTTATAAACAAACGCACGTGTTTCAACCCACACGTTGGCCACAGCATATTATATATATGTAAAAATAGACACCTTGCGGTTTTGCGCCAGGGCAGAGGTTGAGGGATAAGAGGCAATCCCCCAAAACCCGCATATTCATCGGCATTGACATACTTGATTTAACAAAATGGCAGGTCGCATGTTGTCCCACGAGGAAAGTTAATCATTAATAGAAATTTTGGCCGAAGAAAATATACAACCGCAACTACTAATCGCAAGCTGAGATAACGTTATGGTGCGTTCATATTATGGCAAAACAGTACCGGTAGGTGAATCATTATAACTGCTAATATGAACGCACGGAATCAGAATGGTATCGTTGTACCTTCATACCGGTTTCCAAAAATATTCCGGTGTGTGCAAATCTAAAAACGTAACGTTACGGACTGGCTGTAGTATGAAAACCCTATTGCAGGAATAAATCGGTGCTAATAATGCGATATCGTCGGCGTATGCTACGGCGCCAACAAAAAGAGTACAAATGTGGCCCCCCAAACCGGACTGTTTTACCGCAGAAGCGGTTCGTCTATGTACTGGCCTACTCCAAAGAGGATAGGTGAAAGAACTTCATCTTGCTTAACTTCATTCCAGTAGCCAAATCATCTTGATAATGTAAGAATGCAAGTCGTCACGATGATTTTCAGTTTCATTGTTGGCCTCGCTAATAGCAACTAGCAAGAGAACATGTGTGCTATATTACTGTTGGCCTGTCAGCGAATCTTTCTGTCCATTTACTTTATTGTCAGGGACTCTGTGCTGAAGGTTTCTGGTGACATCATGGAAGATGGCATAATACCTTGGTATCTGGGTATAAGTTTGGTTGCCGCGTGGTTTCTGACTCTCATCATCGTCATGGGTGGTAAAAAGTGGCTGGGATGGGTGAGTTTCGTTTCCAACATCGCAATTCTCTTTATTTAATTGTATGTCCATTGTGTCGAGTGGTTTTATTACTGGGCCAGATAAACGAGCAGATTCAATCACCTACATTAATTATGACGCACAGATATCTTAATTAAGAAATGTCTGGTATTGTGTCTATTACCAGGGTCGCACCGTGTAGCACATACAGCAAGGGCTCGTCAGCCAGCCGTATGTATTTTGGTGACCCGTATGTACTTGTGAATTTTTGTCATTTTCTGTTACCAAGCTTCTTAGTCCTAGGTAGGCCTAACTGTTCTTTTTTAGATTTTGAGGCTAAACACACACACACACACACACACACACACATTACTTATACGGAGGCAATCTTAGATATTCTGAAAATTGTGAGAAATAATTCCAAAATATTTAGGGACAAAAAGTACGTTGCGTACTTACCTAAAAACATGATAGATAAAAACCGTAATAACTTTTAATCAATAGCTTTCTATGACATTTGGGGGGGGGGGGGGGGGGGGGGGTGAGATGAGAAGGTGCTGACAAGTTTCACATGCAAAATATACTTTTTCCCCTGTCTTTCCTTCTGTTCTTTTTTAAGATGTTGGCTTTGCTAGTGTGCGTTTCTCTGGTGTTGACTATGGCGTTGATAGCATACGGCAGGGAAGAACTCACGTACGACCGACCACACATCATTTATTATTCACCAAATTGGACCTACCTAAGGCATTGGCAGGTAATGTTCTTTGCATAGCACCTTGCTGTACAATCCCGCTTTAGACATAGTTTTATTCCCAACAAGATGCATAACCTCGTTTCTGAGAATGGTTGTGATGAGTTTGTTCCACAATGACTCTGCGACTGTTTCATACGGTAGTGTCTCGAATTTTAATTTAAACCAATAGTCACTCAAACCTTCGACTGTTTTCAGCTTAGCTGACTTGTCAGTCAGCTGAACTTATAGGATGGTCCGTTGTCCGTCTGTCGTGCGGCCGTTGTCTGCAGCCCGTCCATCCACAGTCCACATGTTCGGCTTTTCTGTAAAACCGTCAGCCGGATCCACATCAAAATTGGTGGGGATGCATCTTGGAAGGGTGTCTACTAGGTTTCTTCAAATGGTCACGCCTGAGTTATTTGGATTTTTTTATGAATTTGATTTGTTCTTCTTGGGGTTAAATTTTAAAAAATCATCTTCTCCGAAGTTGCTCACCCGATTCCCTTGATATCACATGGGATCAGTCCCATGGACTCCTAGTTCTTAATTTATTCACCAGGTGACGCTGCAATTTTTTCTATTTTTTTTTTTTTTATGATTTTGCTATTTTCAACTTCCCTTCCAGGACCGAAACTCAGATTAGGCTGTAATTTGGTGGGTATGTTGGTTGTGGAAGGATCAAACAAAAGTATTTACTATGTGGCACTGCTATGGATTCCTGATTTTTAACGATTTTTTCAGTTCGGTTATTTATCGGTAAATAGACCTTTCCTATCAATTACTATGCAAGTCAATGGGCGTTGTAACGCAAATTAGCATTTTGGACTGGAAACCGTTATCTAGATTGACTTCAAACTTGGTGGCAATGTGCCTTGAGTGGGTCTCTACCAGGTTTGTTCAAATGGTGACGCTTCGGTGATTTTTGGATTTTTATGAATTTTTTGTGCTTTTTTGGGGGCAAATCATAAAAAAATCTTCTCGTCCAAAACTGCTCACCCAAGTACTTTGATATCACATAGAAACACTGCTAGAGACTATCTATTTTTAATTTTTCACCAGGTGATGCTGCAATGAAAAATTATTTTTTGTTTGTTTTCGCCGTTTTTTGACATCTTCTCCAGAACCGTCACTCCGATTAAACTGAAACTTATTAAGCTGAAACTTCATGGATATATTCCTTGTGATAAAGGTCAGACTTACTCAGTACATAGGTAAACTTGATCTTATCCCAAGTTCACAGAGGCACAAGTGTGATGAATCTCTAAGTCAGCTAAGCATGGGCTGTTCACACAACCCTCTTGTCATTAAAACCGAAGCCATCAAAGGCAGTGATATAAATGTACAGCTATTGTGTGCAATGGTAAACAACCCTTGTAGACTTAAACACGATTGTACTGAAGTTGCTTTGACGTTACCACTTTCAGAATTGGTTTTTGGGATGTGCCATTGTGCTGCGGTTTTTCGTTATTTGGTACGGAATACTTCCTATGACTGGGAAATGTGCATCAAAAAGGCAGAAGAATGTGTACATGTAAGTAAGGATACACTGATGCAGCGTCCAGACCAACAGGTCAAGACAGTTTGTACCAAGTCAGTGACGGAGGCTGCGACTTGCATCATTGAAAATCACACAGATACACCGCAAGATTCGAGTCGTTTGTGACATTTTCAGAGCAATTGTTTGCAAAGCCCCAATAACATAATGTCTCCTCCTGTCCCGACAAACAGACTCTAGGGTCCATTTTAGATTGGGCGTTTAATCCTGTTTGTTTACTGTGGCTGGCAGTTAAGACCAGGGCGAGAGTACAATCTGAGCGTTTGATAGGCGATGTAAGAATAGAGCAATCTTCAGCTTTGTATGTAAAAAAGCCGCTGGCCGACTGTGCCCCATGTGCCACTGTACCCGGTCTCTCCCTATGATCATATCAAACTGCATGTCCCACTGTACCCGGTCTCTCCCTATGATCATATCAAACTGCATGTCCCACTGTACCCGGTCTCTTCCTATGATCATATCAAACTGCATGTCCCACTGTATCTCACTATGATCATATCAAACTGCATGTCCCACTGTACCCGGTCTCTCCCTATGATCATATTAAACTGCATGTTTGTCTGACATTTGTACCCCCCCCTCCCCCCGGCAGTAATGGAAATATTTACTCACCTAGACAAATGAAATAACCCAAGCACCTGTTTGAAAAAAGGTACAAGAGTTCGGGCATTGGAGACAAAAATGTGTCAAACTAGAAGAAAGCTGATAATTACAAGACACGCAGCTAAATGGAAAGTGCCAGTCTGGTCATTTTGATATTACAAATACACACCCACATGCGGAGCATTCAGTTCTTTTCAGTAAAGAGAAAAGTTAAGATGTGCTCTGTTTAATATCGGAATATACATGAGAGGATACAGGCCCCTACACTGTTAATTTTTACATCGAATTTGTACAACACAATGCAGATAAGTGTAAAGAATTACCACAACAACCAGAGCTGTAACATATTGTATGCAATTTACATGTACAAGTTTTCCATGTGTTGAAGTTGTTTCCATTGAAGAAGTTCGTCATGGCGTTATAATTAAAACAATCGAGCATTTTCTTAAAAGGATGTGGAAAGCTAAGTAATGATACAAACACAATAGATTTGAAAGGATTACTTAAAAACCTTTGGAATGGACATAAACATTATGACAAAACCAGTATCTCACCTGGTGAAAGTTTATTTTACATTTACTCTACATCAAGAAAGAAATTCCTTTATATTTCCTGCAGTTGAATTTTTTTATGTGAGTCAGTTTGAGTCGAAAAATTATCGAATGTTCAAAGCCAAAAAGTCCTTATTTTTCAATAATAATGCATATTTTTATATTGATATTTTTCAGAGCTTCGATTTTGGGAATAGTGTTGGTGATATTGACGTCTCAGTTGATTAGCAATACATGGATTACATATCTTGGCGCATATGCAAAAAAGACTGGCAAAGATCTCAGAACGTTGGCGACACAAGGTAAATGTCTAAGATCTGGAAGACAAATGCGTTTTCGGAATTCTGTATCACATGCCTCGTCCAGATAAGTGGAAACGATTACGTTCATTTTCTTCTGCCAGGAAATGCATATCAAAATCGTCCGATTTTTAGCGTGTTTATTCGGCTCATGATGTCACTAAAATTTCACTAAAATAGTTTATGTCGTAATTGCTATTTCTTTATCATCCTTAAAAAATGTTGGTTAGTAATTCATTATTTTTGAGACAGAATCTTCGCTCATTGTGATGATGGTGGGAATCTGAAATGCTCATGTCATTTCTTTGTCATTTTGGTAGATTATCAGCCAACCGAGAAAGAAATGCCTATTAACGATGATTGAATGAGCTTTCCCCTCCTTTTGTGACCTTGACATCACATAATTTGAAAGCATTGCTAAAAATATGTGACAAAAATACAAGAAGCACAAAAAACACAAAATGTTTAACGATAACAACGTGTTATACTGAAAATGATTGTAACCATACGCGACTTTGCGAACCATAAGTCAGATTTTGTTTTTCGTTCCAGATACTTTGACGACCGTTTTTGGTGTAATGCCCCACGTCTTCCAAACATTAGACTTGGGTCGTGGCATTGCCTTTGTGTATTACTTCACGATTGGACTCTTTCTCCTCCAATACCAGGTTTGCTGTTATCGCCAATTTATATCATCGTGATGCCGCCGTACTCTGTTAACCCCTTCATCTCCACTTTCAAGCTAAAACTATCGTCCTACGTCCCACTTCCAGTCTCCTTATTGTGTAGATCCCCTTGTGTCCGCTGCAAAAGCCCTTTTCCTCAGCGCCCCTCACCCCCATGAAAACATAACAGTGCGCTAAAGTGGGAAATTTTATATACGGTCTTTTAGTAAAGCTCGTTTAATGATTAACATTTTGATGAAAGAAAACTATTAATTGTAACGCGAAATAACGACAAGATGTATTTAGATGATAAAACATATGCGAGATGTCTGGAAATAGCAATTTGTTAGCTTTGCCTTGAATTTGGAAGATCTTCAAAGATTATACAGTAGTTCCCAATTGCAAGCGCCCCAGCATCCCCGCCCCTCTCCCCGGCGAGAGGCCCCAAACCGAGTCACAAGTACGGCATTTTTAGCTCAGCTGACTTTTCAGTCAGCTGAGCTTACAAGATGGTCCGCAGTCCATCCGACGTCCGTCATCCGTCCGTCCACAATCCACATTTTTAACTTCTCCAAAACTCTCAGCCAGATTCACTTCAAACTTGGTGAGGATCTACCTTGGGTATGTATTTACCAAGTTTAATCAAATGATCACGTCTCAGTGATTTTTTTTTTAATGATTTTATGTGGTTCCTTTTTTGGGAACAAATCCTAAAAAATTCTTCTGCGAAACAGCTTACCCAATTGCTTTGGTTTTACACAGACACACTCCTATGGCCATTTAGTTCTTAATTTGTTCACAGGGAGGTGCTGCAATTGTACTTTTTTAAAATGACTTTTTGTGTGTTTTTGCTGTTTTCATCATCTTCTACAGAACCATCACTCAGATTTAGCTTAAACTTGGTGGATATGTTCCTTGTGAAAGGGTCAGAAAAAGTTGTTGACTATGTGGCACTGCTGTGGATATTTGATTTCAAACAATTTTTTCAATTCGGGTACCTATCCTATTGATTATTATGTACTACTAAGTCAACGGGCATTATGCTTATTTCACATTTTGGACTTCTCCGAAGAAATTATAAGTCAGATTGAAAAAAAAGTTTTAATAGGAAAGTTTGACATGGGAATTTCTTGCGTGGTTATAACTTAAATAGTTTTGACCAGATTTGTGTCAAACTTGGTAGTAATGTGCCTTTTATAAGTGTCTACCTACTTTGTGCAAGATGTCATGCTCCTTTGATTTTTAGATTTTTTAATGATTTTTCTGCTCTTTTCAGGACAACTGACATAAGCTTTGCTGTTCACTTGATCACGTGAAAACTATGTTGTTTATGTTTATCTTTGTAGGATGACCTTGACCTCATTTCTGTGGTCACAGTGCAACATACACCAATTTTACATTTCACTATAGCTTGAGAACTACTTGAATTGGGACCTTGAAGTTGCACATGTTATTGTTCTTCCATAAAGGTCAGACTTACTCAGTTACATGGGCAGCCTTGAATCCAATCACAAGTTCTGATAACCACAAGTGTGATGAATTTCTACCTTAGCTGAGCATGGGCTGTTCACACAGCCCTCTTGTATTTAAAATTCCCCCCTCAAGAGAGGCCATACCTCTTGTAAGGCCGTATTTCTAGTGAACTTGGGTTGGCTTTATTGGGAGGGGGGCACTCTCTCTCTCTCTCTCTCTCTCTCTCTCTCTCTCTCTCTCTCTCTCTCTCTCTGTGTCTCTCTCTCTCTCTGTCTGTCTGTCTGTCTGTCTCTCTCTCTCTCTCTCTCTCTCTCTCTCTCTCTCTCTCTCTCTCTCTCTCTCTCTCTCTCTCTATGGATTTGGAAACGTATCAAAGATGGGACTGAGACAAAAATACTTTCTGATGACATAGGACAGTAACCATGCAGTTTCCATGTTTTACTGCCAGTTAGTTTTACGTGTTATAACTGTCTGAAATGAAAAGCTACCATTTGATTTTAAATTTTCATTTTGCTGTATTTTCTGGCAGGGTTTGATTGTAGCAGTAGTCCTTGATTCCATTTTCGAGTCTCTGAGGCCCATTGTGAAACCAAGGCTGAAGAGCAAACTTAGATTTTCTATATGCTGCAGCGCCATCTATTGCACTGTTGGATTGTTACTGGGCTTGCCGCAAATTACACAGGTTTGTATGAAGCTTGGGTAAAAGGGGCACACTCTTTAATATCTCACCTCTCGCGTGATGGACAAATATTTTTTTTCTGCATTCTCTGTCCTTAATGCTATCGTAATATTGGCAAACTTTGTCTAACCCTTTTTATCATTCGGTTGTTTATGGAAAATTAATGTTGCCTTATTAAAGACAAAATTTGTGAACATTGTCACACGTTGAAGGCCATAAGTGGCCAAACTATCAAGAGTGCCACAACTATTACCTTCTTGCTGGACTTGCATATTGTACAGATTATCAGGCACGGTGTATATGCCCATGATTCCACAGTCAGTCATACCGTTTCCAGCACGGTGGACTCCTACACGTTGCAAGGAAACATATTGCCATACTGGCTAGAAAATAGCAACAATTTCTCCCTTGAACTAAAGGTTACAGCCTACAGTTGTGATTGGCTGGTTGCGCATCCCAAGGGAGATAGTCCGTAATTGCGAAAATACTGTGTTTTCAGCATGCTGTAGCTTCTGTTTAAATAAAGTTAGCCAAGTCAGGTTTGCTGCATCGCAGAGTTGCTTCATTGGAGGTCATATAGGTGCACTGTCTTCCAGGCTAGGTGGGAACTTTATGGTGGGGAAGGACAATGATGTGACCCTGGCAAGAGCACAGTTCATACACCTGTATAAAGCTGACATCCAGGTGTTGTTTCGTATTTCAATTATCACAAATTAACGAGCTGGGAATTGTATGACAAAAATCCGTCCACATTTTTCTGACATTTTTATCTGTTAAATGCCGTTCACGGAATTTCAAAATACCAAAATGCTGATTTTTTAGACTGAAAAATGCTAATATGAAAAATAGAAGGATTTATAACTGTGGTCTGTGGCCTATTAGGGCTAACTCTGTATGCATTGGGACTCACATGGTCATGTTGTTATTCTATTATCGTCCATCAAGCAAGTTAAAAATGGGAAGTCAGCACTTTTTGACATCTGCCTGGACAATTTTGAGTGATCCTAACAACTTTTACATGGATGGAGCATACAAGATATGATCCTGGGACTGTAGATCACAAGGCAAATGGTTCGGGCTATGGTATTGTGTACCTCAGGCCAGCTTATGAAAGGAGAAAAGAAGTTTTACACCCATAGATCGGCTGTGAATATCAAGTTTAACAGTCTCAATTTTCTAAAAATTCATGAAGTATCACATTTATGTCACAAATCATTGTGCATAGACATGTTGCACCTATCAGTGGAACCACACTGCATAAATAATAACAGGATTCGCTGCAAGACATTTAACAAGTGCACAGGCTATGCCTCCTTTGCTGACTGCTTGGTAGATAGATAGCTTCCATAGCCCTTTGTATTTAGCAATACCTCACAGGTACCACACAGGTAATCATGTGTGTATGAGAAATTAACAATGCTAATATGATATGAATAAATTATGCTAATCCCATTGATATGAAACTTAGTGACCCTCTGTTTCAAACTTTTAATTTTGTGGCATTGTCATTGTAGGCCTACAGCCTCCATTCATATGCAGAGCTGTTTATACAAAATCATGTCAAAGTGATTTTCGGCATACCAGAAAAAAATGCACATTGTCTGTCAGTAGAGCTGTACAAATCTTAGGTAAAATGTAAATTTCTGGTTATTTGGTTTTGTTTTTGTTTCTCCCCCCCCCCCCCCCACCCCATCCCCTTTTATTTTTATTTATTTTTTTTTGTAGACAAAAGCTTGTCATATATGTGTGTCATTTGACTGGGGTAAATCATTTAAAATCAGGCATGCTGACTTTGTTGAGCTGTTGAGTTCATCAGCATATTATTTTCACATAAATGAATCAATTTATATCCATGAATATGGATGACAGCACTTATGAACTGCAGATTTTATAACTTTTACCAAGCTAGTGTACATAGGTGGCAAAACATTTGAACTTCGACTTACAACCACATAAAATTATAAGAGTTTCAGAAAGTGAAACAAGGGGAAAAAAGTACTTCCATTAAACACTTGCCTGAAAACACTTGCGCCTGATAATTGGATTGATAATTGGATGCTTATCAAATTTAAAATCAGAGCACTTGTGAAAACAAATATGCATTTATGATATTGGAGTAACTGTACAAAATTTTGTCATTTTCTTTCTAATATGTGTACATACACCAGAAACCATGTCAATAAACCACAACTTATACAGTCTACTGCAGAAAAAAAGGCACAGCACTATTGGTTTGTGGAAGCTGGATCACCCAACTGCCCTCCTAATGTTCAAACAAAGGGCGCATTAAAATTCCATAATTTTAGTACCAAAAAACATAATTTGCTGAATACTGCTACTCTAATCTGTGACCTACTGGTCCTAAACTGTGCACTTTGATGGGCTAATAATGTTAAAACACTGAAATTGTTCCATTGTCTGCCATAATTCAGATTATATCAGGAAAATACTGCCATAATGACTGGTATTAGATGCTGACTTGGTGTAATTGATACTCCCCCCATCCACCATTAATGCCTCATCAGTGATAGATGTCATATTTTTGGTAGACAAATGTTACGAATCTATCCATAAATAGTAAAAAAATCACCAATTTCACCTAAAAATTCATAAAATTTTAGCAATATATTCAAATTTGGGGTTTAAATTAAGGGGTGGGGCATTGTAATTTGATCTCTCATTGTAAGGGCAGGACATGCAGGCAAGTGATTATGGGTTTGCATCATAGCCCATTGTGTATTGTATTCATATTGGACAGAAAAGAATTGATTGGATGCAATTATATAATTTTCCTCAAAATTTTAATTAATTGATTTTTTTGTCATAAAAACTGATTTTTCAGATTTAAAGGTTGCTTGCAAAAAAGTTGATATTTTCTTTAATATTGAAGTTTGGTAAAGTTAATGCAAATCCTTTGCAGAAAACAAGTTGTGGCTTCAGTTAAACAAGTTTTAAAAATTTTGATAAGTCTATTAGGTTACAGACTACAGTTGTGATTGGCTGGTTGCGCATCCCAAGGGAGATAGTCCGTAATTGCGAAAATACTGTGTTTTCAGCATGCTGTAGCTTCTGTTTAAATAAAGTTAGCCAAGTCAGGTTTGCTGCATCGCAGAGTTGCTTCATTGGAGGTCATATAGGTGCACTGTCTTCCAGGCTAGGTGGGAACTTTATGGTGGGGAAGGACAATGATGTGACCCTGGCAAGAGCACAGTTCATACACCTGTATGAAGCTGACATCCAGGTGTTGTTTCGTATTTCAATTATCACAAATTAACGAGCTGGGAATTGTATGACAAAAATCCGTCCACATTTTTCTGACATTTTTATCTGTTAAATGCCGTTCACGGAATTTCAAAATACCAAAATGCTGATTTTTTAGACTGAAAAATGCTAATATGAAAAATAGAAGGATTTATAACTGTGGTCTGTGGCCTAAAGCAAAACTGGATGACGGTCAAATATCGTCAGCTGCAATATTTTTGTCCAATTGTAATAAGACATGTCAAGATCACGTGTCCATGATCAACAGCTTTCCTCAGCGTGCTTTGGCGCTGACTGCACCCAGGCCAGGCGCACCCAGGCCAGGCAATGCCACAGACTTGGTCTTCATTGTCACTCAAGGGCGAAAGGTTGAATTTTTAGTTTTACGATTTTTGTTGTTCATCACAGGGTGGTCTCTATGTATACCTCATGACGCAGCACTGGATCGACCGACTACTGTTTGTGCTAGTCATCCTGTCCAGCGCAGGGCTTGTGGCCACATTCGGTAGGAGGTTACCCTTGTTTCTGAAAGCTAATGAAAGTCAGATTCGCAGTTTTATAATGTATCAACCATTTTGTATTTGTCAGCACTTTGACTTTAAGTTATTGGTTTGACATCTTCTAAAAGATTTGAGCCTTCCGTTAAACAAAATCATAAAAGTTGACTTCAGTTGAAGTGTTTTAGATTTAAACGTGAGTATTGAAACATCGATCAACACGAGTAATGTCACGAAAACAACTTTCTGGAAAAAGAAGAAAGTACAGGGCTTCAAATATGCACTAACAGTACTGTTGTGGAGGTGTATCGCTATATGCACTAACAGTACTGTTGTGGAGGTGTACCGCTATATGCACTAACAGTACTGTTGTGGATGTGTATCGCTGCAATGCTGTTGTGCTGGGATGACTTTGGTTATGACCCGCCAGCCCGCCAAATGGCGGAACAAACACGTTGACACTTCTAGCATCCTTATCCAATTAGTATCAGTTTCAATAAAGTTACTGCACAAATGTTTATTTGTGTGTGTGTTCCACAAGGAGGTTGGTCTTGTATTTGTTTTCACCTATACTCATGATTTACCCTTCAGCTAAACAGAAGCTACACGTGCTTCATAAGGCGGTCATTCTAAGCTGGTTCTCCATTTCCAGTTTGTTCTCTGCGGTAGGTAAAGGCTTTTTCCAATGGATAAGTTTAATAAACATATATATATATATATATATATATATATATATATATATATATATATATATATATTATATATATATTATATATATATATATATATATATATATATATATAATATATATATATATATATATATATATATATATATATATATATATGAACCCATATTGTTTTGAGCATATATTTCTATTCTAGATTACTTACTGGTACAGTTATGTTGCCAGAGGATCGTGCAGTGCTGCAGGTTCTGTAGAGTACTTGTACAATTCATGAAGAGAAGTGCAATGTTATCCTGGCGCCACTGGAAGCTGTATTGTCAAATTCACAAAAATCGGGGCTTTTTGTTACCAAACCCATGGGTTTTGTTTTGAAGCGCTGGGTTTCTTGCACACGAAACCATGGATTTCATCACAAAACCATGAGTCTTTTTGCACAATACCCGGTCTTCGTCATACCAAAGGCTGGGGTTTTATACATAATATAAATAGTTAACAGTTATATATGTAACTGAGAGAATCACACGGCTGCATGCATGTTCCAAAACCCTGGGTTTTGTGAATCGAAGTCATTACATGCATCAACACTGGCCAAATCTCTTTGTGAATTTTGAGATAACAGATAAAACACCCAGGTAATCTGAGGTAAGACAACCTTATGATCCGCAAGTGGTAATTTGAGGAACAAACACAGGGTTTTGTGAAGACCCAATCAGCACACTCGTTCTTTAGACTACCAGACGAAATTTTCATAACAAACTTGGGCTTTGTGAATTATTCGCCAATACAACATTTATAAACGTTTGATTGTCATTACTACGGATAGAGATATCAAATGGATCTTTTTATAAGAAGATTACTCTTTTGACTGATGTCCCTTTAGATTTTGTTCCAAAGTTGTGAAACAGATTTATAAAAATAATCTTGATCCTGATCGAATAGTTCGACTCAAACTTGCGCTTACCCATTTTACTGCAAAATGATAAACAGAAAGAAATGAGCCATCACACAATAGGACGTATTCATATCTAAATGCGGTCCTTCTCTAACACCTATCGAGCAAAAGAGGGAGCCACCTACATCAGGGCAGATCCATGTATTTAGCATGGTCAAAAGTACTTTCTCAGCAAAATGAACAACACAAACACAGAATAATCTTAAGAAAATGTGTATTAACATATATTTGAAATATAAAGGATGCCTAAGTTGATTAGAAATGGGCCACTCTTTTGGTTGAAAAGGTGTTATTTATGGATGTTTATGTAGTATGTAATACAAATCTGCCCTGATCATGGTGGATGCATCAGTCTGTTACCACGGCAACACAGGAAGTGAGCAGGATCGCAGTTAAATATGAATGTCTCCTATTTGGCTCAGTTGGACCGACGAATGCCTAGTTTTCCACTATTCCAGACAAATACAGCGTATGTGTTGAGAGAATGATATGGTTGGTTCTTTGTACTTTGTTTTTCGTTACCAGGCAAGTCTGATCTTTATGGCAAGCTTACATCTTGAGCCAATGAAGTTCGTGGTCAGGCCATTTTGGGTGTGTACGAGTACCCCTACTGGGCAAAAATCCTCGGCTGGCTGATAGCTGCAGCGCCTCTTGCTGTTGGTTTACCCGCGGGACTAATCCACGCTGTAATATCAGACCAACCATTGCTGGTAAGTGTCGCAAGGTTATGAAGTACACAACACAAAACGAAAACAAACAAACAAAACAAAAAGGGGGGAAACAGCCAAAAATGGTAGTTTGCAATAAAGCTAATCTGTATGTATGTCACCATCTGTAGACTTCAACCTTCATTTCAACATCCGTTAGTGCACGGCTAAATTATAGTCTATGGGCAGACAAAGCCACGCTTAAGTTTGTACATGTAGTCCAGAAAAAGATCTCCAGAAACGTGTCACTCATAAGCTATTAGGGTTGCTGCTGGGCAGTCCAACATTCTAGGCCATGTGGGACAGCAGAACACCTGTTAAACTTGGAGAAGTAATTCCGTGCCTTCGTTTTGTCCCAAAAAGTCCGAACACAACATCAATTAATTTATTATAAACATATTTTATTTTCAAAGAGAAAAGATTTTAGTACAAGTGACAACACTTATTTAAACTCCTCCTCTTGTAACGTGTATAAACTTTCAAATATAATAGATGGCAACATAAAAATATAAACACAGAATATATATATACTGTAGTTCTAGAAATTTTCGCGCTCGATTTAATTTCGCGCTTTTCGCGCTACCACCTGAAGCGCGAATTTAAAATGCGCGAAAATAAGTTGCATTGTATTCCACTACATTGTTCGGCATTGGATTGCGTGAAACTAAAATGCGCGAAAATTCTGCGATTTCAGAAAAAATGAGTTTGCGCGAAATTAAACGCGCGAAAATTTCTAGAACTACAGTATATATATATATAATATATATATATATATATATATATATATATATATATATATATATATACATTATACCTTTTGAACTGGCTATACTAAGGTATGGTAGTAACTGCAAAAATTGAAGACTGTAAAAAATTAGAATCTTTTTGTCTCAATAATGAACTTTTGACATGCTTAAATATATGTTTATTAAAAGAATGATTATGATCACCAAACAAGAGGAGCTGTAATAATATATTAAAGTTGACAGGTAGTATTGAAAATAATTTTTCTCCTCTGAACTGTGCATAAAAGATACTCCAGTAAGACATGTTTTGTCAATTACCTTCTATAGTCACAAGGGAATCTTGCACGAATTGCGAGATTATGTCTGAAAAGATGGTCATGGACTGAACTGTATTCAGTGCGTAATCGGGAGTGGAATATTTTACCGTGACAAGTGCCCCAAGAGTAGTAACTGGGCACTTTTGTAAGAGTATGTTTAAGTTTTCTTTTAAATAAGTTAAGCGTTGGAGCAGACTTGAAGTCACCTGGGCCATATTTGAAGTCACCTGGGCCATATTTGAAGTCACCTGGACTGCAAAATATTGAAATCCCTTTGGCACCGATTACAGTCCAAACGTTGTTGTTTGGTTAAAAAAACTACTTTTAAAGATAACGAAATAATTTGTAACCCTGTACATTCATATATCCAATCAACAAGCAGGCCTGGGGAAATTACTTGATAGTAAAAGTATCCATATGCGAGCAACGAAGTACGTATTCACAATGGAATACCCCATTTGAATTTTTATTCTATCAGTGACGTCTTGTCTTGTGAACAATTCTCCTTGTGTGGCTCTGCCGATCTATCTGTCATCGAGCAGCGATGACCACTCTGGGTACCGGCGTCTTGTTGTTGTATATTGTCTCCTCTCTCTTACTTTTTCATGTGAGAAAGGGACTTATATAGGGCTATACAATTTTCCCAATCACCTTTTCCAAACAAAATATGTTTAAACCAAGCAGTATGGAAGTGCCTTCCACAGGAAAAACAATTGATGGCAAGAATGAGTCTTTCCGCATGGCCGTAACACAAAGAAAAAACTCCAATTTCATTTTCATTCCTCAGATTGTGACCAGGTAATATGCGACTGCCTAACATGACACATAGAAACAGTTTAGCTTGTATATCAGATAGTTTGCCACTTGAGTTACAGATTGAAAAAACATTCATTAACTTTTTTACAAATGTAGTTAATCATGATACAGACATTGTGAAAACTGCTGCCGATTGTCTATGCATAATCCAGTTTGTGGCAGGAATGTTAGGTTTCTGCAGTCAAGATACAGTGTGTTTACAACGTTAAAGGTTCATAAGGTTAAAAGTGAATGGATTCGATCACTCGACCAAATCACCAAGACCCATGCAAATATTGTAAAAGAACTTGTAGGCATTCATGATGGTTTTGGGTGAGTGTATTTTGTCAGAAGAAGAGACTGTTGCTATGATCAATGACAGCTGTGTCAGCTAGGGTATCGACTCATTGTGCTTTCTTCTTCTTCTTCTTCTTCTTCTTCTTCTTCTTCTTCTTCTTCTTCTTCTTCTTCTTCTTCTTCTTCTTCTTCTTCTTCTTCTTCTTCTTCTTCTTCTTCTTCTTCTTCTTCTTCTTCTTCTTCTTCCTCCTCCTCCTCCTCCTCCTCCTCCTCCTCCTCCTCCTCCTCCTCCTCCTATTCCTCCTCTTCTTCTTCTTCTTCTTCTTCTTCTTCTTCTTCTTCTTCTTCTTCTTCTTACAGACTGAGATATTTCATTTTGGTTCATCTGTACATATTCCATTGACATATCTTGTGTATCATTGTGTCTTTTAGTAGACGAATAAGATTATATATATCATAATTCCATATCAAACGCAGGTGTGCATTTTGGTCTTCAGCAAAACTTTCTTTAACTAGTTTCTGGTGACAGACTGCAATAAATTAACATGGCACTGGTTAGCAGAATGGTACCCTGTTGCTATTATTTAGAGCTGCTGTGCGCGTACAGTGACAAAGTATTGCCATTTCAAATGTACTATGTGTAAGTTACGTAATTTGCTGGCAGATTTTGTAAATAAACGCTCTATTCCAGATTATAGGTAGAAAATCAATTTTAAGGCTTATCGTTTCATCAGGAAAACCACGTTTTTGCAATCTGTAAACGGATGGGGGTACATCAATGTTAATCCGTAAATGGAAAATTATCATAAACATTTATACTTCTGTAATAGCCTCTCCATGAATCTATATACAATGGAAAATTGAATTTTAGATGTGGAGAAACTGTTTACATTTATACTTCTGGAAAAGCCTGTCCATGGAAGTATACCCAATGGAAAATTAAATTTTACATATGATGAGACAATTTACATTTAAATACTTCTGTAATAGCCTGTCCATGGATCTATACACAATGGAAAATAGTATTTTAGATGTGAAGAAACTGTTTTTTACCCCTTTCCTTGCATGCAGTATAAAAACGTATCTGTGATAAATGTGCCTTTCTTTACTTGAGCAGATGTGGAACGATCCTTCCCCGGAAGAGAAATTGACCAGGGAGCAGCAGGAGGTGAATACCCAAATTGCCAATGGCACGCCACCTTCAAGCGACAGCTGTAGACTGTAGCTTGGAGCTCCATCCATATTTGCGAGGTTCCAGCCTAGATCATGTGTATTCCCAGCCAAGTTTAGGCAGGGTTATTGTGGAGATCAGGAAGGAACGAACGTGACGTATACATCTATTCTGCCAGTTTTAGGTGTAGAAACGGTTAAGTTCTTCATTGTTAACTCTATCTTCAAAGGACAACTTCGTCATTTGTATATGTTAAATGGAAAACTGCATTGCTGTCCGGACTTCTATGGAAGTATATATTTGAAAACATATATTGCTAATGTCGCTGCTAAAGTGGCAAGCCTCAGAAGGCTCAGGCTGGATGTTTTCAATAAATTTCAATTGGGAGTTTGTAGTTACAGCAAAGTGTGGATGGAACAGCGTGCTTGTTGTTGATAAGGAGCTATTAAATGTAAGTAATGACAACGCAGGATATATTATGTGGTGTATTCTTGTGTACGGAGCATCAAATTTATAGTCCGTATAAAATATGGAGTTGAAACTTTCACCATTTGTGTGTGTTATCTACAAGGGAGAATCTTCTCAAAGTTGTCGCAGAGGGGCGCTTTTAGCGCTAACGTGTGGATGACTATGTTTTGTTGAAAAGCGCATCAACCCCCCACATCGTCGTTGTGCTGGGTACATTTTTTTCTTATTGCGGGTTGGTGGTTTGAAGCATGAAGGACATTGTTGGTCCGTATTATTAAATAGAAAGGAGGACATTTCGGTTTGCTTTGCTAAAATGTCGCTGTGAAATTTTGTGTTTGATGGTTATTTTTCTGAGTAAGGAAAGCTGACTCTACGCTCAGGAACTGCAATTTTTCCCGTGTCTTCCCATTCTGAGTATACTCAAACTGACTGTTTGGTTTATTAATCTTTAAAACATAAGAGTGTAATTATTATTTCATGCATGAATTTGTGGGTGACGTGACAGTCATCTGATGTTTTGTAGGGTAAAACTGAAGCCCTTCCATGCACGTTTATTACCAAGTATGTTTATCAGTTACATGCAAATGTAACAGATTGTTTTTATGACTTTCTAGACATACCTATCAGGTTATAGAAACTGTTCCTGTCATCAATGTTGTAAATTTATCTGTACAGAGCAAGCTTGACTATATTTCTGATATTTCTTGGTTAATTCGTTTGTCGGGCATGGACAACGTAGAAATTTGGCGAGAGAAAAAAATGCACAAGTTAAACTGATCAACTTATACACGAAAAACGCCTCAAGTGACAGACCCATCTCCCCTTTTAACAAAAATCTACCATGCCACTTGTCACGTATTGTTACATCTCTTACAAATGTGTCGAGCAAGTGTATCGTCTTTCTTGTTGTGTCGTGTCTAAATACTTCTCTTGGTGCAAGAGGGGTTAATATAGGGCTATGCCCCGATTCCCAATTGTTGTTTTTTGTTTCTGTTTGTTTGTTAGTTTGTTATTTTTCAAAATAAAATATGTTTAAACCAAGTTTACCACTTGGGGAGTCACGGTGCAGCGGCGCGTGTCGTGTTAACGGTAGAATTTAGGTGATGCTTTGTTTATGAAATCATGGTCGTCGAAACACAATGCGCTGGCTGCTGACCTAACAAACCAAAGTCGGCAATGAAGGTAGGGGTCATATATATATATATATATATATATATATATATATATATATATATATATATATATATATATATATATATATATATATATATATATATATATATATATATATATATATATATGATGTGTGGTCGGTCGGATCTGCATATCATTTGATGTCTTCAGAGGAAATATGATACCAAGGGCTTGTGACAAACGTCTATTTTTCAGGAAAATGTATTTTTCGAAATATACGAAAACCTGTGTTTGTATACGTGAATTGTGTCCAATTTGCAGCTATAGATACATTACTTGGCAAGACAAAGGACATACAGAATACGTACTGCTATACACGTCCAACTCT
Source organism: Hermodice carunculata (assembly GCA_964020975.1). NCBI lineage: Eukaryota > Metazoa > Annelida > Polychaeta > Eunicida > Amphinomidae > Hermodice > Hermodice carunculata. The sequence continues at coordinate 17,119,194 of OZ026627.1, forward strand.
TCCTTGTCTGACATCTCATCAAAGTTCCCCGTTACGTCACGCGGGATTTCCATTGCACTATCATCCATTCCCTTTTCCATTGAACTTGAAGTGCCCAGGTTCCATCACGGGTATTATGTTGAAATGAAATTATCGATAAAAGAAAACTACTGGAATGTTAAGAATTCACCTCATGAATACTCAGGATGAGTTCAACAGAAAACTACAGAATCAGAACAAGACGCATTTCTGATATATTTCGTATATTTCAGGTTTATCGATATTTCTTTTAACTTACAAAATACATTATATTTGACATTAAAGTTTTCGCAGACCAAATCCTAGAGATTTAAATATCTGCTAGAGATTTGTCAGAGTGTTACCAAGTATCTTCACGTTTTCGCTCTCCCGGACATACCTATTATTGTGGGTATTATTAATGATAAGCCAGTATGACAGAACCAGACCTGTGGCTCAAGTAATCATCAGAAAATATTAAGGAAGTGAATTTTCCCTTTTAGCATGAGAGTCATTAAAAATAAAGTGGTAAGAGCAACAACACAACAAAAACCTTTCTTGTACGGTAAGATTGCTTCCCAGAAATCGAACTCCTTTGGGCCATTTTTTCCAGCATTGGGACCTGAGCGGCGCATGCACCGCCACCTACACCTATTTGCACTGCATGCAATCGAGTTCTAGAACTTGTTACCGGTGCTGTCGTGTAAGCACGTGGGACACCCACCCTTGCGTCCCGGAACAACAGGGCAGTATATAATGGGGACATATTGCAAACACTGACTTCCCCAAGAAACAACAAGTCAATATTGATACAACTATGTCGTCAAAGCTAATTATTGCGCTGTTCTATACAAGTCATCAGGTCAGTTGCACAGTACATTTAGATCATAAATGAATCAGAAAAACTAGGAGTCAAATGTATCGTTATAATCATCATGATCAAGGGGGGGGGGGAGAGGGGATGATCTTGTGTCCTTGCAGTATTGATACTATTTTGGGTTCAGAAATCTACAGTTTTGTTTTAGGAAAACTTTTCCGTAAGTGTATGCCACCAATTGTAAACTGTGGCTGGCACAATGGTGTCATCATTTCACACACTGTCCATGGACACTTTGTTTAAAAAGGTGGCACAGATCAAATGTTCCCATCGAAACAAGACATTTGCTTTCCGTCTGTTCTTGACCACAATAAACGGGAAGCACCTCACACAAACGGACAAATGCACACGCAGGGATTTAATCTCTGCTGGAACGGACAAAGAAAGTGGTTTGATATTCCCATCTCATATGAATTGATCAAGGAAATAAAGCATATCAATGCAAACAAAATAAGAAAATTACAGCAAAAAACTAAACAACCATCAGATCCTGCTCCGACAAATCCAGAAATTGTTCAGTGCCTGCAAGAGATTCATGACAAATGTGTCTTTGGACCTGCTGACAAAGCATCCAATATTATTGTATGCAAACAGATTTATTATAAGGTTCTTGTTGAGGAATTAGGCCTGTTGACCAAGTTCTCCACACATGTGAAAAGGTAAATGAATCATTAGATATTGTTTTGAACAAACCCCAACAATTTTTATTTTCATTTGGCTTGAAATTTTCTGATGTACATGCCCATTTACCGAACATTTACTCACTTCCAAAACTGCATAAAAATCCTCGTAAGTTCCGATTCATAGCAGGTTCCAAATTTCGCTCCACTAAAGTATTATCAGTTTTGTTGTCTAAAGGCTTGAAGAAAGTACAGGAATTTTGACTGCATTACTGTAATCAGACAAAAGCATCCTCGGGTATCCACAAGTTTTTTTTATTTCGACCGATTCGAAGAACCTGTTCATGTGGGAGCAGTTGAATGCCACTGATAATCATTTACTGTTTACACAAATTTCTTCTTGCAACGTTTCTACTTTACATACAACTATTCCTCATTCCAACTTGATGGAATGTTCTAAATCTTTCATATATAAAACACGAGAGAAATAACTTTCAAATTATGATAATATTTTATAAAGATGCGTATTTTGGTAATGATATAAAGGATGGTCAAACTGTATTTGAATATTATCATCTTGTTGAGTTGTTGAACTTTTTGATTGACAACATATAAATTTATCATATAATTTCAGGTGAATTTGAGATGTTACATATCTGATGTAGTAAGTATGTAAACCTAACAACTGTAGCCGACATTCTATACAATGCATGTATGAGGCAAGATATTTCTTCAAGTTGAGAGTTGCTAGCATCAAATCGATTAAAACTACCGCGAACTTTTGTTGGTATCCGTCTCAAGTCAGGATGTTTTCCTTCATACTGTATTTCGTATTCATTGACTGATATATAAAATATCATAAAGTTGTTGATATGTCTAACTTGAACTTGTGGATTTTGACCTGGCTTTTTTAATGACTGAATATTTTTGATCATGGACAGTTCTTGTTTCCCCGGATTTTCAGTGTAGCTTCCCAAACATTGTTGGTCATCACCAGCTGTATTTTGACCTAGCTTGCTTGATGACTGAAGGGTTTTGATCATGGACTGTTCTTATTTATTCGGATTTTCGATGCAGCTTCTCTAACATTCTTGGAAACTGTTGTCAGCTCTATATTTCACGACAGTCATTATATCTACGTTATCAATATGACATCTTATCCTTTGTAGATGTTCACTGAATAATGTATTACTTGTTGGATATTTATATTTATGTTTTGCTGTTACAGTAGAACCTGCCTATGAGCCCACCTCTTCTAAGGGACCACTTGTGCTACAGGACCAGTCTCAGCATCCCCATTAGCATATTTTATGTTAACTTTACCTGCCTTAAGGGACCACCTGCCACAAAGGACCATTTTTCGCAGGTCCTATGGATGGTCTCTAAAGACAGGTTTCACTGTATATATGGCGTCGGGTACCTTGATGGACTTCACTTGTCAAGATTTGGATGGTTTTTAGCTTGGACTGATTTTTCTACTATTAGACGAGCGGTCAACTCCCAAAAAAAGAGATATATTTTAGGAGTTAAATTACCCCACCTTACAGAAATATACATGTCCTAAATTTATCTTTAGCTTCTGGAGATAATATTTCGGCATGTTGTCCTTATTTCTGGTTGTTTTAAGGAGAAGAAAACAAACTAACATACAAGTATATATTTACTCTCACAATTTCACATTTTCTGTATATTGTACTGTATTGAAGCCATGAAACCCAATTTTAGAGCTTTGTTGAAAATAATATAGTGATTTTATATTACAGTCACCACTATTGTAGGATTCCCTGCAATCCCTGGTGTAACAATGGTAATATGTTCATACACCCCTTCCATTTTTTTTCTAATTTCGATAATTTGTTGAAAATCATGAAACTAACAACTGCATCATGTGGTGACCAAATTTGGTTGATATAAAGAACAGGTATATCCGTACTGAGTTTTCAGAGAATCTAACATATGGTTTGCAAGCAAGAAGTCGAAAAAACGAAAACTCGCACAACTACAAAATAGGAGGACTGTGACAGTCCTGTGCTTAGCAGACCTTCATGAACAAACAGGAGTAATCAATGCCACTTAGTAAACAGCTTTCTTTGACCCTTCCACAGGGAACATTTTCACCAAGTTTCATTATGATCTGAATGACGGTTAGGAGAAGATGTCGAAAATAGCAAAAACACACAAAAATTCATTAAAGAAAGAAAAAAAATAAGAGCGCCAGCTCCTGAACAAATTAGGTTTTAGGGTTACCCGGAGTGTCCCCAAGCAATTTCGAAGCAATTGGCCAAGGGATTTAGAGATTTTTTGAAATTTTGCTTAAAAAAATCAGGTGGTGCTGAACAAAGTAAGAACTAAGAGTCTCTAGGAGTATCCCGATGTGATATCAAGACAATCGGGCGAGCGGTTTTGGAGATTTTATAAGATTTGCAGCTTAATCTGAGTGGCGGTTCTGGACAAGAAGTCGAAAATAGCGAAAACACACAACAATCATAAACGAGGATTTTGATAGTCCTGTGCTCAGCTGACCATTCATGAACAACCTATAGTGCTCAATGCCACCTAGTGTACAGGTTTCTTTGACCCTACCACATGGAACATTTCCACCAAGTTTCAGCATGATCTGAATGACGGTTTAGAGCAAATGTCGAAAACAGCAAAAACACACATGAATCATTTAAAAAAATGTTGTTTTTTTTTAAATTAGAGCTCCACCTCCTAAACAAATTAGGATCTAGGGGTACCCAGAAGTGTCCAATTCTAAGCAATACGGTCTAGTGGTTTCAGAGATCTTTTGGCGATTTTGCCAAATATCAGGTGTTACTGAACAAGTTAAGAAGTATGTGTCTCTAGGAGTGTCCCTGTGTGAAATCAAAGCAATCGGGTGAACAGTTTTAGAGAAGAAGATTTTTTACGATTTGCCGCTGAATCTGTGTGATAGTTATAGAGAAGTCAGAAACATCGAAAATACAGACAAAAAAAAAATCATGAAAAATAGAATATAATTGCGGCGCCACCCGATAAACAAATTAAGGACTAGGAGTCTCTAGGAGCGTCCCTGTGGGATATCAAAGCAATTGGGTGAGGGGTGTTGGAGAAGATTTTTTAAGATTTGCCCCCCCCCCCCCAAAAGACAAATTTATTAAAAAAAAAAATCAATGGAGCACAACCATTTGAACAAACCTGATATAGACCCATCCAATGTACATTGCCACCAAATTTTCAATCTGGATAAAGGTTTAGGAGGAGAGGTCGATATTATGAATTAGCATTAGAATGCCAACTGACTTACATAGGAAAGGTGCATTTTTTGATAAGTACCCGAATTAAACAAACAAACAAACAAAAAAAAAAAAAAAAAAAAATCGTTAAAAATCAGGAATCTACAGCAGTGCCATATAGTGAACAACTTCGTTTGACCCTTCCACAAGGAACATATCCACAGAGTATTTCGTAGTAATCGAAAAGAAAGCTGCATTTACCGATAAGTATCCGAATTGAAAAAAAATCATTAAAATCCACAGCAGTGCCACCTTGTGAACACCCATTTTTGACCATTCTACAAGGAAGTTATCCACAAAGCTTCACCATCATCCGAGTGACAGGTCTGGAGAAGAAGTCAAAACTATCAAAAACATACCAAAAATCATTCAAAAATAGGAAAAAATCACAGCGTCACCCGGGGAACAAATTAGGAAATAGGAGTTCCTAGGAGTGTTCCTGTGTGATATGAAAGCAATTAGGTGAGCGGTATTACAGTAGATTTTTAAAGATTTGTCCCCCCAAAAGAACAAAGATAATTATCATAAAAAAATATAAAAAAGCACTGGAGCGTAAAACATGGGTAGAGACCCACCCAAGGCACATCCGTATTAAGATTGAAGTGGATCTTGCTGACGTTTTATTTCAGATAAAGTCGAAAATGGAAATGTTGACGGACGACGGACGGATAGCCATAAGATAAGCTCAGCTGACTGACAAGTCAGCTGAGCTAAAAATAATAATAAAAAGAAGTAGTAGGAGCAGAATCGTAGCATCACCTGGTGAGTGAATAAAGGTGTAGGGATCATCAGAAGTGTCACTATGCAACTTCGAAGAATGCAAGCAATTGGTGACGCGGTTTCCGTGAAAAAAAATTGCCAAAAAGGAGCAAAAAGTATAAACAAGATTAAAATCCCTGGATAGTAATCATTTTTGCAAACATGGAAGAAACCTCCCAAGGTATATCCCCACCAGGTTTGAAGTCAATCTAGATGAAGGTTTTGGAGAAGCCGAAAATATGAATTCCTTTTGCAATTCCCATTGACAAACATAATCGTCAAAAGGAATTTATAAATAAACTGACAAGTATCGATATTAAAAAAAGTTCAAAATCAGGAATTAAGAACATAACCACTGAGTGGACAACTGTGTTTGACCCTTCCACAAGGTGTATTTCCAGTAAACTTCAGAACAATTTGACTACTTTGAAGAAGTCGGAAATAGTAAAACCATACAAAAATTCGTCCAAAAAGTATAAAAACGCAGTGCCACTAGTTCAACTAATTACAAGGGTCCTCAGAAGTGTCCCTATCCAATTTTGAAGCAATTGGCAAAGCAGTTTCATAGTAGATGCTTTTTAAAGAATTTCACAAAACATGAATCCCCAAAAATCGTTTTAAAAGTCTAAATATCACTGGAGCATGACTCTTTACACAAATGTGGTTGAAACCGATCAAAAGTATATTCTCGCCACGTTGAAAGTGCACGAAGTCGAAAATGTGAATTGAGGACGGACGGATGGATGGCGGACAATCCTAAAAACTCAAATGATTGACAAGTCAGCGGAGCTGAAAGGAAAAGCGATGAGCCCGCTCTCGGCTGACCTTTAACTTATAGAAAGTCCTACCCTGGTCTAGGGGTACTCAGAAGTGTTTCAACGTAATTTTGAGGCAACTAGCAATGCGGTTTAATGAGAAAAAGATATTTCACGATTTTGCCATTAAAAAAAAGGGGAAAATATTATAAAAATCTAAAAGCTAGTGATGTTTTCAAAGAAGTCGACAATGTAAACAACCACAGTAATTCTCATTGACTTAGACTGTAACCAACAGTAATGCCTGCATTAATTGATAAAAACTCAAATTTTTGTCAAAGGTCAATAGCATCACCACCTAGTCAACAATTTTGCTTCTCCCTTCCAGGAGGTAGAATTCCACCAAGTTTCAGAACAATTTTAGGGACACTTCTGGAGAAGTAGAAACTAGCAGAAAAACACCTAAAATTGCAAAAAAGGAAAAAGAAAGAAAAAAAGAAGAAAAAAAGCAGTGCCACCGGCTGAACAAATTCAGATTTACGAATCCCCAGAGGTGTCCCCTCGCAATTTCAAAGCAAGCGGCTAAGCGATTTTAGAGAAAATGATATTTAAAAGATTTTATCCTCTCTCCCCCCCCCCCCCCCCCGGGCCGATGAGAGTGGAAAGTCACACAAGGGTATATACGTGATTGATCACATATATGCATGCCACAGGATGTAATTGGTGAGTGGCATACCCCACCATCTATTATCTCAGTGACGGCTTGTTCTGTCGATTCATTCTCTTATATTTACATTCGGAGTTTTTGTTAGCATTGAAAGAATAGGGACACATTTTGTTTTCATCAGTCGATGGTAACATCACGTACTGCACGGCACGTGCCAGTGCCTACTTGCCCCTACGTAACAAGCGGCTGGCCACAACCATAGCTCCTCCCACTGATAAACAAAAGGTCCTTCGCAGTGGCTATCAAAACTTTTACGCACAAAATATTCATGACAAATTTAATTCTAGTATTAATGTTAATATGAAAATAAATATAAAAAATGAAGTCTGTCTCTGTTGTTGTCATTGGGATGTAACAGCGCGGTATGGTAGGCATTTTTTTCATGACGTCGCTATCGCGACGTCATGAAAAATGCCTACCAAGAACCGCGCTGTTACATGCCAATGACAACAACAGAGACAGACTTCATTTTTATAGTGGCTCTGCTGTGCTAAAGAGTATGGCATATGCTATCACAATGTGCAATTTACGTCATAAGAAAAGAGGAAGATAGGTTTTGTATGTAAATAATGATAAGATACTGGGGTAAAAGAAGAGCACATGGTACTCGTTGCCTTTTCGACATTTTTTGACGACTTTAAGTAAAATGGTCCTACCTATAATTAAGCCTGATTTTTACATTTCAAGTTTCACATTGTAGCATCTATTACCTGTCTGGGAGCAGAGAAGCATTATCTTAGTATGGAAAAATTATTTAATGTATATTTGGTGTGGTGAAAGCAATATAGATATGATAGTTTGCTAACAAGCAATAGCAGATGGCACTGAAATGAACTATTTTACGGAGGAAAAGGTGACGTTTAAAGATGTCGTTTCCATGGCAACCAAACACAGGTAACTGAGGACAACAGGGCAAAATTTAATTCTCTAAAATGGGTCTCTGACCGCTATATGATATTGAACAGCAATGGTCTTACTACTGCTATCATCTGCCCAAAATGCCATATTCTAGGACGACAGCACACCGAGATGCTATGACATAAGCCTATGTGTTCCTAATATGACCTTGAAATAGGTCGAGGTTATCCAAGATGCCATACGGTAGAATCTCTGATTAAGAACACCTCCATTTCTATATTAAGACCACAAATTTAGAGTCCGACTTTAGTTTATCCTGGGCCACATCTCTATTACGGCCAAATTTGCAACATACAGTTGGTTTCAATAGTGAATTTCCACTATGTGCTTTGATCCTTCAGCGAGCGGAACATCAATGTTCATGCCCACTGGTCTGAAAATACCCGAGACGTTGCACAAAAGTGATGCTTCTGCGACTTAGAAAATTGGTCAAAGTCACTGAAAATAACACACACAGGCATAGATGTGTCTTTGTAGGCAAACATCAGTGGTAAGCTTGAATGGCTCTTCAGCTACTAAACAAGAAGCTCCCGGCTAAGCATGATCCTTGCTCCTGTGAGCGTGCCACCGCGAAGATCCACTTTCGGTTTAGTTTAACCCTTTCCCCCTTAAACCGGCCAAAACAGGCTGGTGGTCAAATGTCTCCTTCAGCGTTTTCAACTGATTTCAACAGCAATGAAAAACAATTTTACTGAGAAATGAAGATGAGACTTGTCAAGATAATAGGACCCAGGTCAACAGCTTTCCTCGGCATGGGTAGGGCACTTGGTGCCCAACCCATGCCGAGGAAAGCTGTTGACTCAGTCTTAATTCAAGGGGGAAAGGGCTAAAAAGCATCCAATTTTACAACTAAAATTGTTCTCCGAGGATGACTGAACGGCTAAGGTCTTTTTGGCATAGAGCAGGTGGGAACTTTGATGTCACTTGCTGTGGTTCATGACCATATCCAACTAAACACATGCTGCATGGTAGTGGAAACGGACACAAGCCAATTTTGTTCTGGTGGCCTGAAACTTCACATACCAGACTTTCTAACAATGACAAAACCTGATTTGGGATTTTGCTAAAGTTTAGCGTTCTGGCTTCCACCGTAATCGCACATGAACGTAGAGGGCTTCTACACAACACAGTCAATCTTTGTGGAAAACACAGATATTCTGTTTTCTGAGAATTCTTTCTTTCCGCCTGCATTTTGTCCTGAACTCTGTTTGCAGACAATATTAGCTGTAAATTAAAAAAGATGCATGTTCATAGCCCAACTACTGAAATTGATTCACTGATTTGCAAAATATTGACTGCGATCCTGTTCTGTAGCCTAGTTTGCTAGGCAAAACAACAACACTTCCACCATGACGAGGGCACACAGGCAAGGAATTCTACTTTTTCTTCCAAACGAAGGCCAATATCGAAATAGTTTAAGCTCCTGGTATGTTTTGAAAGTCGGTGCATAACTTCTAAATTCATTTCGATTAAGCAGTCACTTTTTATTTGAGAAACACACTTCGCCCACATTAATACATGGATCTTCCTTCCTTTGCGTAAGGCTCATTCCTGTGAGCTGGCAGGCAGCATAAGGTGGCAGTCTGCATGAATATATTGCCACCTGGTGCCATTTTTGCAAAGCACACGGACAGATTTGCTTTCAATGAAAATTTTACTTTTCCAGTTCAGTCCTGTGCGCTTTTTGAGATATCAAGCCAAACGTACATCACTGAATACTTGCCAAATGGACACACAGACACACATAAACACCCATCCTGACTTTCTGCCTCCCCCTTCCCCCTGTAAGGCCAGCATGTAATATTTGGAGCGGCTGACACTGCTGCAGAAAGCTTTTTTTCCCCAATTTTTACCAGCTTCTCACAAATTTTTAGTTTTTCATTTCGTCAGCACGCAACATAATTATGTCCCTCTTTCATTCTCAAGCGCGGCCTTAGTTCAAAAGATTCGTCGCAATATTTACGTTCAGGGCAGCCAGCTGATATCCTGGATTCAGCTTTAGGGCTCGAGTAAAGCTCTCAACAGATTGTTCATAATCTTGCAAAATCATAAGGGAATACCCATACAGTGATAAGCACAAAGCTTTTTTCGACACATCGTTCACATTTTCGCATTCCATTCTGAATTTCTGCATGACGCGAGCAATGTTTTCAGACTCTACGTTTTCATGCCCAGATTCTATTTTGAAACACTTCACTAGCAGATAGCATGCCATAATCACTGACGGTACTTCAATATGGCCTGCAACCGCGATTTCGTTTTGCAAGTTCTCATCCAAAGTTAGAAGATCATATTGATCGTATGTATTGACGGAAGTGACTTCATTATTGATCTCGCATAATATTGATTCTAGCTGAGAAACTGCCATCTTTAGATTTCCTGTGCGGTACAGGAAATTAGCAAAATTTACCCTCCCTGCTGGACAAAAATTTGGCATTGAAGAAGCAGTTTGGAAGTAGGATTCCGCTTTAGATTGAAGTTCATCCTTTTTGCTTTTCTCAGACTGTTTACAGGCTTCAGCAAATAAGTAAAACCCTATATTTCCCAGGATTGTTGCAATATGTACATCATCCGGGTACTTCGACACCACGCACTCGAGGTACTTGATCCTGTCTTCATCCGGAAAGTGTCGCACAAGACTGCCTAGGAATGACACATAACCAGGGGCTGGTTGACCATACTCTTTTAAAATTTTTGGAATTTGTGCAGCTGTTTCGACAGCAAAATCTGTTAGTCTTTGCTTTCCATAGAGTAATGCTAAGTTCAAAAGACCTGGTATGAAAGCATTCATCAATGACTGGGTTTGGTCAGAGGCGCCATCGTTTATATCTTTGAAAACTTTGTCAAAAATATCGTCCATAGGCAATATCGGGCTGAACCCAAACTTGTATAATTTGTGAAAATCGAACAGATATTCAACGGGGTTTTGGCGTATGCGACTTACTTTAAGTGCCAGATCTTTGACAAAATCTTCATGCAGGTGACTAATCATGTTGTTGGATGGAAGAAAATAGTTGGGAATGTTGTGTGTGATCAGGCAGTGAAGAAGCTCGTCCAAGAGAACAAGGAAACAAGAGCCAATGTTATCTTCTCGCCATTGATTTAAAGGAATTTTCTCACAAACTCTCAGCAGGATGTTCTTCAAATGATAAGAAACCAACACTTTCGGGCTCTTTAATTCCATATGATGTATCATTTTAAGTAATATGTAGCATTGTCTTTGTGTGTCGGTCAGGTTTTCTGCAAGAGTTTTTTCACCTTTTGAAAATGAAAAACGCCATTCGATTAAACGGTTCTTACTTTTAGGGTGGGCTGCAGCCACTACGTGACAGCCCCCGGCAACGATTTTCTCACGCAGTTCCAGAGGTGGCCACCCACTTAGCCGATGCCTGTCAATCCACTCCAGAGCCTCGTCTGGCCAATCAGGACACGGCAGTGCAAAGACGAAGTCTGCGTCAGTACTGTAGTTCTTGAGTTTATTCCTTTCTTCAATAGTTACTGCTGGACCATGTAAGGAAAACTCTTTGCCATCTTCGGGACCGGCCGCAATAATTCCTTCCAGCAGATCCTCGGACATTTTACCTGCTAGATAGTAAGCGGAAGTGCCACACTTTGGTACTTTGTACTCTGCTGACCCTAGAGTGGAATCTGCATATCGCAAACGTAAGTACCCAGGGTGGGTATCATGAGATTCTATAAAAAATCGGACTCCCTGTTTCAGCTGTGTTCCTTCACTCGCCACGGGTCGTTGTTTTGCTATCAACATAACGTCAAGATCAAATGATGTCATTTCCAAGGCAGCTCTAAAATCGGAAACGGCCTTAAAGGCAGATCTGATATCCCTAACCGCTGCGAAAGGCGGCAAACTTAGTCCTTCTACTGAACTGCCAGATAACAGAGCTTCCAATTGGTCATCATTAAATTGACGTTGAAATTCTTTTGAAATCCTGTCTTTGTTTCTTTCAATCATAGATTTGGCAATGCAGAACACCGGCATGCACTGACGAAGAAGGAAGGAGAGATGACTTATGGGAAACCTACAAATCCAATCCCATCGTTCACCCTGACGTTTTGAAGATTCGATGTCCGAGCTCGTCTGCGGGACAGTGGCCATGTCTGCCTAAAATTAAAAAGACATATCAAGATCATGAAAAGAATTAAACTTGTATGTATATATATATTTCCATAATTTTGCAATATTACTGTGATACACATCAATCACGTAGTTTTTTCTATCAAACTGATTATGTCCAACAACAACAACAGCAAAGTATATCTGAACGTGAGACTAAAAGAATTGAAAAGTTGTGGCTTGTCTTTTTTCTTTCATTTTTTAAATGCAAGCTTTGGCGCTAGCATTGATGATGATAAAGTACATGCTGAACACCGAATAAAATTCGACATATGAAATGGACTCCTCTGGATTGGGCCACGACCCGCAAACCGGGATTTTGAAGGGAGGTAGAGGTGAGGCTGCTAAAGAGTCAATAAGGAGCTTGAGGTGTGAGAGGGGTATCGTCATCCCGACGGGAGTGCTAGTTCTTAAAAGAATGGTAGCTAAGAAAGTGCACAGTGTTAGCGCGTACACCATACAGCCGTTTTCATGTTTAAACATCCTGCATCGTTTCAACGGTACAGCTTTTGTCTACAGGTTGCTGTAATGAAATGAGAGCTTTAACACCAGTGATACTGCAAGTGACATACACCAAATCTGACTTTTAAATTTGGCAGTGCCATCGATCGTTTGGACGATATTCACAAGTATTGTTGCGTGTTTTCTTTGAGTGACAATATCGGACGAAATATGTGAAATGCAAATACAAATATAAACTAGAAAAGATTATTTGCTGCGTAGCAAATCAGTGTATGTGTCTTCAAAGCTTATTGGTATGATCAGATTCGTACTAGTCCATAGCATAGGAGTAGAAGTTGGAATGACATCTCTATTATGGCTTTGAAGTTATTCAAGATTTAACATTTCCAATGGTGCTACTTAGCGTAATTCAAATTGCTCCGACTTCTGTTTTGGAATCATTACATGCGCAATGGTCAATAACCCCCTTGTAAAAGTTGAAATAACATCTCTATCTATAATAGTTTTGCAGATATTCAAGATTTTAAATTTCGAATACTGCTGATGAGCATAATTTAGATTGCTGTTATTTTTGTTTTAAATTCATTAGATGCGCCATGGCCAATAACCCCCTGGTAGAAGTTGGAATGACATCTGTTATATGTTTTTGAAGATATTTAAAATTTCAAATTTCAAATGCCCATAATTTGCATAATTTTAAACATCTTTATTCCTCTCCATAAAAAGGCAAAGCTCCTTGTATGGAAGTACACTCATGCACAGTTTGGAGTTATTATGTATAATAGTGTCAGCAAAAAGTGTCGGACGAATTCGCTGGTAAAGGAGAAAGAAAGAAATCAACATTTCTAATGGTGGTATGTAGCATAATTTTAATTGCTACCACTTTTGTTTTTAATTCCTTAGGTGCGCAATGGTCAACAGCCCCCTAGTAGAAGTTGGAATGTTATCTCTATCTATTATAGTGTTGAACATATTAAGATTGAAAATTTCGAATACTGCTAATTAGCATAATTTAAATTGCTACAAATTTTGTTTTAGATTCATTACATACGCAAATGTCAACAACCCCCTAGTAGAAGTTGAAATGACATCTTTATCTATAATAGTTTTAATGATATTCAAGATTTAAAGTTTTAAATGCTGCTAATTAGAATAATTTAAATTTCTACAAAGTTTTTTTTAGGATTCATTAAATGCACAATTGACCATAACCATCTGGCATAAGTTGGAAACATCTCTATCTATTATACTTTTGAAGATATGCAAGATTTAAAATTTCAAATGCCCCTAATTTGCATAATTTTAAACACTTCAGTCCTCTACACAAAAGGGTCAAACTCCTTGTATGGAGGTAGAATCATGCCAAGTTTGCAGTTTCTCTGGATAATAGTGTTTGAGAAAAGTGTCGGACAAATTCAGTAGTAAAGAAAGGAAGGAAGAAAGAAGGAAAGAAAGAAAGAAAGAAAGAAAGAAAGAAAGAAAGAAAGAAAGAAAGAAAGAAAGAAAGAAAGAAAGAAAGAAAGAAAGAAAGAAAGAAAGAAAGAAAGAAAGGAAGGAAAAACAGAAAAGTGTGTGTTGACACACACAATTTCAATCTATAAAAATGAACGGGAATGCACTTTACAAATATGGTGAAACCTGTCTATTGTAGACACCTCTGCTACTGGCAAAAAAGTGTCCACACTTGGCAGGTGTCCACAATAGACAGGTTTTTTTAACATGAAAATTGACCTTTCTGCTCTGGACACCTAACTGTCCACATAATATAGGTGTCCGCATAATACTAGAGGTGTTCACAAGGACAGGTATTACAGTATTACTTTATATTGATGGAGTTCGCTGCGGGAGTTTCAACGAAACTTAGACCAAGCATTATTCACATCAGCGCTATACCCTTTTCTCCAGTCTATTTCCCTAAAAACGTGTCTTCAACCTGACAGAACTAATGGATGTGCTGCTTCAATTTCATTTAATTTTATTTAGTTGTTATTTTTGTTCATTCGACCTTAAGATGCAGTCGTTGATATTTTCATACTCATTATGAGTATGTTATTGTATTATATGTACTGCATTTACTCTTTACTGTGACAATCATTTTGTATATCTAACTGTATGAAATTAAATGTACATACATATATTACTGAGATAAAAATTGATTTCGGTTATTAGATCATAGGGCCATGAGGGAGCGGTTATTATATCATAGGGCCAGGAGGGAGCGGTTATTATGTCATAGGACCACCAGGGAAACAAGTTGACAGAATATTTGGTGCTCCAACGTTGAATCAAACATGTACATATCACACAAATATTTTTTATGTAATTATGTTTACAAGATGATTTAATTGCACGTGTGTATCGTTGAACCTGGACGAATGAATAAATCAACCCCCCCCCCGCCCATCCTGACACGCCTGCATTCAGTAAACTTCTCGATATCATTCTCAAGAATGGCAAATCATGGGCACCCTCTTGAGTTAAAATGCAACCCCTTGTCCTGACCCTGTTCAAAATTACTGGTTTGGCATTTAACAAAACCCTGTCAGCACTATCCTGAGCTGCAGACAAGAAAAAGGTCATGAAGAACAGATAATATCATGCACAGTTATAGCTATGCGAAACACCAGAATGATAGTCAAATAGCATATCTAATACCTATGGGTCGGTCTTGAATGATATTTAGTGTTGCAGTGGGAAAACTTTACAATTACCTATACAATGTCTCAGTAGGCCTACATGTGGAACCGCGAACCGACACAAGCTCTTTTTTAAACATGAATGTTGAATAACGGCACAGTGCAGGAAAACATGATAAACTAGAAAAGATTTGCTTTAAAGCAAATCTGTCTCTGTGCCTTCAAAAGTTGTAAATATAGCTAGATGAAAATTTCAAAGGCCTAAATGACCTTAACTTTTGACCTTCAGAGGTTACATGTAAATTACCAAAATATACACTGTTACAATATCTACAATTTAAGCCCAACATGAACCAAATTAGATGAAAATTGACCAAGTTCTGGTCAAATAAACATTTCGAAGAGCCAAATACCCTTCACCTTTGACTTTTCGAGGTTACATGTAAATTACAAAAATGTGAAGTGTTCTAATACCTACAAGTTGAGATAACATAATAAAAACTCAATGAAAATTAACCACGTTATGGTCACATGAAACTATCAAAGGTCCAAAAGACATTGACCTGTCCTTTTTGGAGGTTACATGGTAATTACAAAAATGTGAAGGGATGCAATACCTGCAATTTGAGCCCGACACGACTGATATTGGATGAAAATTGACCGAGTTATGGCTGGATTAAAATTTCAAAGGTCCGAATGACCTTGACTTTTGACCTTTAGAGGTCACATGTAAATTGCAAAAATGTGCAGTATTACAAACCTATAAATTAAAGTTGGATTGGTTAATTGTACCTATAATAGTTTTGCAGATATTCAAGATTTAAAATTTCAAGTGCCCCTGATTTACAGAATTTTCAACATATTTTCTCCTGCTCATTAAAAGGCACAAATTCATGTATAGACCTAAAAAGAAACAACTCAAGGAAAAACAGAATGTCTGTGTTGGCACATAGACATAATAAAAAAAAGGATAGTCTGTTTAACGGTGTCTTCACCAGCGTTTCATTTGTTCCATTACACCAGAAACACAACGGAAGAACAACATCAACTACATTCAGGATTATGATCTGTATCCTAGTTCATATCGGTATCGGACTCTGTAACGTATACTAAATCTGATATCTTGGACTCAGTTAAAACACAAACAAAAACAAAAACAAAAACAAAAAAGCAAAAATACCAAAAACAAAACAAACAAACAAACAAACAAACAAAAAAAAAAAAAAAAAAGACAAAAAGGGAATCTGTCAGGCCGTGGCATGTAGGCTGTAGATTTTTTTACAGCTAACGGCAGATGTTTATATTTTGTATCGTTTTTTTTTTTCAAGTTTCCATTTTAGGGCGATTTTTAAAACACAAGCTGTTTACATTTAGCGGTATTGTTTACAGTTAACGGTCTGATACTTAACGTTAATTGTAAATTTACGTTGCTGGGCGTCCTCGGTCAAACATCAACTTTACCTGTATATATATATATATACACTGCATGGAGAATCGGCAGCTACTTTCGTTTATCATCATCATCATCATCATCATCATCATCATCATCATCATCATCATCATCATCATCATCATCATCATCATCATCATCAATATTGTATTATTTCGGAAAGGTTCTTTATGGAGGGCGGGGAATTGTTACATGATAATGTGTGCATTTTTTATTCATTTATTTTCAGGAAACATTCTGAAAATATATATCAATTGTTTAATCTACTCTGCTGACTCAGTGCCAATGTAAACAGAGTTAATTTCTAGTGGAAAATTCATTCAACAAATTAATAGCTTTACAGCGTGTTTCAAACATTTTATGATCAACAAGACATTTTGATTAAAACATCTGTCTACAAAGATTATAAAATGAAAAACAAAGTGCAGAAGTTTTATTTTTATCATCTTTATGCACCGGTAACTTTTCATTCTAAGACTGTACATATGCAGATATATTTAAATAAGGTGGCCCTTAACTTTCTTGTCAATCAATAATATTGCATATGGAAAAACATATTGAAGGGCAGAAAAGTGCTATATTCGCGTCAAATGTCGATATTAAATTCTGTAATTTCGGCCTGCACAGCCATTCCTTGTACGTCAGAGAATTCAAATGATGTGCCTCGTGAAAACAACACGCAACCTAAAAGAAAGAAAGAAAGATAGAAAGAAAGAAAGAAAGAAAGAAAGAAAGAAAGAAAGAAAGAAAGAAAGAAAGAAAGAAAGAAAGAAAGAAAGAAAGAAAAGGCACGCGAGAGGGTCGAGCCCACAAAAATCCACAGCTGTATTACCATTCCGCCATTCCAACTTAAGTATTGTACTTATCGTTTCAAATATAATATTTGGCAAAAATCCATATTTCCGGGTCCATCTTTGAAATAATTCTTTCACCGACCCTTATGTGTTATTATTTCTGAATACACTGCCTGTCACTAAGACACGATGACAAATTAAAAAAAAAAATCATAAATCACTTTTGTCATTCCCTTGAGCCGTTGTGGATCTGCTCCCCGCTAGTTTTAACGGTCCAGAACTCAAACCATCCTAGTTTATAGACGCAATGCGGAACTGACTGTGTGGAATTTTGATTATGAAAACTTGAGTTCCATTGAAAGTATCAATTGGCACAAACATTTTGCAAGAATGTGCTTAAATGAGCTGGCACATGGGGTTGTTAAGCAGACGCAAGGGGCGAAAATATTTTTTCCCAAAAGCGTATTAAAATACAAGGCCTTTCGGACGATCCTAAATTATGTGTGTTTGAATTTAACATTTCACGGACACGTACATACGTACACACACACACACACACACACACACACACACACACACACACACATATATATATATATATATATATATATATATATATATATATATATATAAACATATATATACATGTAATTCGAACTTAAGATGTCCCAATCCATTTTCAGATATCTTTACTTATGTTAACATCGTTAATTATTCAAAGATATCATCAAATACATATTTTTATGGTAAATGGCCCACAGTTATAGATGGAGATTCTTCCATGTTTGTTTAATTTACAAAACATGCAAGGGATGAATGAAAGTGTCTCCCTCTTCTCTCTCCCTCCCCCCCCCCCCCCACTTCCCCACCCCGGCCACAAAGATACACTGGAACTATATAGGCCAATGTTCAAGTCTCTCTTTGCATCTGTGTATTGGTGTAAATTATGTATATGTATACGTTATGTAAGGCGTGTATTGACATACTGACCTGGCACTAATAACCCGGAAAGCTTAACTCAATAACTGCAATGTCGGAAACAGAATGCTGGGCGACCCAGTTCATGGTTTCCGCGCCATGGGTTAACTTGCACAACCAGACATACAGAAGGAACCGTTGTACCGTAGTTTTCCAGTTCGGTCACCATTGTGCACAGTCCATGAATCGCAGTTGCCACAAGGACTGTGAGCGTGATTTTTCACACCTTTTAGTTTTGCCCAGTTTTGGTGTTCTTTGAGTTGAATATTTCGACAGCCTGTCCTCAGCACTCATGCAATCGTTGCTTGGCAAGCTCAGACCCTATATTCCCATCAATCTTTCTGTTATGTCAGCGGTGTACAAAATTTCCTTATATCAACAATATTTCAGTCGGCACAGACAACGCAACCACACACTGTCAGGTTATTTGGTTCACTTCGACTTTACAGTTGCGCGCATGTGCATACGGAAGTAAACAAAGTCACGTTTCACTGACTCACTGCCGATATCTGAACTTGGGAGCATACCATTCAAAAAGGCATGCAAAGCAGTCAAATATTAGATACATCTGCAAAACTATGACCAAAACTCCTGAGGACATAAGTGTCTATTGTATGCATATGTGCATAGAATAGACACTTGCTTTTTTACCTAGTTGCTTTTTTACAGGTACCTACATTTTCTCGAGAGGTAGATATCAAAGGCACTACAAATTGTCCCAATACAAATAATTGAAAAAAAAGTTAAATAATTTGAGTAGGTGTTTATATAGAGTAAAGGAATGAATCGATTTTATTTAAATAGTTGTAGGCCTATGATGGCACACGGAAAACGAGCACTGCTTTCATTTATAGTCTTATAAAACGGGTGCGGTTAGCTAGTCCGGTTTGTACCTTTCCTTCAGTCGCCACCAGTGGTGTGCATGTTTTGGAGTAATTTTAGTATGTACGTGGTATGTAAAAACTCCAATTTATAAGTGGCTTTATACCCAAGGGGTCCTCCTCTGACAGCTGGCTCAGGGTTCTCGTTATACTGGTGTTACAATTTTATGTGTACGTACAACTGCAGTAATATGGTATCCCTCACTGTTTCCATTATGATCATGCATGTGTTTTCTTTTTCATTTTACCTTTTTCTTAACTCCTAACCTGCGCTCTGTAAGGATAATGTTGTATATAATTTTATGTTCGGAATGAGCGGGGCTAGAACTTGCAACCTTTGGCACCAGCCGTCCAGCTGAAATGGGAAACACACATATTCACTTGACCAAATCCTCATTCTTAAAAAGAATGGTTCAATGGAGGTAGTTATGCGCGAGTGCCATATCAACACAGTTATGGAGTATATTTACTGAGTCGGCATTTATTTCCAGAATCGGGGACTTAAATCCACCAGCATTAAGGAAATGCCGAATATATATATATTTTATGTTTGGAACCAGCGGGACTCGAACCTGCAACCTTTGGCACCAGTCGCCTAACTGAAATGAGAATCTGTATTTATACGAAGAAAAGAATTTGCATTAGCCTTTGGCTAGTTTACTAATCCTCTGTAAAAAAAAAAATAAAGAATATTAACCGAGCCTTATGAAACCACAAATTTCCATTTCCGTCAGCCCATGTGCCTAATACTGGTCATATACAACATGTATTCGAAAACTCCAATAACTTGTTAATATGGTTCAAGTGGTTTCCCTTATGCCCCGGTAAATTAAGGCTACTATCCCCTTTTGGGCTAAATAAAGTGAAAAGTATTTATTTAAACCTAGGAAAAGAGTACATTTTTGGAAAGGTAATGATCAATAGTTTGCAAGAAAATTGGAATTGTAACCACTTGATTTTAATTGATCTATAAACAACAATTTCTTTTATCAGAAGGCACAGTATGGCATGAATAAACAAAAGTGTAAATAACTCCTAATGGTTTTATCATACTGCAAACTGTTTTCAGATAATTACTGGCCATATTTGTGACTGAAAACAGTCCCATAGAATTGTTGTATCCGTGTTCGTTTTTAATTTACAGTGCTTAAAAGTTGCTGCTTTTGTACATTCTGGGCTTGTGAGATTAAGCCTTTCACAATTTTAAAACCAACATCAATAAAGAAAATCTATGCGACGCATTTTTAGCCATTTGTGTTGGGAGTAATTAAGTGATAACAAATTACAATTTCGTTGAATCAGTAACAAGTCAGTTCTACATTTGTATATCCATGTCAAATCACATTTTTAGATCAAAGAAAAGGATGTTTACACAACAAATATGCAAAGGATCATAATTTTATCATATTTAGAATCTGTTGATAATGGCCTTTCCAGAAATATATACTTTGCGTAGATTTATATGAATACTATTCACTTTACTTAGCCCAAAAGGGGACAGTAACCTTAGTTTACCGGGGCAGAGTAGAACCTGACTCTGGTAACCACAATTAAACTGTTCATTTTTATCAACTTCTTGGACACGTTTCATGGATATATTAAAACTGTTTAGCCTATAGATGCTCACAAACACCAGCAAATTTCTTAATAAATTAAATTGTCGTCGGTATCAATTCTTCACAAAACTTTGTTTTACCTCTGTACATTTTTATGTTAAGTGGGTTAGGTTTGCACTAAAAAGCGTGCGAGGAACACATTTCAATGAGCATGCTATGCTGAGATCACTAATCTGTGAAGAAATATAACACAGCTGCCTATTTACTCATCTTATAACTTAACTAGGGTACTAGAAGTTTTTATATGGTCCTTGCTTTTAACTGCGTGATCCAAGTAAAGACATGTTAATGTTCGGTGAACCGGTTGGCGGAGAACAACACTACTTAACGGGGGCCGACATGTCTTAAATAGCAGCCCTCTGCCGAACGTCAGTGCTTTGCTCTCCGGCAAAAAAGTTGTTGAGGGGACTGGTCGCTCCGTCTCGGGTCAATTGTTTAAATTCCACGTGAAACGCTCGGAATTGTACCGTGGCGATTAATAATTTCAGATCGCTAATGTGCACATTTTCACCACAAAAAACGTTAACTTTTGCACCTACCCTAACAAAAGTTATAAAAATAAAGTATATCTTCCGCTAAACTCTTTTGGCATGCATCATCATCATCATCATCATCATCATCATCATCATCATCATCATCATCATCATCATCATCATCATCATCATCATCATCATCATCATCATCATCATCATCATTGAGCCCATTATTATATGAAAATGACATTTTCTGCAAGCCACCAATAACTGTCATATTCATTCTTACAATACATTTTTGGAAGAACTTCATAGTCGGAATTGAAACTGAATGCAAAGTGACGACAAGGAGACTGAATTCAGTATAAAGATGACTTTGACACACCATGTCAGGCCCAAATGCAGAATACCTTCACATATACCTATACTTAGATACATTAAATAATAACACATGCGGAAGACCAGTCAAAATTATGCACGTAGAGTAGTTAATGCACCACAGTATAAACCAGTCAAATACAAATATTTCAAAATTCGTTTGATGCAAATTAAGACTATGCGAGCATAAAATCTCAGTTTGAAAAGCACAATTATCAACGTTAGCGTAGTTTTCAACATTGAGAGAGATTTTTGGGAAGCTGAAATTGTAATAACGTCCATGCAGGTTTCGAAATAAATAAATGGAAACTTAATGTTGTTGTAAGAGTGTAATCTGATATTACTCTTACCAAGGGAACAGATGTTTGTGAGTGTGAACTTCTGAAAAAGGAAAAAAAACAAACAAACAAAAAAACAAAACAAACCCCCAGAAATATGCAAGGAAATTTACAACTTATGTGAACTAAAACTTAAGAGCACAATATATTTTGTTGGTTCTAAATGTAACATCCCATACAATTTTAACAAAACCAGAGTCATTCTCTGAGGTTTTATATCATTTCATTTTCATGTGATCTAAATTGACGAGGTATGTTTCACAAGCATTATATGAGAGTTTGTCAACAAAAGATCTTCTGTTTGTCAAATCATACACAGAGCTTTCAGGGTTAACTGTGTGTGCAAAAACATGACCCAAATATAATCATTTTAACACTTTCCGTGCCAACTGCAACTAAAGTCGAACTATCTATGACCTTTTTTTTTATTATGAAATGGATATACTATATTAATAGTTTTTGTAAAAAACATTTTATTAAAATACCAGCTTGCCTATATTCCCATAGCGTATAATAGTCCAGGTCAACAGTTTCCCTAGGCGCGCTTTGGGCGCAAAGCGCCCCGAGGAAAGCTTTTGACTCAGCCTCAAACTTGGCACTGAAAGAGCTATTTAGCATGACCAGGGAAGTAAGTTTAATATATTCTTCAGAGCTCAACGTTCCTTCAATGTGACATGCAGTGCCCAACATTGGGCTCACTCACAGTTTTGTTTTTGTTTTTTGTTTTTTTTTTTCCGCTTTGTTTTTGTTTTTTTGTTTTTTTGTTTTTTTTTCTGTTTTTTTTTTGTTTTTGTTTTTTTTTTGTTTTTTGTTTTGTTTTTTTGTATTTTTTTGTTGATAGATAAACTAAGCCTGTAATTATTAAGTCACAAACAATGTACTTGCACTAGCTTGACAGAACCATAACCTGCATCCAGTGAAGTATTCTGGGACACAAATACATGCACATAAATATACCCTGAAATACTGTATGTTCGCGAAAATGGAAAACAACCTTCATTGTTAAACAGTGGTTGATTTGCAGCAAGCATGAAGATATTTCAATTAGATTAAAACATTTGTGATGTCAATCCCTCAGGTGATTTGTAACACACCTTAACCGAGTTCATTTCTTTGATGGCATGTCACTGTGTGAGCAAAGGTGGAATATACTCATTCAAACTTGTGTAAAATATGAAAAAGAAAATCCTGGAACAAGATTGTCGCAAAACTTTCTTGAGGAAGCCAGTTTCAGGTTCGTAGAATAGCTTTTCTAAATAGGGATTTATATGCATATATGAGCGGTTTCCCATTGTCATATCAAATAAGAAAAAATTGTTCTGTACTGAATAATTGTCAAAGCTACATTAAATACCGAATATAAAGACTACCCAATATAATTTAAGCTACATGCGGCCTACCGTATTTTTGATACTAAAAATTCACCACAAGAATGTCATGCGGCGATAGCGTTGCAGTCATGTTATTGTAGTATCGATCATCAATTTGGACTAACATATCACAGGACTGGATTGACAAGGACCCTGTTTTGCATAATTGGCAGTGTTACCCTTAACGTAGAATTCTTCGTCATATAAGCAAGTCAAAGGATAACCTGTAAAGAAAATAAAATTATATCTGACACAGCGGTAAAATTTCCACCAAAACATGTAAAAATGCGATCAGATCGATGATTTTAGGTTTTTAGTGCACATCGGTGGGTCGGTGCCTTTGATCTTGGGGTTGGTTAACTGCTTTATATTGCACAGCTATCTGTGCGCTATCAGCACGTGACACCCCACCAATGTGCGGGTGAGTTCCCAGTCACTTCACCTTTGACAGGATTTCTCCGTTTCTTTACATACCAGCAAACTGCAACTCAGCAGTCATTCAAAAACTCTTTTCTACAGGTATATAACACTGATCACCCATTCAAATATACATATATCCATAGTAACAAGCCTACAATTGTCGCAAATGTACCACAAAAAACATTTCGGGCCAAAAGTCCAACATCCCAGCTCAAAATTCACACGGGTGTCCCATGGTCAGTTTTCACGATGTGTTAAAATGACACAGGATAAAAACACGAGTGGATCACAGAATACAGTGTGTTTGACAATTGAGGACAGTTGTTACAGGGCTAAAGCTACGGAACCAAGCCTGTCACCAACTTTTCCTGAAGGGGGTTCGGATTTTTAGTATATTGACATTGCGAGGGAGCGGAAGCGACCGAGCATGGGGGGGGGGGGGGTGTCACCACCAAGATTTATATATTTTTGGAAAATAACAACCCCAGATAGATCTAACTTGTGATTTTAAACGTTTGTAACACATTGGACAACAAACAATAAAACTTTCTGGATAAGAGAAACTACATTTTTCAAGTGACATTTATAAACACGACAAGATGAGATTTCATGTATCATGACAATCGACCATACTGAACAAAAAATATACTTCTGTTCCATGTAGTCATCTGTAGATCCAGACAATTCTAAAAATACTAACTTCTATAAGATTTTCTGAACAGTAAATATTTTGTGAAGCATCGAAACAGAGACCTTTTTGGTGACTGAGCGTTCCATCGACCACCTAAAGCTAGCGTCTATTGCATGAATATCTTAAAATAAATATATTCATCTAGCAACTGTCTAATTCCAGTTGGATATGGTATTGCTTCAGGGACAAAAAATTTGACCCAAACACTCGCCAGAACACACTGTTTTGGTTGTAAATTTCCCAAAGGCTCCTACCTTGGGAGGTGTGAAGCCCCCTTCCCACCCAAACCCCATCCTCGCTCTGTCGCGTCCGCTCCCTCGCAATGTTAAGATCTTTCAAATCCGAAAAAAACCTCACAGGAAAAGCTGGTGAACGGGCCTGCATCAAAAACAACGTTGTTTTTATGTTGTCCTGACTCTCAGTGTTACGATGTGCTACACTTTCCATTGGTATTGATGGGAAAAGTATGCCTAATTAATGTGAGACCATTGCCGTGACAAAGGCATGATCCATGCGTAGCATACTTATACATGTATATTCATTCCATAATAGCACAAACACCTCATGACAGAGGTGTCACAAATTTTAGCACGTATAGACATTTCTAGGCGCAAACACTAAAATAACTACAAAAAACACATGGTATTCCATTTTATTAAGGCACCACACTTGAAATAACTATTTTAATAAAAATCACACATAAACAAACCCTAATTCGTTAAAATGTTCTCAGGCCTAAAATGATCAGCATCCAGAGTCCAAATAGCATGGTTAATCAAATCTAAAAGTACCATAAGCGTGCAACTACAGGCATTATATTATGCTATGCTGTAGAATTGAATGTTTTTGGATAATCGTTTGACTTATCAATCATGTCAAAGTGGATAGAAATTTTAGGTACACTGGTAAAAACATGCAGCACAGTGCTTAACAAGCACACCGCAATTGCAAAAGATTTCGAATTATTAGTTCGTTCTGAAGGGAAGATGTATAAAATCTGTGTACAGGTCGGTTGATTAGCCACCACATGAACAAGAAGACAACTGAATTCCAAGTCCAGCAACAGTGAAATTCTAATCAGCATGATCATGCAAGTTACATATATATCTTGACATGATTTAGGAAATCAGCATTTAGTTGCAATACACTGGTCAGTAGGCTGACTGGAATGGACGTCTGATTCGTCTTACTTGATAAATTTACTTTCAACATAAACATGTTGCATGGCGACGATCAAAATCCAACGCAACCACGTATTTTTTCTAAGAGTCTACCATGACAGTGAAAGCAGGCAACTACAAGTCAGTTATGTTCAATTAAGACAGGCAAATGTAAAAAAACCTTCATGCATTAACCCTTTCCCCCTCAAACCGGCCAAAACCGGCTGGTGGTCAAATGTCGTCTGCTTCAGTGTTTTCAATTAATTTCAACAGTTATGAAAAACAATTTGACTGAGAAATGTACATGAGACTTATCAAGATCACATGCCCCAGGTCAACAGCTATCCTTGGCATGGGTTGGGCACTTTGTGCCCAACCCATGCCAAGGATAGCTGTTGACTCAGTCTAAATTAAGGGGGGAAAGGGTTAACTCCTTCAGTGCCAAATTTTGGAGTGAGTCAACAGCCTTTCTCTCTAGAACTTTAGGCATGCTGCTACTTGGATGGAACGTATTTTTACGTGAAATATTTTGACTTAAGTAGAACGGGTTTAGTCATGCTTAGCACTGAAAGAGATTGACTAGGGTTGTTTGGTGGAAATAACCACAGTCCATCTCTACTATTGTCAGCTCATCCATAAGATGGGTGTGATAAAACTGCATAATACAATTCAACTTATCAATCAGATCAGCGGTAAGTGAAACGTCCCAGGCAAAACTGTATTCATCAAAACAGGAAGCTACAGTCATTAGATGGATATGAGATGAAAAGGCAAGTAATACCATTCACAGCACATGAAGGTACTTACTGCAAATGATGCAAAGGTGCAAAAGGTTTCACCAGCCCCGAACGCTTGCAAAACACAAAATAGTTCCATTGAAAGAGAAACGACCAAGTAGATCCTCAATAATATATATGAGACAAAACCAAATTCCAGATAAACTGTGCAAGATGGAGTATTCTATTCAAAACAGTAAGCCATGTCAGTGTTCTGTAAAAGAAGGAGCGTTGACCAACAAATATCTAATTTAAATTAATGGCAGGATCTACTGCCTAACTTGTTACAGGTAAAAAACTACGTGGTAGTAGTTTTTACGCAGTGTTGCAGAATTTCATTCCCCCCAATTTGAAAGCTATCTAGATTCTTTTACTAAAAACCTTAAGTTAACTTAGGCTCATGATAATTTATTGTCCAAAACGTACGAGTGAGTCCAGGTTTGGAGCCCAGTAATTCAATTCTAATTAAAATCTCCCGGGATAAACAAACACTGTACAAAGCTCACACAACATTATCTTCTGTATCAACTGTGGAACAATATTTTATTAATATGCCTAGGGCAATCAATATGTTACTTCTGCAGAACGTGACCATATTTGCATTTTCTTCTAAGAATCATTTTTTTAAAAATTTAGATTATTGAAAATCAGTGCTGTACAAACTTTATAAAAAAATTATTTTCTTAGAAAAATTCCTAACGTAAGCACAATCTCTTCCAAAGGTGACCAGTCTTAGGACATAGACTTCATAAAAAATTCTTGATAGATTGTGAAAATTGATTTTATCTAAAACTAAATTTAGCAACATTTATACAGATTTCAAAATTTAAAAAATATGACACCGACATAGTGTTGCAAAGTTAACTTACTTTTAATCGAGCAAAAGTCTGTGTTTCTTATATATCTTCACTGATATCATTTTTTTGGCGCCCACATAGACTGATATGTATCCCTTTTCTTTGTGAAGTCATAAAAAACTGTACAAGCAAAAAGTGTAATATTTTATTCTGTGTATGTGGCTACATGTCACCCGTACGGTAAGGTTTCCCTAAAATATATCCGTTATGCACTTTGAACTGTTGCAGCTGCCAAAGCATACCTTCTACTCTTGTAACTGTATGTGTATATGAACTGGAAATACTGGCAGTAACAAGACGAACATCATTTTTAAAGACTGGGATATTGTATACTCCCAGAAAGTTTAAAGTTCCATTGACTGGAGAAATAGAGACAGATAAAATGTAGAAATAGAGACAGATAAAAGTAAAGAAAAAACACACAATCATAAAACTTATTTAAAGCAGAAAAAACAAAAAAGCAAAAAAAAAAAAGTTATTAAAAAATTTAACATGGTATGATACAATAAAAAAAATAAAAAAAAACAAACAATCAAACAAAGAAACAAAAACAAAAAAAATTATATCACAGCGACTGCCTTTGAGAAAAAATATGGTCCAGGATTACCCGAAAATGTTGGTCGGAAATACCATAATACATGGCTCAGTGGTTTTATAGAAACAAAGCATTAATAAAAGTTTTCCGAACAGTTACCAGGCACAAAACCTGTAAAAATACTGAAGTATAATCAATGGAGCAAACGTGATAGAAAGCCATCAAGGTGCATTTTTATCCAGTTTGATCAGTCTCTAATTATCTATTGTGGACAAAACTACGTTATGCATGCGTTAACGATGCTTTTATTATATTCGGCATTATAATATGCGCTTTTATTGATCACTAGGAATTTAGAGAAATTCTTTAATAGTATAGAAAGCACCGTAATGCCACCTGGTAGACTCTTTGAGAGAGACTTACTTAGTAGTATGAAAACAAAACGTGTCAATAACGCAGAACTAAATTCAGTCGAAGTCGCACACCGTACAAACCTTGACAAGTCCATCAACATGAACATCACCACATATAATAGCAAGACTTGAATATTCAACAAGCAATACATTATTTATTGAATATCTAAAGACGACAAAGGTCACACTGGAACGTCCAATTATAACTGTCATGAAAAATAGAAGTGGAAAACAGATTTCAAAAATGCCAGAGAAAATTACAGCAAACAAGAACGATCGTTGATCCAAACTTGTCAGCCATCAAACAAGCAAAGTCGGAATTTGGAAGTCAAATGTAGATATACCTACAGCTTAGTGTCATTGTTCTGTCAGTGAATGAATATGAAATGCAGTATGAAGAAAATATCTCGCTTTTGACTTAGGACGGGCTCCAACAAAAGTTAGTATGTAGTGCAAATCGATTTGATGCTATTAACTCTCAACTGTACGAAATATCTGGCTTCATACACGTATTGTATAAAATGTCTGGTACAATTGTTAGGTTTACATAATTAGTACATTATTCATGTAACACCTTATTACCTAATATCATAAAATGCAATTTTATTTTACCCATAAACTTAAAAAAAAAACCAATCGCTTTAATTTCACTTTTAAATATCCCTGTTTCACAAGAGTCCCAGGTACTAGTCCACACGCTTGCAAAGTCAATTGACCCAAACATATAGACACAGATTTTTATGTAGTTTTAAAAGTGAGCAAATGTTTGGCAAATGGGCACGTACATCACACAACTTAAGCCAAAGAAAGATACAGGTTGTTATGTTTGTTTTAAGTAATATTCAATCATTGGTTCACTTTTCCATATGTGGGAGAAGTCGAGTTGGTCAAGGTTCAGTCTCATCAAGTCCGGAGAGCATCCCCCCGAAGTGTGTAAACAACTTTGATGGGGACACTAAGTAAAATTGCAGTGTCACAAGTTGAACAAAATAAGACCATGATTGTCCAAATTATCCGTGTATCATTATGAAGCCACTAGCAAAAGAAGACTAGAAAGGTTTTAAAACTTCTCCCGAAAATGAACATATAAAATCCAAAGTTAACTGGAGATATGTTGAATGAGCTTGACAGGTAGATATAATCAAGGAGTACCTCCACTTAGTTTGAAATGTGATCCTGCCAATGATTTATGAAAAGTCGAAAATATGAATTTGTTTTACATAATAAATGAAGACCAATATAAAGAGGAATGAGCACCTTGTAAAGCTTAGATGACAGTCATCTCAGTTACAAATGACACACGGAGTCACAAACATCACAGAATTGAAGCTAATAAACGTCCGTGAACAGGTAAATGAAGTTTGCGTTTTATTGATTTATAACAAAGGTTTGAACTAAAATTAATTTTAGACAAAGTATTGATCGTGCAATGTAAAGAGATGTCTTAGAATTTCAGTAGTAATGCCTCTTACAAAACGTTTCATCAGATTCATCGTTACTATGATGTGTATAAAGTGACATGAAACTCTGATGTCTGCCTCCTTGATGACCTGAGGCCACATGACCCCATGACCTTTATAAAAATAATCACTGACTCATATTCGTCACATGCCAAGTTTCTGAAGCTATTTCGATAACCTTCAAGTTCCGAAGCTCTAGAGGGAAAATTTTCTTGAAGAGGTTGATGCTGCTCACAGTCGCACAATACATAGATCCCTTTATACAAAAAGTGAGACAAAGAAAACTATCATTACTGAACAAACGTAATATGAAAAATATATCGCTATTGCTGGTTTCTATAATATACAGCTTCTGTGACCTCAAACATCTGACGAAACCTCATATGTAGAGAAGGCTGAAACAAAGATGGAATTTTATACTGATGAAAAGATGTGAGCTATGGTTTGATTCGTAATTAACATATTAAGTGCTTGTCTGCATATTTATACACGTTCACATAGATAGCAACTAATGCTCTCTCAGCAAGACATTCAGCAGTTTCTGTTTTCTTGGTGAATTCCACTCCTCCCTACACATAGTTCAATTTACTTTGATAGCGACTTGAGGAGAACAGTGGCAGGTATCTTGAACTGCAGAATGCTATGTTGAAACTATTGTGAAAAACTTTGTCGAATGACTGCGATCTTAAATCTGTACTTAATTGGTTGCCGCCCACTTCGTCTGAATACACCTGTTGATATGTTCCGCTTAGAATCACAAAATGATGGTATGTCATATTAATAGCAACTCTATTTTACTAGATTTATACTAATGTGCTGGGTATATAGCTTAGTAAGTCGCCTAAGTTTTGGAATCAGTTTTTGAGGTCATGAAAGAGAAAATCCAGTTGCAGCATTTTTTATATGTTGCCAAATGAACCACTATAGCCTTGACCAAGTTTAGTGCTCCTAACTTCATTTGAAGAATTTGCACTGTCTTTGTAGCTTATGTTATGAACTATCCTCGCAATCATTTCATTTTGAGCAGCAAGGTTGTATCTTGGGTTCAGTTTGAAAGCCTGTGCGAAACTTTCAGAAGCCTTTTCATATTCATATATAGCCATGAGAGAATGTCCATGTAAGGCGAAACACAAAGCTCTGCTCGAAAGATCATCGATGTTTTCACATGCCTTTCTGAATTCATCCACTGTATGAGCCATTTTTTCAGACTCCATGAATCTATTCTTACAATCTTGTTTCACGCATATGACAAGAAGGTAATATGCCATGATAACTGTTGGAATTTCACTTTGACCAGTAGCTGTAATTTCTGCTTGCATATTGTCCTCCAATGTCACAAGCTCACTTCGAGCATATTCATTATATGACGTCACACCATGACTTACTTCATGTATCACGCGATTGACATGTGGCATGGCGGACCTAATGTTACCAGTGCTACACAGGAAGTTGGCAAAATCTATTCTTTGGGCAGGAGATAAATTTGGCATTGCCGAAGCGCGTTGGAAATATAACTGTGCTTTTGTTTTGAGCTCTTCCTGTCTGGTAATATCAGGCTCTTTGCAAGCTTTGAGAAACATATAGCATCCCAAGTTGGAGAGGACTGTTGTAATGTGATCGTCATCTGCATACTTTGAGATCACACATTCCAGATAATTAATTCTTTGTCTGACTGGAATGACTTGTACAAGACTAGCAAGGAAAGGTACCATATTTGGGACTGGTAGGCCATACATTTTCCTCAGTCTGGGTATTTGTGCAGCAGTTTCCACAGCATCTTCCATGCGTCTTTCTCCTGCATGCACTAATGCTAGGTCCCAAAGGCTTGGTATGAATGCATTCAGCACAGACTCAACCAGATCTGAAGCTCCATTATCAACATCTTCAAAAACATCTTCAAAGGTATCATCCATGGAGACAAGAAGAGGACTGAAAGGGAATTTACATATGTCTTGAAACGCAAAGAGATATTTGATAGGGTTGTGTCGTATGCGGCTTACTTCAATTGCAAGATTTCGCACAAAATCAGCAGGTACATGGTCAATCATATTGTTTGATGGAAGAAAATAACTCGGAATATTATGGTTGATCAGACAATGAAGCAGCTCGTCTAAGAGAACAAGAAAGCAAGAACCAATGTTGTCTTCGTGCCATTGCTGTAGAGGAATTTGCTCACAAACTGTCAGCAGGATGTTCTTCAAATGGTATGACACCAATACGTTTGGAATCTTTAATGCAAAATGGTGTACCATCTTCAAAAGTCTATAACATTGTTTTTGGGTTTTTGTCAAGGTTTTCGCCAGTGTTCTTTCACCCTTTGAGAACGACATTCGCCACTCTATTAGTCTATTATTGCTTGTTGGATGTGCTGCAGCAACAACATGGCAACCATCTGCAATAATTTTGTCACATATATCATTGGATGGCCATCCACTTGGACGGTATCTATTAATCCATTCATTGGCTGCTATAGGCCAAACAGGGCATGGAAGAGCAAAGACATAGTCTTCGTCTGTGTTCGATGTTTTCACCTTGTCAGTTTCCTCCACTGTTAGAGCTGGACCATGTACAGAGAGTTCCTTTGAATCATTGCGGCCCTGATCCCTAATCATTGCTAGCAAATCCTCGGCCATCTTGCCAGCTAAGTAGGAATGTATTGTGCCCGGTTTTGCTACTCTATACGTGTCCATACCCACTGCAGACTCAGCAAATCGAAGGCGCAAATACCCAGGATGTACATCATTATATTCAATGTAAAAACGAACCTTATGTTTCACTGTTGCACCCTCATCGGCTACAGTGAGATGTCTCACCACCAACATAACGTCAATATCATAAGTTTTCAGAAATTTGCCGCAACTGAGCTCCCGAATATCCCCAAATGCTGGCAGATTCAGCCCTTCGACTGAGCTACCAGACTTAAAAGTTTCAAATTTGTCATCATTTGAATCATGTTTAGCTCCTTCATTTTCTTCATCTGTTACGTCGGGAACGTGACGCACAGGCATGCACTGGCCCAGGAGAAATGATAAATGTGTCAGAGGAAGGCTACATAGCCAATCCCATTTTGATGTCCATCTTTTTAGAAAATCACCTTGTACCTTTTCCCTTGGAAGTATCGCCATGTTGTGCTACAATATATTAAAAAGGAATATGTTATTGGTGATTATATTAAATTTAGGTGGGCACAACATTAAGATGCTGTTTTATCATTATTAATTCTTGTTGACCCACACACTACAAGAAAAATGCTCTTCTGAAATATTATAATGATTCCAGATCTCAGAAATACCCATCAAAGGGTGTGTTTACCAAGCTTCGTACTGATTTAGTGACAAAGTAATACATGAGAACATCAAAACTAAGTACAAGAAGAATGAAAATATATCTCTGGTTTTGATTACCGCAGAAATCAAAGAACTTCTAATCACCGTTTGAACACATGACATCACCATTCACGTAACTCTACCTCTATTATGCATTACTTCCGAGCATGTGCAGTGCATGTGCACTTACATTCACGTAAGTCTACCTCTATTATGCATTGCTTCTGAGCATGTGCACTGCAACATGGGAACCTAGCTCAGGGGTATAAGAAACCTACAGTAAGAAAGGCATATATGGCCCAAGTAATAGCTGTCCGCAGGAAATTCATCAAATTTTATGGGTACTTTAAGCAAACAAAATTTTCACATTTGACGAAGTTTTATCAGTATTCACTTACCAAAATGTGTATTTTATAGAACTAGGCAGCCCCAGGGAAAGTTGGTCTAGGGTGAGGGCAGCTGTCCCCTGGCCCCTGCCCTAGTTTGGCCAATGTGTTGCCTAGGACTTAACACACCTCTGCTCGTGCTTAGAGTAGTGCTTTATGGAGGCAGACTTTCGTGAATGATACTTATATACTTACTGTTGTTTCATTCTGCAAAAATATTTCTGATGAGAAAGCTTTAAATGTTGTCATCCAGCCGTGTGTAAAGTGAACAAATATATTTATTGGATATACCAAACAAATGATTATTCTGTGAGCCGAGTATTATTATCATTATGAATTGTATCATCTAACGCGTGAACCATAGCATATTACTGCATTTTGTCCTAGAGGTTATGACATGAAAAATCGTTATGACGGATGTCATAATTGTTATTTGAAAAATGCATGTAGCCCAGCCTTTGTAAAAATACGGTCATTTCCCGACTATATATGTGATGGGGTATCCAAAATAAGTACACGAGTTGTATGAATATAACCATGCAAGAAACTGTAATTATGTAGAGTTGCCACAGCATAGTGAATACGTTTATTGATACATGTGCCATTTGACGTTTTCTGTTAATAACCCTGCTTGGTGATGTGCATCCAAACTGCTGACTTAAAGCTCAGTCACGCCAATATTTTTAGTCTTTCAGATGACAAACTTTCTTGTATTAAAGCTTCATTCGCACAACCAATCGACAAAATCACAATATCTGAAACTTTTGGAGGATCTGGCCAAAATAGTTGTAATTTGAACTTGCTTGGCTT
Source organism: Hermodice carunculata (assembly GCA_964020975.1). Taxonomy (NCBI): domain Eukaryota; kingdom Metazoa; phylum Annelida; class Polychaeta; order Eunicida; family Amphinomidae; genus Hermodice; species Hermodice carunculata. Next base: position 17,153,464 of record OZ026627.1, read on the forward strand.
TTATCCAATATTGCGACGTAATCGTAGGAGTGGCCCAGGTAGCGATGTGGCCATGTATGTTTTTCACGCTCTGCTTGCCAATAGGCGTACCGACCTTGAAACTCCTGGTCTTAAAATAGTGTGAGTAGTGGTCCGATTGCACAATGGTAAATTTCTATTAGCTGTGGTTTAAAGACCACCAAACTAATTTGTGTTTTTCTCGGACGATTAGCGATTAAATTCAGGTCTTGTTTATAACTCAAATATTACTTGTACAATTATAACATGTTAAATGAATTCTGATACCAAACAATACCATACTAAAAAGCTCATCAATTTTGGACTTCATAATAATCTGAAAATTCACATTTCGGAGCCAACAAAAATAACGGAGCAAACTTCAATCTGTCTAGATCAGATAATAAGTAATATGCACCAGTTTGTTAAAATTATGAGTGTGCTGCCACCTTTCGCACATAACGATCACTGCACGATAGCTGCAAACTTGTCATTTAGAGTTAAAAAGATGTCTGTTTTGGTTGATCTATTTGCAGATTTTGATGTTTTCCGTGGAAATTTAAGCAACGTTGACTGGGACGCCTTTTTACCAAAATAATCTTTATTCATCAATTTTACAGTAATTGGTTGTTCATTTGTCCATACATCCCCAGAAATAGTGAAATACCAAGAATTACAGATTCCTCAGTCTGTTTTAAATGTGTAACCACTTTCAGTTAAACCCATGCATTTTGTTTTTGCTCATTATGATTATTTTCAACACATTTATCTTTCTTTTGAATATCTTCAGAAAAGGAGTACAGGTTAGATTGTAATTTTCTCTGTGAATTTGGCCATGGAGGACATATTTTGCTAATAAAGTACAATAATTTAGAGTGGGTTGGAATGGAGAAGTGGTGTACACAAAAGGTACATTTTCTTCATTTACCTCAACCTGAATATTGAAAATAGCAAACCACCATTCCTTACAGTTTGCTAATAATATTGAGAGCTATCACAATCATAGAATCTATGTTCAATGGTGTCAATGTTGTCACATCTATTGCATTTGTTGGACCTTTTAATTTTCCTGCAACAGAGCCTTTTATCAGTAGTAATTATTCTATGTATAATTTTAAATTGAAAATTTTGTGGTTTAGTTTCCATGTAACATTTAAAAGGCACCTTGAATATTTCATTCCTTTTTTCATCTGCGATTTCAATGTTGGTATTCCATTTCTGCACTGCTGTTGGAATGGCATTATATTTGTTTTGAAATTCCCAGTAAAAACAATTTACTGCTTATAAATTTAACTGGTATCAATCTACCTTCAATACACAATTTGAACTGGTCTGTTGATACATGCTTTATGTCTCGGTCTTTTCCAGGTACACGGTAGTGCATCGATGATGCCAAAATACAGAAGAATATTAATATTCATATTAAACTTTTGTTGAAAGTTATCAAAAGACTAAAGTTCCCCTTGTTCATCAATTACGTCTTGCACAAACACTACACCTTTTTTATAACAAACTTTTAGAAGACCGATTTGCCATTCACCTTAATAAAGTCATCATACCATATAGATTCTCTCAATATGTCATTCACTGTCTTTGGTGGAAACAACCATTTAAACCTGTGCCACTCGTATAGCAGCTCGATATAAAACTGTGGTACATTTTTATCTTTGTCGTCACTGGCACTTGCTTTAAGTAAATCAGCAAGATCAATTTTACAAAAAAAAAGCTACCGCTTACTTTTTGCACTTTGAGCTGTCATGTGCCAATAATCGTTTAACCCATGCCAGTATCAGAGAGCTGCATTGCTCTTCAAAATTAATTACTCTGGTACATCACTTTATTTCTAACTTTAGGTGTCTTTTAAACCATATCAATTCGTTTATTAATTCTTGGATTTTTCTCTTTAACTTTTCTAGAACTGGAGATGCAACAATTGTCTGGGACGCCTGCTCAATACTGATAATCTGAATATAGCTTGTCGTTTGTGGACTGAATCTTTTTTAAATGTTGCTCGGAATTCGATTCCCACCAAGACAGCGACAATAAGACAAAATGATGCTCCGTGGTACACCTCTAAGTCATGCGCACAAAAACGTAGGGTCGATAGGATTCACAAAAAAGCAAAGGCTTCTTATTAAAACCCCCATATATGGAGGTGCTTGAGATTTGCGTAATACATACATTGACGATTTACGTTCAACAGAAGAGATGTATCAAAAAAAAAAAAAAAACAAACAAACCAAAACAATGCAGTGCAGTAAATGAAGGAAAATTTAAGAGCAAAGGTCTGTGGAAAATGGTAAAATTTTTCATGTCTGGTGACTCAAATTTTTTAACCCTTGCTTCATTGTTTAATAATTCGATTATTTCCAATAATGCGGCTAAAGCAAATGTCCTCAGTGAGTATTTCTTGCAACACTGCCGAGTTGACGCAACACTGTTGCCAGATGAGCCTTTACATCAACAAAACATCTTAGAAAATATTGTAATAACTGAAATGAACCTGCTTTTGAAATTCTGAAATCTGTGATTGCAGATAAAGCTTGTGGGCCGAATGGTATCAGCCCTTTGTTGCTAAAGGAAGCTGCACCTTGTATATCATGTTCTTTGGCGCAACTTTTTAATCTTTCACTGCCCCATTCCTTTTTTTGTCGTAGAATGGAAGAAGATAATGTCTCTTCCATTCCAAAAGGTTGACCACCTGAATTTTGTAGTGGCTATAGGCCTATCCCGCTTCGGCAAGTCTTTGAACGTGCTGTCTTCAAGCACATATTTAATTCTTTAAGAAACCATTACTCCCTTTCAGGATTTCATCCCAGGTTATGGAACCGCAGATCAGTTAGTGTATCTGTAACATGAGTTTTGTGAAGCCGTTGACTTACGAAAAGAAGTTCGTGTAATACTTTGCAATATAACTAAGGCATTTGACAAAGTATATCTTCCAGACTTGATTTATGAAATGAAGAAGGCGGGAATCGCAGGTCCCTTACTTCAGTCGGTTGTGAGTTATCTTCAAGATTGCTCTCAACGTGTCGTTATTCAAGGGAGAGCCTCTGAATGGGTTAATGGTGAAGCAGGTGTCCCACAGGGGTCCGAATTAGGCCCCCTATTATTCCTTATTTATGTGAACGATACAACAGATATTCTGCCGTCTAAAATAAGACTTTAAACGCTGATGACACCACCCTTTATAGTCAAATTGACGACCCAGTTGAAAGTGCGGTCACACTGAACCAAGACCTTACATCAGTTTCTGACTGATCAAACCAATGGCTCATAACATTTAATCCGACCAAAACCAAAACACTTTTATTTAGTAAAAAGAATAATCCCGCTGCCCACCCCAAGCTAGCATTAGAAAAAAATGTGAGAGTGTTGACCAACACAAACAACTAAGTGTTAATATTGTCTTCCGATCTCACCTGGTAGGCGCACATTAATTATATTATAGCTGAATCAAGGAAATTTATAAGTATTTTGTAATGTCAACAGCACAAACTGAATACACTTGCACTTGAATCTTTGTATTTCTTTATTGTTAGGCCCTCTTTAGAATATGTCAATGCAGTCTGGGATGGATTCACACAGTCAAAGAGGGCCATCTTGAAAGTGTTAAGCTGGATGCAGCCAGAGTTGTTACGGGTGCTTTGAGCCATACTAATCATGGTAAAAAAGATGCTAAAATGGGATGGGAGCCACTTTCATAAAAGACGACGGAAACACAAACTCATTCTTATGTGCAAAATAGTTACTGGACTGGCTCCCTCATATTTTTGTAATTTAATTCCACATACTCTTGAAGAACGGGTTAGAGATAATGTCAGGTCACGGCTTTGTATAAGTTCAATTTATTCAAGCTTCTATAATTCTTTTTTTGTCCTGTCACAGTGCAAGAATGGAACTTTCTTTCACAATTGGTTAAAAACTCTGAACATTGAGATGAATTTAAGAAGAAATTAAAGCAATCCAAGCCGAAATGTAATGGAATGTTTTATTTTGGAAGTCGAAAGAATGGTATTTTTCATGCTAGACTGAGCATGGTCTGTACCAACTGAACAAGGATTTGTACAAGATAAATTAATTACATCATCCCTTTGTTCCTATGGTGCCTCGGCTGAGGACAATTTTCAATATTTTTTCCAGTACATTGCGGTTGGAGATGAACCCTAAACTAAAAAAATACCCCTTGCAGACTTCAGCTTAATTACCTTTCTTTTTTGGATTTTCATCAAAATTAATTCTAGAAGTCAGGATATATCCAAAGCAGTTCACAAATATATCAGAACTACTGAAAGATTTAATGTTTAGCTGTCGTAGCATCGGGTTGCAGCTGTGCCATCATAATAGACACAAGGTAAAAAACATATAGAGATAAGTCATCTATATTCGTAATTATCTCCGACTATATAGTCATGTATTTACGAAAATAACGCCTACCCATTTCCTTATTCTCTCCCCGTTTTGTTATCACATTTGTTCTGTCCTCTGCGTTCTCTATTTATCATATGTAGATGCCATCATCTTTTTGTTGTATTGTCAATTCATGTACAAGAAGCCTTCATATAGTCATTGTGCCTGTTGACCGATTGCTTTTGCAAATAAAATATGCTTATGTTACAACCAAAATAAGTACACAAAAGTACTTTCGCCGATGATCTTAAATAATAAAATGTCTACGTGCATTACGGCCAATTGAGTGGGTTCGGAGTCGGAGGCAACTTTCTGAAAATAGTGAAAGCCCTATACAAGGAAGTAGAATGCACCCTTTCTCAGAGAGAAATTTGGTGGTGGAAAATGCCCAGCTTAAAAGTAGGCAATAAAAAAACCAGATGGCAATAGAAAGTTGGAGATTTGGAAAACATCCAAAATTCAAAAGGATAGAGAACAGCTGATTGAAATTGCAGATGTAAATGAGTATGAGTCTCTTGGAGTAAAGATAACAGCAACATTTAAAGGTATACTTAGAATAACAAAAAACTGCAGCACGAAATAGAGCACCGCCGTGTGCAGCAACAGAAGTAATGTTAGGGGGGACTAGGAGGCCACCACTGTACAGGACTGTCTGGTTGGTTGCTGGAAGAAAAGAAACGGAATGTGAGAAGACAACAGAGTTGACTGGAGTAACAGGCTTTTGGGAAGAGAAGGGAAGGGAAGGGAAGGGAAGGGAAAGATGGTAGCCCTTATCTGCGCTCCCATGACTGTGTGCACAGGACATTGGAAATATGTGTGAACCTCAGAGGCGGGGATAGGGTCATAGGGAATTTTTTCTCCGCCATCTGTGTCAGATGTGATATAGGACCGCTCCAAATAATCGGTGCGACAGGATTATTATTATCATTAGCATCATCACCATCACCATCAACACCATCATCATCACTATCATGATTATGATTATGATGATGATGATGATGATTATTATTATTATTATTATTATTATTATTATTATTATTATTATTATTATCATTATTATTATTATTGACATCACGCCAGCGAAACAACGTTTTCAGAAGTTGGTTTTCATCAGGCAGAGGACACGCATCTGTCAAAATTCACTTTTGATGATATATTTTCGGTCATGAGTTCTGTGCAAAATTTTCAGTTTAGAGTGTAAAAAAACACACAATTAACTCTCGGTCACTAAAAACATAATAGTGTTCAGTCGCTCAAAACTAATTCTATGACTGTTTATCCGTGTTCAAAGGCCTACCCTGCCCCTTGAAGGGTGAATTACTCAGAGTGATGATGCCGGCAACACGATTTCCAGCGATTTTACTCCAGTTTTTATTGTTCGATATTTTTTTAAAGACTGCACTGACTATTAAAGTGTCAGCAGCATAAAGGTATCAGCCAGTTTTGTTGTGCTCCATATGGAACTGGTTCACAAAGATGAAGAATCCAATTTTAGTAGCAACTTAAAAAAAGAGCCGATCGGCAACTTTCACCGTCTCTTTTACGAGCGAACGGATGAATTTAAAAATCGTTATATTGTTGTTTGAGTTTAATAAAATGTACAGATTGAAATGCTTCAATAATAAACTTTTTTAATCCAGTAGTATTGGCGAAATATCACAAAAACAAGATGCATGCTCGGTGAGCCACTATCTGTTTGCTTATACAACAGTTTCTCACTATAGCTGTATCTGTTGGTCGCAGTGCATTCTCGAGTCACTTGCGGTTATATATATATATATATATATATATATATATATATATATATATATATACTTTGTTGATCATAACTATTGCGGAGATATTTGACTTTGCACTTTAGAGCTTGAACTGGGTTGGACATTACCTCAAGAGTTTCCATAAATGACAGAATTTGCACTTTGTGCCAAGATCCGAGCTAAAAAGAATTTTTGCATTTCGCGACTTCAGTTAGTAAAGCAAATGAATCAGGCACCGTGACCTTGAAACGTAATACAGCAGAAGCTCTCAAGATGAACCCTTTTTTCCGTTTCATTGTCAGGATATGAACAATTGTTCAAGTAGGAGATAAAGAAAATATTAAGTGTCTCACATCTTTCCTTTGATAATCTTTTTATAAGCTCGATTATGTGCTTTAAAACAATGAATTTCAACCAGACTTATAAGAGAGAACCTTGACGGAATTTTAAACGTGCCAACCAATGAATCAGCAAGCTTGAGCTTAGTGTGAAATATTACTGAGAGACATGACTTTCCCTTTTATTTTCGTACCAATTTTGGCGCATGCTACACACAAACTTTGCCCGTTGAGCAGTATTGCTTTGCATTTTTGTTGTATGCTGTGGTCCATGGAGCCTCTGCGACCCTCTAATCAGGCACATGGAGAGTTCAAGTCCTTTAAAATCAAATTTCCGCTTTAATTTTTGAAAAAAAAAACGCAATTGTATTTGTGTCTTTTTGCCCAGAACCACTTCCTAGTAGTCAATACCCTATTCCGCAGTCCGAACTCTTTACTCTCCATAAGCTAACCTGTACCTGTCTAACCTATATACATATGGAATTACTATTGTCCATATTGCACACATTCCTCTGTAAAATTTTGACATAGGCTGTATCAGCCCAAATAAATTAAAGGGTCTTCAGCGGGTAACTACTCAACATGTTTCGGAGCCTTTTAACCGTACATATCTCTCTGAGTAGCGGCAAATGATGAATTAGCTATGTAGATTTGATTCTATTTCATATGTCCTTTTCCTTTCGCATTGATGTCTGCATGAATGTTTTGAATTGAACCGTTATAGTTTATGTTTGAAAGACAATGCATGTCTCCGTGATTCTGTACGATATTGTTATGCAAAAATGTATCATGTTCATGGAAAAAGGCTAGCAAACGAGAGAATAATGCAAACTTGAACCTATCGCAATACCAGGCACTTACTGTTGCGTCGTGTACGTCGCCGGGACACACACCAAAATCTAGGTCCTTTCCGTCAAGAGTAACATCGATAAAGGCCCGATGACATACATTTTCAATAGCTTTGTTTATACAAGACATCGCTTGGTAAAACAAGAGCACTGTCTGCTTATGATTGGATTAAAAAATGATAGTTAATAAGATATATTGAGCTATGTAAGGACACACACAAATCAGGCTTGAGCAATCTTCTTAGTTGAAGTATGCGCATAAGGGCAGGTAACAATTGCTAATTCATTTTACCCTTTTTCTGATGGTAGCTTTGTTTCACAGAAAACAAATTGCAATAACTGTATACTTCCTTTAGCTAGCTCAAACTTCCCCAGTGCAAACTCGTCGATTCCTGGCATACAATAAATATCATTAACGAAACTATTAAATACGCGCGATGCATTTTGAGACGGTGGTCATCTATACGCTTGAAGCTATGAACTCGTCCACATCACCTGGAAAGATTATGTCAAAATCGTTGTGGTAGAGCTGCCATTTCTTGCTTATGGCTTATGGTGCATATGGCGAAATAGACCGAAACGAAACGAGAAACGTCAAAGGATTTGGGACCATTCATTTTCACCCATTGCAGGAAACAAGGAGAATGTAGTTTTGCAGTTCGCTCATGTCTTCATTTAACAAAAGCGTATTCTTGCCTGATTATTGTTAAAGACATCCCAGTAAATTTATTGTTAATTATGATGCAATTTATAGCCCGATCTCAATCGTAGTATACTGCCCCACCACTTAATACTGCCCCACCCCTTTTATGCCCATGTACCTGCTTGAATGTTTGTCAAACACTGGGGTCGCCTATACATAATTTCGCTCATACCTAAGAGTTAGCACTTATGACATGTACGGCTCTTTATATTTCACCAGTGACACACATTTATAAGTCAGGTTGCCTAAGAACGAAACTTCAATGAATTGCATGGCAGAGCGAGAAAACAGAAAGGTAAACTGGCAATATTGTTATTAGTCTTGAGTATATCCGAGCCACACAATATGCATCATCACGTAGAACTACTGGCAGCGTAGTGGCAGAGCGTGTCTTTGAAATAGAAGGTAGTGACTTCGAATCTAGTGGTCGTCCTTTTCTCCATAATATGGCCTAAATTTATTTTTTAACGTCAAGGTGATGTATATATATATATATATTTGGACAGCTTAAGCCAAAATTTTAACATCAATTTCAACATCACGAGAGGGGTTCATATAGGTGTTGCCTGGTCCGCAATTGTTTTATTCTTTCAAGAAAGAGAATAAGTTTAAACCCACATAAAAAACTTTACGTGTGAACATAATTTTCCACATATAATATTGGGGCACCCGAAAGTCTCACTCGGGTTTTTTAATCCCTCGTCACAGTTTCACTAAGTTTATTTACCTGTTATTGTAAAATAATAAAACAAAATTTAGGATGTCATGGAAGATCTATAAATTCGTTTAAATGATTAATTAATTGATTTATTCGTTTGTTCGTTTGTCCATTCATTTATTTATTTTGTTTGTTTGAAATGAATGACGGTTCCCCATTTTTTGTTTTATTACAATTATAAGTGCTGTTACCGACTGGTGGTCACATTTTTTCGCGAATGACATTCCTATAATTTTAATCCCGTATTGCAGCTCTATGTCAAACAAAACTGAACTACATTTTGCATTCAATTACCTCGTAATATGTGATGCTTGGGAGCAGAATTACCAGACGTTTCGCTTATTTCTCAATCCTGTTTCTTGCACTTTCAAACAAAAGCGTGTTTAAAATAATGTTAAGTGTCCAATGAAACTCATCCCTTGTATAATGACATGGTCTCCTATTATCATTATTATTGCACCGAGGCAAGCAAGAAACTTACCTTCTTTCTTTCTTTCTTTCTTTCTTTCTTTCTTTCTTTCTTTCTTTCTTTCTTTCTTTCTTTCTTCCTATCACATTGTTGAGCTGCTCAATAAGACTTGTGTTATAAAGGTATGTTACATTAAAATGAAGTGAGACATATGGATTCGAACCCGTCGCCTTTTGAATGTAAGGTACCCTCCGTAACCATTGTGCCACACAGGTTCTTGACACTTTCGTTCAGTTGGCAGACAATTGGACGTGGTGCTATAATCGCTGTTGTACCATAGAGCAAAGAAAATCAAGTTATTACTATGAAAATTCAGTTAATATTGATAACAACATACACATTCGTTTTTCGACACTTTAAGTTTATTATGATTTAAAGAGAATATGCGATGTAAGTCTAATAACAATGCTTATACTACTACTACTGATGATGATGATGATAATAATAATAACAATGATAATAAAATGATGATGAATATATGATGATAATAATAATAATAATAATAATAATAATAATAATAATGATAATAATAATAATAATAATAATAATAATAATAATAATAATAATAATAATAATAATAATAATAATAATAATAATAATAATAATAATAATAATAATAATAATAATAATAATTTATTGCACACCCATTCTTTGGGGGAAATAAAATACATGAAAAAGATATAAAAATATAATAAGGATGACCGTCATTTTGTTTAAGGTACGTTCTCCATAGTATAATAATAGATTTCTTGTGTGATGGTAGTAAATAAATAATTAAATTATTATAATAAATAAAGAAAATAAATTAGTTAATTAAGAAAAAAAGTAAATAAATAAATAAATAAATAAATAAATAAATAAATAAATAAATAAATAAATAAATAAATAAATAGATAATGGAAGCCAAAAAAAAAAAAAAAGAAGAAGAAATCCTTGTGCATTCTAACGCATGCTGATTCGAACTCACCATCTATATTTCTGACGTACACCGTCCTAGCCATTATGCCACATAGCTTACTGGCTCTTCAACAATATATTAGAGTGAGTATTTGTGAAGCTCAAGTGTTGTTTGCCACACACATGAATCTCCTTTTCAAATACAGCAGTCATAAAGAATTTCTTTTTCATTTATTATTACTCATCGATTTAATCATCGGTGACAATGCTATATCTTTATAGGTCTATAATCACCGAATGGTTGCAGCATTTTTTCCGTTGCTCTGAAAAATGACAACAGCAAGTTACATGTCGCCTGGAATGTATGGTCCTGCCCTTATTGAACTCACTGCTTTCGTCTTTCAACCAGTCTCGGGGCTTTTCACACTTTTTCGCTCTTCGGGAAAATTTTGAAGCAGCCTTAATGTACGTTGAAGTCTGATCTATAAGTACATTACTTTTCGTCACCATGTTAAAATACACATGCTGCTCCAGTTTATATATTTTGCAGTATCATGTGTTGTCATGATCTTTCTTTCCTTCTTTCTTTCCTTTTTTCTTTCTTTCTTTCTTTCTTTCTTTCCCACTTTCTTTCTTTCTTTCTTTCTTTCTTTCTCTCTCTCTCTCTCTCTGTCTTTCCTTCCTTCTTTCGCTGTGCTTTTTTGGCCTTCCTTCTTTCTGCCAATGAGCATATTGTTAGACTTTATTGTGTCGTCAAATCAACCTGTTACAACCAGGAGAGTGTTGGTAAAGGTGTGATTGTACCAGTGTGGACTGTGTGATCATATGTAAATACCACAAGAGTTGGCATATTATCTTCATATTTGCTTTTTATTTGTTTTTCGTGGAGGGAAAACGGCGATAAACGTTTCATTGCCCCATTCGATACATATGTTAAACATACAAATAACTAGGTCGAGGGAATAAGCGTAGCAAAATGAATGAAATTTTAAAAGTTGTTACTCATTTAAAATTGGAGCAACATAAATCAGCACAACACCAACAATACACCAGTCATAAGTATAATAAAGAAACTCCAATAAAAGGTATGCGGGTCCCGATCTCCCAGTCTCTTTTAAGGGGCTGCCCCAAAGAACATAAACACTTGGTGAATTAGGCAAGGGCAAGAACAGAAAGTTCAAGAACTGCCTAAAAGTGGGCACTGCAGTCAGAGGAGGTCTAGGGTTGTGTATTCCCATTACTTTCCATTATAATTTGCAACTTAACAAACTTGAAAACTACTGCACATAGAAGGACAATATTTCAGACAGTAAATCTAGACGCATAACTAAATACCTCACGAAAATCATATAACCACAGCTACATAAGTGACTAGTTAATTCAAGGTTGCTTTAACATACAAACTAATGGGAATACACAGCTCTAGCCCTCCAAATGTTTTTCTATTCAGTTGTGTATTGGGGCGAATACACACCTTAGAGCTAATTCTGACCTTACTATTTGCCGGTCTGATTCCTTATCAAGGCTATCATGTTGACCGACAGTCTATCCAGCTGCGACGCCACTCATGTCCCGATAAAATGGGGATACATGCTCTCGATTTGGGTAACTTTGATTGTTTGTGGAAACACGCATCCTTTAAAGCAGATCAACATTTTCCTTTTAATCATATTGTCTCCATTGTCATCCATCAACGAAAGCACTTGTAGATATATAAAAATGCAATCTCCGAGAAATAACATGCAAGCTTGCAGTTGTGAAGTTGCTCCTGAGCATGTTGTAGAGATATTAAAAGTAATAAACAATACTACCACTAAGATATAGCACACAAAATTGCATATATCAATGACTGAGTGATCACTTTGAAGCTTCTTCCTCAATACATGTGTCGGAAATATTAAAATAAATATACTATCATAAAGATATAGCACACATACTCGTAGAAAACAATCGGTGAATGATCAGTTTATTCCTGAACATGTTGTATTATATATATATATATATATATATATATATATATATATATATATATCGATGGAAGATACGGGATAAATTCTTTTTTCTTTTCTGCCAGTACGGTTCGCAAAGAATATATTTTTAATATAATAGCCTTTCAGTGTGGGAACTAGTGCAATTTGTGACGCATCGATCAGCCCTGTGGAGAAAAAGTGTGTCTTCTATAGCATTTTACTCGACGCAATCGTTGGCATCAGTTACAATTTTTTAAATTGAACTCTTTGAAACTTAAACAATAAATACATTATAATTTATGCATTTTACATGATATGAGTCCTGCCATATAATGCCGATAATGGCAGAATGCAGTTTTTGAGGCTTAACATGTGTATACAGTGCTAAAAGATACACGAAAGAGCTTCAAGTAATTTGAAGTATGGAATTATGGAACACAACAAAACAGTGTCACTATGATCATCTTAAAGATGGCCTACTGGTTTACCCCTGCAGGAGACAATGAACTTCGCAAGTGAACCCGCATAGTAATGAAGAATCCAAAAATTTGCCAGCACATTTATAATCAATATGTGCAAACTTAAAGCATGTACATATGTGTGCACAATTTGCAGCAACATGCATAGCAAACAAGCAAGTTAAAGAAAACAGAGGAATATATTGCAATAAAAGGTTTTTCCCTTTTTCTTCAGTAAAAATATTAACGCTTTCAGTGCTTAATTGGAGCCTGAACCAATAGTTTTCATTGGTGAACTTAAGAGACAATGCGTTTATGGCACACACAGGGAACTCTTGGCTTAGACCATCTCTGAAAATCTGTACAAGGTCACGCAAGAGCGATACAAGAGCCTTCTTAAAAAGGATTAGCAAATATATATTATCAATTTAATCAATATTATATCCCTGTCAATAGCGAAAGAGATGCAAAGAAAAACGCCGATTGGATACACATACTAGGTATATTGATTGTGAGTCATACAGAAAAATTCTAATAAAATAAATTTGAATAAAATAGCCTTTGCATGATGATTTTGAATCTGTTATTGTTCATATCTTATCCCTCTAACAGAAGGAAGTTACATAAGCACTTTACGTTGAGAAATAAAATATTTTGCAGCGTGGACATTTAAAAAATCTGGTTTAAGATTTCCATGGGTCCTTTAAGAGTTCGGGACAAGTACGGCCCGCACCTGCAGCCTTGGTCACATCTGGACTTCTCAAACTGGCAAGAACATCTTGTCTACACATTAATATCTTTACGTTTGTTTTCCGGGATACTAGATTGATACGCTGAAGTCAGTCCCCACGAGAAATGGCCTTATGTGGTGGTCTGTGCCTCCAACCCAAGTACCATTTTTTTTTATTGTAAAATCATATTTAAGACTAAAACAGTTCAATATCAGGAAGTCATGATGTCACGCAGCCTTTGAGAAATATACAAGGCCACGCAACAGCGATACGACTTGGGAATCTCTGTGCAGGATGCTTTGAAAACTATGTACCTGAACGTAAACTCTGGCGATGAGCCAGAGAGAAATGTCTCAAAACAACTGTGTTAATTTCTGAGCAATATCAACTTGGATACCTCTCATTTTATGATGGATGAATTTATTATTTTGCGACACAACTGCGTCACCCGCGGGACACTGCAAAAATTTATGACCATCGTGAGATTTAGCTATTTCACTGCCGATCACAACATTGCTCGCCCTTCTCTGAATTATTATTATGAATCCATATTCAGGTGCGTCATAGAACGACCCTTTATTCCAATATCATCATGCCTCAATCTACAGGGTAAAGAATGGTCTGGGCCAACAACATTCAAAAGCGCGCTTTAGGCGCACTGAGAAAAGCTCATAAAGTAGGCCAGAACATAACACTGAAAGAGGTGCACACTGCTACAGTGTAGATGACCATATGCAGCCTTAAGCTCTCTTTCACAATATACAAACCTCAGCCACTTGAAGCCAGTTATGTGAATGTATCGCAATCATAAAACACAAGACTGAGACATTTTGCCACACGTTTATTTACATCTTCATTCTCGCATTCCTACCACCAGTTTAGTTAAGTCGTCGATATATATACATATATAGGTGCACTATATATGTAACATACATGGTAATTTTGTTAGTACAGCTAAACTGCAAGTCTTAATTTAATATATATTTTACTAGAGCTTTATCTTATAATTCTCTTCAAACATACGTTAAGTACAGTTAAATTGCGGCACCTATTTTGCACCGTATGGAATGTCTGCTATCTCAACTGTTCCAATACATAATGTCCTAATGGTAAATGTCCGCTATCTCAACTGTTCCAATACATAATGTGCTAATGGTAAATGTCCGCTATCTCAACTGTTCCAATACATAATGTCCTAATGGTAAATGTCCGCTATCTCAACTGTTCCAATACATAATGTCCTAATGGTAAATGTCCGCTATCTCAACTGTTCCAATACATAATGTGCTAATGGTAAATGTCCGCTATCTCAACTGTTCCAATACATAATGTCCTAATGGTAAATGTCCGCTATCTCAACTGTTCCAATACATAATGTCCTAATGGTAAATGTCCGCTATCTCAACTGTTCCAATACATAATGTCCTAATGGTAAATGTCCGCTATCTCAACTGTTCCAATACATAATGTGCTAATGGTAAATGTCCGCTATCTCAACTGTTCCAATACATAATGTGCTAATGGTAAATGGTGGTAAATGCATTAATGTATTTATTTCATGCATTGTGCAAATGCTACGATGGCGGAGTACTAATGTGACCTGTATGTGCCTCTTGTTAGGCTTACAATTGCAGAATGTTGTTTATACTGCTCATTACAACAATATTGTAAAACTCAGTTCATATGTTATTTGTTATCTTTATTAAAGAACTTATTATTTGGACGCAACGATGAACCTTTTCACGCAACGCATCATTCCCCTCTGCCACACAGTTATGGCTAGTAATATTGTTAGTTTCTCTCTGCAGAGGCTCAACCATGCAAATTTAAACACCTACATCATTAGCTTATCTATCGAGCTGTCATCCACATATTGTTTGCTCAACTCTTCGAGTAGCACATTTTGGACTGAGTAATCAGCACCGATGAAAGCTGTTGACCTGGACTATTATATACTATGTAACTGCAGCCAAGGTACTACTTGGATGGAACGTCGTTTTACTGGGAATATGCATCTGTCACCCTTATAATTTCGAGCAGTTTGAATTTTGACGGAGTTGGCACTGAAAGAGTTAATCTTTTTTTCTAACATTGCTTTTCAATTCTACTGAGTCTAGTCGCTTGTAGGAATATATAATGTATATTATGCTGTTTCTATTTTACATCACATCCATTCTATCTGTTCACAATTTTTCGTTTTTCCTCACACAATTTTCGTCATATTGAAAGCACTTAATACAAGATCTTATTTAAATTATCGATAATAATTGGCAGATAGATTATGCCATCACATGTCTACCTAACTTTACTGAAGTATAATATATAACATCTAATGACACATATATGTGATGTTTCCGGTCCCTTTGTCTTCATTCGCCATAACACAAAAATTAATATAATAAAAAAAGGTGCAGTTCACTGAATTCGATTTAGTAATGCACCAAATGACTCATGTAAACAGGCACAGGTAGCCAATAATATCTTTAAGTGAAAAGTACCTCCTTCGACTGACGGGTGATTTGTATTCAGTGTTTGAAGCAAGCATTATCACATAAAGCTCTTAAACTAAGGCCACAAAGCGAGATTGCAAGTTTTCAGTGTTGGTCAGGGAAGGGTTGGTCCATAAGTTACCATCATCGTAACTCTTTATGTGTACAATATTGGTATATTTTTCAAAATCGCACCGTACTTTATATGCGCTCAATTCAAGATCTGGTTTGTCAGGAACTCTGTTAGTATTACATCGTGAAGACTATTATTCATAACATAACGCTTAAAGATTTATGCGAAATAGCATAAATAATATCAAAGTTCCATAATTCACCAGTAATTAAACTCAACGCAAATCTATTACTTTTGCGTATAGCATCGGTAATTCTGCAATGCCACATTTTGCTGCTATTTTGGTTTAATCCATACCGCGAACCACGAATACGCCTCTGGCATTCAACAACTGTCCCATGTCAATTGATATATCGTATGCTGATTGTGTGAATAAACATGATTATCACATACTGGTAATAGATCACAATATTAAATGTCTTCATAAGATCTATTGATGATTCACATTAGTTGGTATCCCCCTTGATCACTGTCTATAATGTTGGCGTATCTGAAGCTAAACGCCAGTTTCTGCAGTATAATAATAAAAGTAACCTATCATTATAACCGTATCCATGTATAACGTCTTATAATTCTTCTCCCAGACGTTGAATCTCGTGCAAAAGGAAATCAATATCACTTTGTGTGGAAGCTGGGTTGGATATAATCATACGGAAGAAGTTTGGCTTGTCCCCCATCGGCTGGTATCCAACCATCGTACTGCCTTTCTCCATCATCATGGCCTTTATCTTTGGCGCCACCTGGCGATGGAATAAAAAAGCATGAACATGTTTGACGGCATGTGTGCAGCGTATCCTTGTCAGTGGTCATTCGTGCATTTTAATCCACTAGTTTCAAGGGCATTGTTTTGGAGAAATTTGCTTTATATGTTTATGTGTATTGTTTGCACACAATATAATTTATTAATTTCTATATCGCACACGGTGTGTGGTTTTGTAAATGTCCTTTGCCTTCAGCCAGTTGAAATGACACAATTCTGCCGGACTGAACTTTGAATGCCTACATTTTTTCAACTGGTTCCAATCTCTGTTACGTATGTATCTCAACCAATACATGGACGTCGTCAGAGTAGCTACATATAGCTGCCTCACACCACGTTTAGTTTTAACATACTTATTTAAACTGCATGGGTTACCCTATAATGCGGGATAACTAATTAAATGAGTTATCCAGGCACAGCCAGACGCACAGTATACATGCAGTATATACAGGGCATTACAGATTATGTTGCCATGTCATTTATATACATGATAGGAATCAATATGATCCAGCGTACAAAAGGACAGAAACAGGCTATGAAGCACCGTTACAACTGTATCTGTATGTAGAAGAAAGCTGTGACACCAGATGCAAGACAGCTATACATTGTTGACAGGGAATATTATAAAAAATGTTCAACGATCTATATCAATCTCATTTTAACTGATGAGTATTCATTAGATTCGTGACAAAACGATTAAAAAGAAAACTTTTTTTTTTTTTTTTTTTTTTTTTTTTTTTACAATTTTGCACTGCATCGAATACGTTTTTGTTCATGGTTTCAGGTACATCTTTGCTTTCAAACAAGAGAATATGGAGAAGTCTTACAGTAGCTAAACGTCTCATCAAATTAGGATGCACACCCAGAGCTGTAAGAACTATGATAGTGTCAACAAGTTTCAATCTAGGCTGAGAATGGATCGACAAAAGAAGAGAAAATAAGTACTATCGTAATTAAGGAAACAGCAAGAGGAAGCAGGACTAGAATAGGCTGATTTTCCAACAAAAAAAAATCTCCTTAATGCCTCTATTAGTTGTCGCCCTTACAAAGCTTACAAATTTGTCGTCCTTACAATAACACTTACCCACAAATAAGTGGCTTTGTAACCCTAGTAACGGGCTCAAGGTCACCCATCTTTGAAAATGCCTAAGCACTATCACAAAAACTATCATCCTGTGCAATATAAAACCCTACATCAAAAACGTCTCAACTTATCATGTAGAACCCAAATACAATTATAATGTATCTCTGTGGCTTGGCAATGACACCAAGGTCATCCATCTTCGAACTTGACCAAGCCCTAATAGAGGAATATATTAATCTTGTGTAATATGAAAGCCCTACGTCGAAACCCTCTACAGTTACCGCGTTCGCATGGAAGAGGAGGAGGAGGAGGATGAGGAGGAGGAGGAGGAGGGGAGGAGGAGGAGGAGGAGGAGCAGCAGCAGCAGCAGCAACAGGCCACTGCCTGGTCTTGCCTTTTATTTTTGCTACCTCAAGAGATTAATAAGAATGCAAATTGTCACGATGAATTTCACATTTTCATTCTTGGATCCATTTAAGGGCTAGCAAGAGAACCTATATGTCATATAACGGTTGGGCTAACAGCAAATCTTTCTGTTCATTTACTTTCTCGTAGGAACTCTGTGCTGAAGGTTTCTGGTGACATCATGGAAGATGGAATAATACCTTGGTATTCAGGTAAAATTAGGTTGCCGCGTGGTTTCTGACTCTCCTTTATCGTCGTGGGTGGTACAAAGTGTCTGGGATGGGTGAGTTTCGCTTCCCACACCGCAGTTCTCTTTTCGTTTTGTTGTATGTCTATTTTGTCGAGTGATTATGTTACTGGGCCAGATAAACGGGCAGACTTAATCACCTGCATTGATAATGATGCAAAAATATCTTGAGTACGAAATTTCTTGTATCTGTTTTACTACCATGATCGCACAGTGTAGCACGTAGAGCAAGGGCTCGTTAGCCAGCCGAATGTATTTGGGTGACCCGTATGTATTTGTGAGTTTTGTCACTTTCTGTTGCCAGGTTTCTTAGTCCTAGACCTTACTATTCTCTTTTAGATTTTAAAGCTCAACACATTTCTCTATACAGTGGAATCTTACTATTAAGATCGCCCATGGGACTGAAAAATATAGTATTAATGAGGATATAATTTAATTAATGAAAAACAAATATGGGCAGGTAAATCAGTGCTTTTAATATAGAAATGGGCTCTTTAGGGAGGTTGTGTTAATTGGAGATTCTATTGTACATGTCTGGAGGCAATCTGAGATGAACTTAAGGTCAAAATTGAGAGCAATACATAGATGAGTGTGAGAGTTGCCCTTAAGAATAGCTGCTTGACTAAGGTAGACAGGCGGATGGTAAGGCTTATTGATTTTTAAGCAAAAGACAACAGGTAGGGACTTCATGGCATTGAAGATGACAAGCATAGTTGTCCCATTGCGGAATAAGAGGAAGATAAGTAGTCAAGTGTTGAGCAGATACTGTTTTGAACAATGTGAAAGCAAGCATGTATTATCCGCCATGAATCTAGGATCGGACATGAAATCATCGACACGGTCATTTACGCACACCAGTACACATGCTTTAATAGGCATCCAAGAATATGCTTGACTATGTAGGACCACACGCTTGATCCGGAAATGATTTGAAAGATGACTTTCAATGTGTTTCACAATACTATCAGCGATAGCTGATTGGCAAAGTTTGTACAGAAGGCCCCCAGGCTCTGTTAAAAAAATTCTCACTGACAGGAACTTGATTTCATTGCTATACATGCCAATATTTAAGACCTCTGATAAGGTGTACTGCCAAAAAGATGACACTAAAAACATTTATGAAAGGAGTTATCCGGCGGAAAAATAATCATCATCAATTTCTACGCTGCCCAAAATCGAAAGTAACAAAACCCTTTTCACATTTTGGCATGTTTTGTTCGGAAGTAAGAAGTTGTATCGACTTACCTTATCAATTTGTTCATCTCTCTCACGCCCAGGTGGCAAATGACGCATGGTTGTGGGAATGTACCAGAAGCACACGTTAGTGTACTGAGGCTGAAATCAGACGTAGCACCATCAATAGTTTTCATCCTACATTGGTTCATGATAGGCGTTTGTGCAAATTGCGCTGTTCATATTTCTGACATCATTTTTCGGCTAATAGTTTTCATAAGCGTCTCCTAGATACAAAATACAAAGCTTTATTTAAAGCCGGCACGTATCCAAAAAGAAACATTAGCCAAAGGGCTATTAAACCCTATGAAATACATACATAAAGTAACGTCAGACAAATATGTATAACTAAAGACGGCAGCATTTATACACAACTGAAAAAAGGAGCACCACAAAGTTGCAAATGATCAAATATCAGACAGTCCTGCATCTCGCTCATCTGGGTAATTGGACTAGAAGGCCGTTTTACATGCTGCGCAAGGGCATGACTCGTCAAAGGTCCAGGTGGCAATCAGTTTTTCTTTTTTTACATTTTGTGAAAGTGACAGCATAGTTTATGCTATTAGGGACCTGGCTCCAAATTTTTACACTATGGTAGTGCAGAGTTTTTACCAAAAGTCAATTTGTTATATGTGGGATGGTTCAAATACTTACATGAGCGGAAGAATTATTTGACATACATGTTTAAAAATGTCTTGTTATTTTTACAGTAAAGATGTCAGAAATGTCAAAAGGCCCCAGAAAGTTCCAAATTAGACCGTTATTCTTACGTCAAATTCAAATGAAGGTTATTTGGCGTTAACCTAGTATGTCCATTTTGTGTGAACATCATTAAATACTCATGGCAACGTTCATGTTATATACTGTCAAATGTCCAAAGATGAGGCACAACTGTATTATATTTTTGTGACATGTTGCCCAGTGCATGTGATGCGTTATATTGATATGACGCACATCAATGCTTTCGTAAGACAAAGCTAATTCTTACATCTTCCATTACGAACTCGAATCCTTCTTTTTCTTTGATCTTTTCACAAAGGTATCTGAAATTGAAGAAAAAAGGTATTAAATGGAAAAGCTTCATCGGTTAAATTATGTGTACAGTGATGCTTCAAATGCTTGCATATACAGCAAGCAATTGACACTACATGTTTGCATCTCACATTTAATAAAACAAGTTCTCAATTTTCAATCCGATGGCTTTGTGTTCAACATCGGAAGCCGAACAATAAGTATTTTCTTTTAAGCAACGAAAATGGGAAAGACACAATATTTGCCACTCAATGTTGTTTTCACTTGTATATTAAGTCAATTAATTCCAATTTTTGCATAGACCTATATAGAGTATGTCTAGAACACTTTAGATGAGCATATAGATAAGAGGTAAACGGACGGATGGACAATAGAAGGATGCACGGTTGGATGGATAGATAGACATATAGGTAGGTTGGCACATAAGACAGACACACACACATAGAAAGACAGATTGATAGACAGGCAGACGTTAACATAGATAGATAGATAGATAGTCAGATAGATAGATAGATTGATGGATGGATGGATGGATGGATGGATAGATAGATAGATAGATAGATAGATAGATAGATAGATAGATAGATAGATAGATAGATAGATAGATAGATAAATAGATAGATAAGTTGTGTGTCATAATTGATGTTATTTTAACAATAACTTTAACTCCATCGCAAATATGATGTGACGCTAATTCTGTATGGATACACAGTGTTAACATTTCACTTTGTGTTTACTACAAACATACCTGAGTACCAAAATCAGAAATAATAAATTCATACAGGTCATAAATTTGATAATTTTAAATCTAATGAAATTAATCACCGAGCCATTTTAAACAAGCAACGTTGCAAAAGATACTGGACAGGTAAAAGCATTCATGAGCAAGGCCAGACTGTAAATCGCTTCATCAAATACTACACTGACAGAAACTAAGAAACCTGGTGACCAAACTTAAGAATCTCCATAAATCTCTTTTTCAGGGAACGCTGTGTCAATACCGGATTTGACACAAATGACATGCAAAAGTACCCTGAGGCTATACCCCAATTCTTTGTTAGCACGAACAGAAGTTCCACTGATATCCAATTGCGAGAAAATGATACTGTGATAAGTGAGCCTCTCCGAGCATGCAACATCATGTTTGATTATTTCAGCAACGTTGCAAAAGATACGGGACAAAATCTAATTGATCCTGAAGACTCTCTCATATCCCATGAAACTTTTCTAAAGAACTACATACAGCCATTTTAAAGACCATCCCAGTATAAAGGCTATTATCACTCGTGGTAGATTAAATAGTTACAGACTTCTATTTTATCTCTGTGAGTTCATCTGAAGTAGAAACATATCTCTGCAAGGTCAACCCCAGAAAGGGTATGGGGTACGATGACCTACCAAGTCGAATATACGAGGCTGGTGCAAAGGTCCTACCACAACCACTTGCAAAAATTGTAAACATGATGCTCAGCACATCCTTTTTTCCGGACCTGTGTAACGCAGCTGAAATAGCCCCCATTCACAAGGATTAAGATATGCTGCGTAAAAACAACTATAGACCAGTAAGTTTTGTATGCTGCCTTTCGGAAATCTGTGAAATGAATAAACAAATTCTCAGTTCTCTGACTTTTGCAGTGAAGTATTTGAACTGGGCATCTCAGCTTTTCCTGCTGGTTATAGCTGTCACTATACTCAGATCGATCTGCTTGAGAGCTGGCGTCCTCAGGTTGACAAGCAAGAGAATGTGGCTGGAATTCTTATGCACCTATCAAAGGCCTTTGATTGCTTGCCAATTGATCGCTTAATTGCCAAGCTGCATGCATATAGTCTCTCCATTATATCGACAGAACTTTTCGCGAGCTATCTGAGGCGTAGGAAGCAAAGAGCGAAAATTGGAAGTGAGAGGAGTACATGGCTCGATATTATCAAAGGTGTCCCCCAAGGCTAAATTTTAGGGCCAACCCTCTTCAACTGTTTCATAAATGATCTTCTATTTATTATAAAATCCTCCAAACTGACAAATTTTGATGATGCCAATACCATTAGCGCCTGTGGAAAAACATTTCAGTCCTTAAGAAATCCCTTCTGCGAGACTTCCAGCATGCTCTTGACAGGTTTGAAACTAATGACATGCCAGCTAATAAAAAAAAATGCCAGGTCCTCTGCGTTGGCAAACCAGAAACTCTTTTACTGATCACCATAAAAAATGACGACACCCTTGCCTTTCAGGATTTCGTTTTAGTTGAAAATCACATTAACTCTTAATTGATTTTTTTTCGGAACATGTAGCCAGTATATGCAAAAAAGCAAGGCAGACAACTCAACGCTGTGAGACGTCTGTCCAGTGTTCTTAATTTGAAGTCCAAAATGTGTATATTCCAAAGTTTTATACGCAGCAACTTCCTATACTGTCCACTTGTGTGGCGCCAATATGGAAAGCAAAACGTTCAGAAGTTAGAAATATTAAAGGAGTGTGGACTCAGATTTATAGTCCGGCAGATAAATGCAAGATTTTGGCTGAACCAGCATTTGTTGTGTATAGTTTTTTTTTCTGATTTTAGGGACCTCGGTATATACTTCCCAAAAATGCCGGATGACACCCTTGAGCATTTTGATATTTGGCCTGGTTTACCCCCCCCCCCCCCTAATTTAAAAACAAAAACAAACAACCCCAGAAAATATGTAAGCTTGCGATAGAAAATCATGTATACAACAAACCACAAAACTACACTATTGGGTATCTGGGTGTTATTTAACCATTTGTACCTGAAGTAACCTTGACCATCACATGACCCCAAGGTCAAAGAATACATGTTCCGACACTGGGCAAGCTGATTGTCAACCCAAAATAAACTACAAATGTGCCGACCTACATTAACTGATTGATCTCGAATTGTCAAAAAATCTTTAAACGTGTTACAGAATTAGAGTGTAGATGGTCATTTACAACTTCAAAACTGGATATTAGAGTTAAACCAAAAAGTCAGAAAAATCATCCTGATTCTATGCTCTGCTGACTGGAATCTGCTTCTACAAGTGCAGACTTAGCTAATCTATACATGAACTGTACTAGCACTTATCAATAGGAGACTGAAGGTTTAATTATATCCACGATATAAATGTGTTTTTTTTGGCCTTGTAAGGTCACTAATGATCAAAATCAACAACATCATATGTACATTTCTAGTAGTGTTTATTAGCAGCCATGGGCATAAGATCCACACGTACCAAGATATAAAACAATATATAAGACTCGTCGAGTCAGGAGGGAAAAAAAGGCTTGAACTCTTTTGAACATTCACTGTCAAATGATACATAGTTTTCCTTGGCCATCCTTTCACACAGCTGATGAATGTTAGCCCGAGCAACATCTATGTGCCTTAAAACAAAGCGTTCCGTTCAACAGCATTTACAATATCGCAACTGATGCACTCCGTTCCTGCAGTATACTACTATATTGGCAGCACTTACCGACACATAGTTCAAAAGTTATTTATTCCATAAAATCGTCTAAAAGTAGCATATACTTATCATTTTTGCAAACTTTTATCATTTTAGTCATATAATAGCTAAAATTTAATAAGAGTCTGTTGATCCATATGGATGCATGTATATATATATGTATATGTATATATATATATATATATATATATATATATATATATATATATATATGTATATATATATATATGTATGTATGTATGTATGTATGTATGTATGTATGTATGTATGTATACCCTCTTGGCCAGTTTAACTGGAAGGGTAAAAATATGACCCCCTGGTGACCTTTTTTGTTGTGTGTGTGTTTTGTTTTTGCAAAAACGCTTAAAATTATGAATGATAAATAGATTATAGCATTATTTTTAGTACAGAACCAACTGGGGAACACCCAAGTGCAAAATCAAATAGAAAATAATATTACATCATCTTCATCTTCAAGTAAATGGTACAGGTCTACCTCGGAAAACTGCCTTAAAATCAAGCATTCTACAAAAGCATCTTGACAATATTACAATGCATGCACTGTATTGCTACGTGCCTGCATAATTGTAGTGCGACCGACACCCTGTCCCAAAGTCTGATGTTCCATAGCTTCATCAAATATTAGCATAAAGAGAGTAAATGTTTCGGACTGCGGCATAGGTTAATGACTACTAGGAAGTGGCTCTGGACAAAAGACACAAATACAATATCCTCATTATTTTCACCTACTTGCGTCATTTTTAGTCACATTATATCATAATAACAGTTCGAACAGTTCTTTTCAGCCGTTCTGGAGATAAAGACAAAAATAGCCTCAGTACACAAAAATTCTTACAAAATAGGAAAATACGCAGCGCCACATAATGTTCAAACTGTAAACTACATTACCTCAGGTGACCTTGTATGCAATATCAAAGCAATTGGCTTAGCGATTTTTTTAGAAGAAATTTCATTTTTTAAATTAAATAAAGTAAAAATATTAATCAAATAATAAGAAAATATTGCATCATCATCTCCTTCTCAAACTTGGTAGA